>CM034006.1:926364-1235543 GCA_019603395.1 Cyrtorhinus lividipennis | reverse complement strand
CAGCACGGTAATATTCTTACAATTATTATTATGAGACGATATTCTGTAAGTGTATATAGGAGGAAACCGATGATATAAATGTTCCTGGTTTTCTTCTTCGAACAAAAAGAAAAACAGAGGTTGGTTATCCCTTGGACCAGGCACATGGAGACTCATTCCAATCGATTCAGCGTCCAAAATTTAGTGGAAAATTATACCCCGCACGCCTAAATCGTCAAAAATCACGAAAATCCATTTTTTAAATTTCAAATTTCCCATTCGAACCCCCCCCCCCCACCTCCCCAAAAGTGCCGTGAACTTATGATTTGGAAGTTACTTACAATGTCTTTTCATATTCGGTGGCTCAAAACTACGTACCTAGGTATTGACTTTGGCGAACAATTTTGGCGCGAAGTAACTCACCGATATTGGTTCACCTCGTAGGTACGGTCACTGTCGAATAATATGATTGATAGGTGAAACCAAGCGCGTGAAAGGTGACAAACAAAAACGACCCCGGAAAGAGGCGAAAAAGCCTAAATTAATTCGACATTGGGTAGCGGTTGACAAGTGATGGATTATCACTGGTGGTTGGAGGGGGTTGGTAATCCGGTAGCACGCCTAGTCCTCACCTCAGGTACTCTCATCTCCGGCTATCGGTGTTTTTCCTTTCCGTCCCTTCAATCACATTTTTCCGACCCAATTCCATTCCGATAATGCCCAGGAGCCCTCGTACGTTTCAGTTCCCCTAACGAAACGCGCTTCGTTAAACGGTTTTAATTAGAACGATAACGTGTGCCCTTCGTTTGTACAATGCATACTCACTTCATAAGTCAGGTTAGATAATTAATTATTTATCAATTCAACAGGTCCTAATTAGTGGCCGTTGAAAATATTTTCAGCTTCAAGGTAGAACGTGTCTAAATCTATATGTCACGGAGTTTGTAACAGGGTGTTCTCGCTTTTTCCAAGTTAACATGACATAAAATAAACTATAGATCTTAGCTGATTGTCCATAATTTTCAAAAATTCGACGATGGATCCCAATTGTGGAAATTATTGCTGTAGCCAGAAAATGTGAGCAGATTGTCGTTAACGCGAGAGTAAAGCGTACCACTTACTTCCATTTGACGACCATTCCTTGAGAGTTCAAGAAAATCTGGATCATTTGTGTAAATCTGACTGGAATCTGTACGAAATTCACGAAGTTACGAGCTTAGAAAGAATAAAGGAAACAATCGCATTTGCGCACGCGCTGGGCGTCCAAGGTGAAACTGGTGGGGGACTGTGTAGAGGTTAGCACGTGTCATCATTGAGGATTTGGTTGTGATTGGAACTATTATTCCTGTGGAACTGGTCTTCAAAGCAAGCGCCGCCTTTACTTTACTCGACAGATCCTGGCAGGCGTCCGAGCCAGTAATGAGAACATTGCTCTATTAGAAGACAGACCAAGGATATTATCTGGTAGCAGAGATGGGTCCAAAGTGTTATTAGCCGCCTCACATGTATGATTTCTTTGTTGGAAATCCTCTCTGCCTCTGACAGGCTACGGCAAACTCGGTGAGAACGCCAAGCACTCTCCTGCCTGTCTGACCATCCATCCCAAAACAGCTGAACAAGCACAGCAAGGCTTCCCGCTATTCGTATCTGCCGGAACCGAAGGCTAAGGGCAGAATAATTCACCTCCATGTCAATCTGTATGCCAATCTTGAAGGCGAGGTAGCGGAGAAATGATCAATGAACGTGCTCAATCCAATCCACGTGACAGGCTTAGTATGGGCTCCACACCACTGAATCATAATCAAGGACAGGAGTCACCAACGAACGGTACAAAGTAGTTAGTGCAGAGGAATCAGAGAACTCACGAGTATGCTGCAGCAGAGACCCAAAATTGCGTAAATCTTGAGAAGCAACATAAGCCACATGGTTCGAGAGAGGAAGATGGGGGTCCAGTAACGCACCAAGGTCACCAGTAAACAATCAGCGGGAAAGAACCAGCCAGACTGCAGCAGGTGGCAGTTGGAAAGCTCAGACACGAACAAAGAGCTTCAAGTTGTCAGCATATGTAACGAAGTGGAAGTGCTGGATGATGGTCTCCACACTGTTGACTGAAAGGGTGAATAGCAGGGGCCCCTGAAGAGGACCCTGCTGAACTACGGATGAAGCAGCAAACGACCTTGAGACAACATCAGCAAAACAAACCCAAAGCTCTCGGTCCCGCAGGTCGTTGCCAATCCAGCAGGGAGTGTTCCCAAAAACGCCCACTCCATGGAGAACACCGGGAATCACCCCATACAGAAGCCAGGCTGCCATCCCCCGCAGAACAAAGAGTGCATTCCTGAAAGGTTAGGAGATTTGACGTCAATCGCATAGTTATTTCATGAAAAATGATCTAGGGTCGCCATTATGGTTTTGGAGGTTGCCTGCATCGATTCCGAACAGAAGGAATTTACTCATCCGTTTCTTTATTGACAAATTGAGGTGTTCTGTCATACTGCTGATAGAATAAGTCCGCGGACTGATGCCCGGACTGAGCGATCTGGGATTTCAGAGACGACATCCCACATTCAATCTTATGTATACAATTTTCAAGAGCAAATTTGTGTGATAACTTGTTAGTTATATCTGATGATAAGAGCAATAGTTCACTTTCGCAAACTAACTACCCTGGATGTGAAAAGTTGGTTCATCAAACAAGGGCATCAGCCCAAACCAATAAAATTGCTCCTTACCTCAAACCTTTTAAGGGAGTTTCACAAAATTCAACAAATTGTGTCCAAAAATGTCATAAAACTGCGGTCATTTTTGGAGTCGTGTAAATTTCATTACTTCAAAGTGCAGACAGTTCTAAAAAAGTACGTTGATTTCCTCAAATCTCCAGCTGGAAGAACAATGTTCATCAAAATACATGTTGAAAAATCCATAATTTTTTCTAAAAAATTGTAGAAGAACTGTCATGGAAGGCTAAGTATAACGACTAATTCTAGTATTCTGACAATGAGTACTTTCTCATCTCAATGCAAACGCAATGATTATGATTATCAAGTTATGATCAATCAACGTTATTCGATACTTCAAACATGGATTAATTCACGGGTCTTGGGTGTTGTTCTCAAATCCACGACTCTTGTCAAACTTCTCAGAATTCTCAAACTTGTAAAATATTAAGACGTTCCATTTGGCACGAAGTTGAAAGCTGAACCGAATTTTGACAAAACCGATTCGTATCAGCGTTCAAGCTTCACGCTATGCTAACTCTAACTGCCTAGACATGTTTAATGAGATACTCTCGAGTTAGAAGTTAGTCTTGGAGCGAGGAAAGTGAGAAATAAGAGGGGAAATATTAATACATTTTCGCCTCTTCAAATTATGTCTGAGCGCTCTCGCAACATTGAGAGATCCACTTCATTAATACGCCAACACAAACAAGAAAAGGGAAATTCAACGGCGAGTTTGAAAATATCTGCATATTTCACTTGATTGGGCGGAAGGGAGATGGCCGATTTTCCCTATTCAGAGGGGTTAGTGAGAGACAGGTTAATACTGATGAAGAGTCGAAGCTAAACAAACGGTTCTGTTTTCAAAGCAATTGAAGCGAATGTAGCTCAACTTATTAAGGTTTCTCTTGGTTTTCCCTGTTCCTGGAGTAATTACCTAATACGTGTTTTGGCTTGAGTGGGAAAGGTGTTGGGCAATGGACACTGTAAGAAATGATTTTCTCTTAAATGAAGTCAGTAGATGTGAATACAGATGGACACATGTTTTTGCATTGTTCATTTTGCAAAAGCATTTTAAAATAAATTGCAATTCTTTTTTTTTTGAAATTTTGAGACATTAACGAATTGATTTATTATATTATATCCTTCAGGCATTCTGTATGAAAACCCCATTGAATTCACTAAATAATCAGTATGCCCTACGAGGAAACACTTAAGGTTGGTAACGCTAGTTCGGGGGCGCTCCGGGCACAATTTCGCACGCAGTGAAGGTTGGAGACGGATGGAGGTAAGAGTTTTGGCGGTTTTAGGTAGATTTCAGGTTGTGAGCTCGGCGATGGGCGAGACGAAGGGGGTGTCGGTTGACGAGATCATCAGAATTATCGTCGGGTAAGGCTGATTCAGCAGCAGTAGCGGCGGCGGCATGAGCAGCCGATAGACGGATTGACATATTCGGCGGTAAGCTTAAACCTCAAAAAATAATTTGGGGTGGACCGTGAAGATGTGGGGTAAATAGTTTCACGTTGGCCCAAATCTATCGTGTTTGGGCTCGTTGGTAAGCTTTGTATTAGGAGATGATGAATTTGTTAATCATAAACCTCCAAAACTTATTCAGTCGGAGCCAGCAGCTAATTTTGCCGATAAGATTCGCAGGATAAAGGCAGTTGGGACGCAATATTTTACACGAATCATCAGCGTGTCAGATATTATTAGAGGGTTCAGATTCTTACGAAGCTTCTTCGGTGTGGCTTCCAGTTTTAGGCACTTGTTAAGGTTATTCCACAGATTATCTTCCTCTAGGATCCATTCTTCAGTAGGTATAATGAGCGATCTTGATCCATTGAAGATCTCAACCCGATCGAGTCCTTTCTCTGCATCGTGGTGCTCTTTCACTATTATTCCTCTCCTTTTTCGTTTATCGAAAAACACTTGTTTCGAGTCAAACATCATCTGATTTTTAACCCGACACTCCTCGGCACGTGATTTCGAATTCCTAACTAACGACATGAATGTACTCAAGGGCTGCAATGAAAAGAATAGGTGCCAAGGGGGAGAGGGAAACCAAATCTGATTGGTCAAAATTTGTCAAATACGGTAATTTGTTAATTTTTCATCCGCTAGCTCAACAATCTTGTTGGTTAGAGAAACGGCACAGATGGAACGCACAACAGGTTTGAACATGCCCTAAGTCGTCTGCCCAACTTCCGGCTCCTCCTGCCCGCTGCTGCTGAATCAGCCATCCCCGGCGATAATTCTTTTCCAGATCCGACGAGCTCGTCACCCGACACCCCTATCGTCTCGCCCATCGCCGAGCTTGCTACCTGACACCTACCTCGACCCCTCGCAACGCCAAAACTCTTACCTCCAACCTTCACTGCATGCGAAATTGTGCCCAGAGCGCCCTCAAATAGCTACTAGCGCTGCTCCGGGACTAAAACCCTGCTGAAGTAGGTGAAGACCTATGTACAATACTTGGCGCTGGAGGTAGAATTTGATATGATTTGTGTAACCAAGTAGGTACCTCAGTAAAAGTAGGGAATACGGAAACCGGGAGGTAAGTATTGTTCAAAACATAATTTGTACATCATTGTTCTGTTGGATTTTTTATGGTAATGGCTTTCCCAAGTTGAAACACCAGTTTTCAAATTGAACCTTTAACGAGGAATTCGCGAAATTATGGTGGCTATTAGTGAGCGTTTTAGCCGAGTTGCCTGTTATCGGGTCGCTTAGTTTGCGACTTTCGCTTGCCCCTTCAAAGCTCGTCTATTATATTTAATTACTTTTCTCAAGTGTTGTTACAGGGAGCGAGTGGTTGTTCGGAATCACTAGGCGAGTGAACTAATTTCGGAAGGTAAATGGCCGAGTGGGCGTGCGACGGTCTATTGTTGAACGTCTAAGGGATGACGCGGTGGGACGGCGGGGGGTTCCCCGAGTGGTGATAATTTGTCCCTTCCTCGAGGTCCCTTAAACCCTCCGCTACTCACCTCTGTCCGGCGGAGGCTTTTCCCCAGCCCCGCCGTGACAACTCCTCAGTATAAAGCACCTGCCGCCGACCGCTGAAAACTTCTTACGTTCCCATCCCCATCAGGGGATCCCTTAGTTCATCTTCCCACGTTCACTACCTCCTCCTCACTCGCCCTAAACCTGTAGGGGGGTGGTGGTTGTTTTTACATCCCGCTCTGTTACTTCATCCGCCCGTTTCATCCCTGAGGAACCTAGAGGTCATTGTCTCACCGCCTCGATCATAACCTCACTTGCGGTGACCCCCCCCCCCCCTCCCCTTCAACCACCTACAACCATAACCCTCCTCCCCAACCCCTCAGGGATCTCATTGTCTCAAATGACCCCTCGGCTCTCGAGGAAAAACATTTTTAGCACACCGAGCTCGAACAACCCTTGAATTAAATAAAGCTGTTGGGATCCACAATAGCCAAAAAAACATTTGGATCATTTTCACCGGAAGATTTTTTTTTTTTTTTTTTTTTTTTTTTTTTAACAAGTCAACTTTATTGTATTTATTTAAATATACACTCTAGTTTTGATCAAGATGCAACTGCATTACACTGCATTACAGGTAGTATAATGCGTGGAACATGTGGGTAGGTGTCTACGCAACCGCAGTCCTACTAAGTTTGTGGGCGTAGATCGGCGTAGTGTTTTCTTTTCAACCGTCGAAGAGGACGTGGAGGGGGCTGGTTTTGGGTGAAGTCACTGAAGAGTGGGTTTCTGTGTCGAGCAATTGTGTTGTAGAGGTTTTTGTAGGTGTCTTCTATCACTTCCTTTACTTCAGGGATGTCCAAATCACGGTGCAGCACTGAATTTCGTACATACCAAGGAGCTGACGTGATCATTCGCAAGGCTTTGTTTTGTTGGACTTGAATTCTCTTAATTTGAGTTTCACTTGCTGAGCCATAGAAGCCTGAGGCGTATTGCCAAATTGGCCGGACGAGGGAGAGATATAGTAGTCGCTTGTTCGAGAGAGAGAGCGGTGATCGGTTCCCCAAGAGCGGTTTCAGGTCGCGGATGCGGCCTCTCAGCCGTTTTACTATTTCGCCTATGTGTTTGGAAAAGGTCATTCTTCTGTCTAGGGTGACTCCAAGGTACCGAGTTGATTCGCTCATGGGCACAGGGGTTGAATCTATTGCTATGGGACTGATTTCGAAGCGCTGCCTGTATGTGAAAGTGATGTGGGCTGATTTTTGGGTATTTACGGTTACCCGCCAGTTCTTATTCCAGTCATGGATACGGTTCGCATGTTCCTGCAGGTTGGAGCTCACCAGGTGCCCATCGTGATCTCTACTAAGGATAGCTAGATCGTCGGCGTACATCGCCATTGTGTTGGATTCGTGTGTTGGGAGATCTCGAACGTACAGAAGGTACAGGATCGGTCCAAGTACACTTCCCTGAGGGACACTGGCTCTCAGAGCTTTGGAATCTGAGTATGCAGTCTCGCACCTTACACAGAATGTTCTTTCATTTAAATATGAGAGCAGCAGTCTATAGTACGTGTCAGGGAGGATATCTTTGATTTTGACGAGCAGACCTTGGTGCCACACCCGATCAAATGCGCGCTCTGTGTCCAGGAACAAACCCGAGCACACTTCTTTATTTTCGTAGGCTTGAAGAATGTAGTCTAGGACTCGATGCAGCTGTTGAGGACAGGAGTGTTCGGATCTGAATCCGAACTGGATATCTGGGATATGTTCCTCGAGATGGAAGAGGAGTTTTGGCAGGATTAGTCTCTCAAAGATTTTGCCGCACAATGGAAGGAGGCTTATGGGGCGGTAACTCGTGGGGTTTTTTGATTCTTTATTCGGCTTTTTAATCAGTATAACCACTGCGTGCTTCCAGATAGGAGGAAAGAAAGCAAGTCTGAGCATCGCGTTATAAATACACGTCAACAGAACGAGAGTTTTTCTGGGAATGTTTTTGAGTAGAGGCTGGGTGATGAGATCTTTTCCGGGGGATTTTTTGGTAGGAGAGCGTTTGATAGCATTCATTACTTGGGCTGGAGTGAAGAAGTCTGAAAAAGGTGTCAAATTCAGGGGTTCTTCGATGGCAGCAATTACCTGTTGATTGAATTCAGAGTTTCTAATGGGGTTCGGAGAGAATTGTTCGAAAAGATAATTAGAGAATAGGTCAGCTTTTTCTTGAGGAGTTGAGTACCACCGGTTTTGCGAGAAGAGTGGGGGAACACTCTCACGGTGTTTGGTTAAAATTTTTGTTTTATGCCAAAGCGAACCATCCCGAAAGTTCAGTTGAGAGAGCTCATTCCATTTTTCTTCTTGTTTTTGTTTTTTCAGTGCAATTTTCAGCTCTCTTGTTGCGCGGTTGTAGTTGGCCTTGTGAGGTGGATATTTCGTGCTTTCGTAAAGGGCCCGTGCGTCCTTTTTTGCGCGGAGGAGTTGATGTATGTGCAGTGGGGTCCGGTGTCTTATTACTGTTCTGACTCTCTGTGGGTTATGGCAGCTAGCTTCAGAAGCAGCAAACTGGATGGTTTGAGTCAAATGACTAACAGCCCTGTTCACATCATGCGGAGTTTTTAAAGGACATTGCAAATTGGTGATCCGCTCGAGTGTATTTTTGAAGTGTTTCCAGTCAAACGGGTGTTGAATCAAGGAGGGCACGGCATGAACAAATGGTGTATTCACTCCGACGTACAGTTCAACTGGATAGTGGTCTGAAGAAAGTTCATGAAGGACATTTGCATGAGGGCTTCCAATGGGCAAGTTTTTCGTAAGGAAGAAGTCAAGAATATCAGGCATATGGTGAGTATTATCAGGGTAATGTGTCGGCTCAATCGGGTGGACGACACTAAGTCCATGCCGGATTACTTCATCATAGAGTAGGTTTCCTCTAGGGTTTGAGACAGCCGAATTCCAGCGGGGATGCTTCGCGTTGAAGTCGCCTCCTAGGAGAAATTTTTGGCCCAGAGAGGAAATTAACTCATGTAGCTCAGTACTCGTGAGGCGATATTCTCCTGCTGAGTAGAATGAGCCGATTTGATACAAGTGTCCACTCGATCGTATTTGTATTTTTGAGAGTTGTATTGAGTTAGTGCAGAGTGGGTTCAGAACGTCATGCTCTATATTCCTTTTTATGAGAATTGCGGACCCACCTCTAGGATTGCCTGATGGGTGGTCTGCTCTGTATGTTATGTAGTCTGGTACACGGAATGGTCTTTGTTCTGTTAATTTGGTCTCAGTGGCTAGGAGTATATCTATTTGGTGGGTTTTCAGAAACAACTCGAGCTCATGGTATTTATGAAATAGGCTTCTGCAGTTCCATGTGACTATATGTAGGTGATTGATGTTTGTGGAGCTCATTTTAAGAGAGTCGGTATTATTTGGGAAAGCATTTGAACGAGAGGTTGCAGTACGGCGAGTAGATTGTCTATTCGAGACATCAGGGTTTGCATCATTGAATTGTTCTCAGGAGCCTGTGGTGAATGCTGTTGAGGGGCTGTGTAAGTGATAGGGGATTTGGTTACTTGTGCGTATGATGGAGATGTTGCGTTGGTAGAGTTGGATGGGGGAAATACTCTTGGCTTGAAGGATGGTGTCGAATTTTCTTGTTGGATGTTCTTTGCAGAATTTGGTGCTGCTAATTGGCGATTCTTTTGCATATTTACATGGATTGGGCATCCTTTGTAGTTGGCTGTATGAGAACCTTTGCAATTAGTACAGACGGGGGAAGTTTGCGGCGATTTTGTGCAAGCTGAAGTTTCATGAAATTCGTCACATTTTACGCACCGAGGGGTCCGGTGGCAGTAATTTTTTGAGTGACCAAATTCTTGGCACCGAGTACACTGGATAATAGATCTTTTCGGTTTTGGGGGTTCTACCCTTATTTTAGCCCCATATAAAGTGGTCAGATTGTAAATTTCTGATACTTTTGGACTGGGTTTGAGGTCCAGAAAGAACAATGGCATTGGAACTTTGGTGATTGGGTGAAGAGCTGGTATGAGTTGGACTGGGTCAAAGCCATAGGTATTTTTTAATTCCTCCATAACAATTTTTACATCAGTTGAGTGATGCAGACCTCTTATGACAACTCGAAAGTTGCGATCATTTTTTAACTGGAAGGTATGGAAGTCAGCTTTGTTCTGTTCCAAATAATTTGTTACTTTTCGGTAACCAACAATAGTATCACAGTTGATTTTGACTTTCTTGTCAATTGTGCGGTAGGTAAATGTTCCTGGCTCTAGCTTTTTGAGGTCGGACAGGAAGGTATTGATGTTGTTGATATTATGAACATATAACGGCGGACAGGTTTCTTTGGTTGATTCACTATGTTGACTAGAGTTATTTACATCTTGAGATCGATGTTCAGTGTCTTCCTGTTCGGCAAGAACTGCAAACGAGTTGCGGGTGAAGAAGGGAGATTGATTGGATTCAAAGTTGATTCGCGGTCGTTTACGGCTCATTTCATCGAGATTGTTGTGGGCATTACCTGGAGGGCGTCCCGTGTCGTCTTCGGTCTCCATCGGAAGTGACGAGTTGTTATGAGTCTGTATCAACTAATAATAATAGAGATAACGAGCACAACTAATAATAATAGAGATAACGCGCACAACTAATAATAATAGAGATAACGCGCACAACTAATTATAATAGAGATACCGCGCACTGGATACGGATACCGGAAGATTATTTATCAAAACGTACTAAAAATATTTAAAAAATCGATCATATGTAAGCCTCTCTCGTATTAAAATCTGTTATAATTTTAATTCGGGTTTCTTCGGAGGTTTTGAATGGACCTAGCGAGAGGTTACACAATGTAAGTCCAAGACTTACGACTGAGCAATTAGGGATACCAAGGATGAGCATAAAATACATTGATACAAAATGAATTATAATTGAAAATAAGGACACGTTGCAAAGGAGAATATACCTCAACCTAGGCTAGAATTGATACAAGACAAAGTAATTCGACAAAGTAAATTAGACAACATGTGAAGCATAAAATACAATTAATACATGATACATGAAATGATGATATACATGAAATGCAATTAATGAACAAGCGCAACGATACCAACTGACAAGAACGGCGTTGACGTTGAAGGGAAAACTGGAGGGGGCATGCTGTCCCGAAGGTACACAGCGAGGCTTAATTAACTTGAGTCCTTTATCATCCAATGGGGAACACAATTTTACAGCTTTGGTCGACTTCAGCACGGTAGCAGAGTTCACTTCAGAGCGAGCACAGGACAAAGCCAGGATGGACTGAGTGAGACACACTTGCAGACAGGGTTACAAAAATATATATGACTCCAACATGTTGGGCGCCTCAGTACCGAGGGGCGCCTCAACAACAACTGCCCAGTTCTCCAGGCAGGAGCTGCTCCCTCCCTTCTGGCCTTCTGGAGGCAGCAAGCCTGGGGGCTTACACATATACATAAGATTTTTTGTTTCAATCTGGGGCGTGTTGCACATTTGAAACAACAAAAAAGAGAGACCCTAGGCTTCTGAAGTTTTATTTTCAACTAAATGTTTGATGCTGAATCCAATTGCGTTCCTGGAACGATTGGCGCCCACCAGAAGAGATTATGAGTTAAAATGGGTATCTATTACCAATTTTGAATATGTGATTTCAAGATTTCTGGTACCTAGGCGCGTGGGGTATCATTTTCTTCTTAATTTTAAACGCTGAATCGATTGAAATGAGTCTCCATGCTGCTGGTTAACCCTAGAAAACTAACCCTACTTAGTGTCCTACCCTTACTAACCATATGTCGATTCGACACACACCCCTGAAAAATGGCAGATATGAACGCATGAAGCAGGAAATTAGAGTTATACCTTGTACGAACAATCTTTAATATTAAAATAAACACTTTTGAATAGAATTTTAACAAAATTAAACACTTTCTTTCGTAGGTAACCCAAATATGTCATTTGAGCAACTTATCAACTCGTAACTCACTGAAGTGAAGGACAAGAAAACCTCATGACTTAGACCTATGAGTAATTCGCTCAAGTAAAGTACAACACACCAAAAAAATAAATAAATAAACAATAAAAAGAGATGAACGCTGGTTTTGGAACACCAAAATAAATAACCTCTTTTGGTAGCAAATAAATAATGCATGCAAATGAATGTATGCATTCTTACATGTAATTTTCCGTCTTTATTTGAAAAACTTTATAATATTTATGAATTCAAAAATAAATTTTTACATTTCTTTGAAATAAAGTTTTATTGACTAATAACTAGAATAAACACAGCACAAACGTGATGAATGCAAAAAATACTGACGAATCGAATAAGTTTCTCCCTCAAATGTGTAGCAGAACTTTCAAAATGGAATCCGTCACTCAAGATTTTTTCCTCTGGCGATGTCAATGTAACCCACACTTAGCAATGAGGTGCTCTCCAGAAACAAAGAGCTAATATCTAAAGAAGAAAAATGATTTCGACAACCGAAATAAGTATTTTCATTCTTACACAAAATTTTTACCAATCAGCAAGCTCATTGATTGGTTTTTTTTTTTTTTTTTTTTTTTCCCAGTCACCCATTTTTTCTCTCAGTCTTTCATTCTTCAGCCTCTCAAAACAACTTTTTTGAGCATGCAATACACACTTTAGTGTGATGCTCCCCACAGACACACAACTTACATAAAAAATCTGCAAATTATTACACACGGGTTGGTTATTCCTCGAATGGGGGAAACAGTGGGTGTGGCGGGTCCCGGACCCATTCCAATCGATTCAGGGTCCAAAATTTAGTGGAAAATGATATCCCACACGCCATTCGTCCTAGTCTAGATTAAACCGTGGCGCAAGTGATTAGCGCGTTCGGCAGAAACCGGAAGGTTCCCGGTTCGAGCCCAGGTGGGAGCGCATATTTTTGTTTTCTGATTTAGTTTTTTTTACCCATATATTGAACAATAAATTGACCAATTACTTCTTCCAGTGGGTGTCAATCGTTCTGGGACCAATTTCATTGGATTCAGCGTCCAAAATTTAGTGGAAAATGATACCCTACTCGCCTAGATCGCCCAAAATCTCGAAAAATCCATTTTTCAAAAAACACATTTTGACCCCTACCCCGCCCAAATTTGGTCCGATCGGGCTGAAAAGTTTCGAGGACCCGTCTCGGCCGGGAACAGACCCCTGACCCAAATTTCAGATGTTCACACAATTTTCTACTACCTACCGAAAACGGCGCGGACAATGGACGGCGTACAGGCGGACGGATATTGACCTTTCTTGATCTAGACACCATGAAACGTCCAGAAAAAAATTCTGAGCCAAATCGGAGAGGTTGACCTTTTGCATGAAAACATAGGTTGATTATTCAAGGAATAACCAACCAAAAGCAAAAAGTCGTTACGTCAACCTCCTCTTTTTGTAGCTGCAATAAGAGCAGTAGTGCCTGTTACCATCGATGTGTTGTGGTGCTGCTTCTTGCTGCTGCTGTGTAGGTTGGGGAAGCAATTCCATGAAGTGGTGATTCAAAAAGACGTAGAGACTCCACCCTAGTTACTAACAATATGTCACATCGATGCATAACAAATGACCTCCACAACTAACCACACGTCGTTTCGATTCACTAAGTTGCTGTACGTCGAATCGACGTAGGATTAGTTTTGTAGGGTTAAAGAAATGACCATCCCTTTGAAGGAATTTGATGAGTCACCTTCTTTGATTTGTATAAGAGGGTGTACTGCTTTTAGTTTTGATAAATTTTGGTTGGTTATTCCTTGAATAATCAACCTATGTTTTCATGATAATGGTCAACCTCTCCGATTCGGCTCAAAATTTTTTTCTGGACGTTTCATGATGTCCTGATCAAAAAAGGTCAATGTCCGTCCGCCGTACGCCGTCCGCCGTCCATTGTCCACGCCGTTTTTGGTAGTAGAAAATTTTCTAAAAATCTGAAATTTGGGTCAGGGGTCTGTTCCCAGCCGAGATGGGTCCTCGAAACTTTTCAGCCCGATCGGACCAAATTTGGAGGGGGTAGGGGTTTTTTGAAAAATGGATTTTCGAGATTTTGGGTGATTTAGGCGAGTGGGGTGTCATTTTCCACTAAATTTTGGACGCTGAATCCAATAAAATGGGTCCCAGAACAATTGGCACCCACTTGAAGAAGTAATGGGTCAAATTGGGTATTTATTACCCATTTTGAATATGTGTTTTCGGGATTTCTGCTACCTAGGCGAGTAGGGTGTCATTTTCCACTAAATTTTGGACGCTGAATCCAATAAAATGGGTCCCAGAACAATTGGCACCCACTAGAAGAAGTAATGGGTCAAATTGAGTATTTATTACCCATTTTGAATATGTGTTTTCGGGATTTCTGCTACCTAGGCGAGTGGGGTGTCATTTTCCACTAAATTTTGGACGCTGAATCCAATAAAATGGGTCCCAGAACGATTGGCACCCACCGGAAGAAGTTATGGGTCAAAATGGGTATGTATCCACCCATTTTGTATGTGTCAGGATTTCTGGTGCCTAGGCGTGTGGGGTATCATATTCCACTAAATTTTGGACCCTGAATCGATTGGAATGGGTCTGGGACCCGCCACACCCACTGTTTCCCCCATTCGAGGAATAACCAACCCGTGTGTAAGAATTTGCAGATTTTTGTCATTGAAATCGATTAATTCATCTGCTATTCAGTTCACGTACCATATGAAGGGTATAAAAAAAATGTACCATGGATTGAATAGGCCGTACGCCGTGTCAATTACGAATTATTTGACTGGTTGATACTAACACTAATCTTGATAAATCACGAAGAGAAGAATAGAAAAATCATCAGGTATCAAACAAAATCAACTTTTTTTTACCCACCGAAAGGCTGAATGTTTTTTGAGAGTTGAAAGGGTTCCGAACGTCGAGCTTTTTTCATCCGTCGGACTTTTGGTTGGTTATTCCTTGAATAATCAACCTATGTTTTCATGCAAATGGTCAACTTCTCCGATTCGGCTCAAAATTTTTTTCTGGACGTTTCATGATGTCCTGATCAAAAAAGGTCAATGTCCGTCCGCCGTACGCCGTACGCCGTACGCCGTCCGCCGTCCGCCGTCCGCCGTCCGCCGTCCGCCGTCCGCCGTCCACGCCGTTTTTGGTAGTAGAAAATTTTCTAAAAATCTGAAATTTGGGTCAGGGGTCTGTTCCCGGCCTAGGACGGTCCTCCAAGCTTTTCAGCCCGATCGGACCAAATTTGGGCGGGGTAGGGGTCAAAATGTGTTTTTTGAAAAATGGATTTTCGAGATTTTGGGCGATTTAGGCGAGTGGGGTATCATTTTCCACTAAATTTTGGACGCTGAATCCAATGAAATGGGTCCCAAAACGATCGGCACCCTCTGGAAGAAGTTATGGGTCAAATTGGGTATATATTACCCATTTTGAATATGTGTTTTTGAGATTTCTGGAACCTAGGCGTGTGGGGTATCATTTTCCGCTAAATCTTGGACGCTAATTTCAATGAAGTGGGTCCCGGAACGATTGGCACCCTCTGGAAGAAGTTATGGGTCAAATTGGGTATATATTACCCATTTTGAATATGCGTTTTCGAGATTTCCGGTACCTGGGCGTGTGGGGTATCATTTTCTACTAAATTCTGGATCCTGAATCGATTGGAATAGGTCTGGGACCCGCCGCACCCACTGTTTCCCCATTTCCCCCATGTTGAAGAAATGAGTCTCCATGCGCCTGGTCCGAGGAATAACCAACCCCTGTGTAAGAATTTGCAGCGTTTTTATCCTAAGCTTTTGAGTGGTTGTCCACTAAATTTTCCTTGTAGGCCCCCCCTCCCCTACGGGGCACATAAAAAACGGTTCAAATTTTTGTGAAAAATGGAGTTGAAACGATGCAGAAAGAGTTGAAATCGAAGTATTTAATCTTCGATAATAGGGAAATGTTCGTGATTAATGTGTTGAATTCAAAATTATCGTAAATTTTCGATTTTGGCTCATGAGACGTTTCAGGGAGTTTAGAAAGTTGAAATTTTGGATCTCGTAAGGAATCAAAACTTCATGTTACCAATATCAGCCTCTAAATGTGCCCATATTTGTTGAAAAGAAAAAGAATTAACCCTCAGTCAGTATTTACCTTATTACATTTGAGCGTATCTCACAGACTGTAAGAGAGTGGGTTCAGTAAAATCAAATTGAAATGACCACTAAAAAATGCTGCAAATTCATTCACAGGGACTGTTTATTCCTCGGAACAGGAGCATGGAGTCTTATTCCAATCTAGCGTCCACAATTTAGTGGAAAATGATCTACAAGCCTGGGTTGCCGAAAATCTTGAAAACACACATTCGAAATGGGTAGATAGGCACACATTTTGACCCATAACCTCATCTGGAGGGCGCCAATTGTCCCGTGACCCAATTGATTGGATTCAGCGTCCACAATTTAGTAAAAAATGATACCTAGATCGTCGAAAATCTCAAAAATCCATTTTTCGAAAAACACATTTGGACCCCTACTCCCCCCAAATGTGGTCCGATCGGGCTGGAAAGTTCCGAGCAGGAAAACGCGTCTATCTCCTCAAAAATGTGGTTACCCGCATTCAAAGTTAGGTTGAAATGTTTAATCGATAAGAAAACATCAAATTCTCAGGAATCAACATCAGTTGATCATTTTCATCATCATTTTGACCCATAACCTCTTCCGATGGGCGCGAATTGTTCTGGTACTCGTCTCATTGTATTCAGCGTCCTAAATTTAGTGGAAAATGATACCCCACACGCCTGGGTTGCCAAAAATCGAAAATCCATTTTTTGAATAATGCAATTTGACCCCCCTTTCTCCATTGAATGGTTTTGAAGACCAATTAGAGCCAAAAACAGGTCCCTGTCCAAATGTTCAGGTTTTAGAAAATATTGACCTGGATGGCAAATGGCGGAGGGACAGTTTTTTCCTTATGTTCGCCTATTTGTTGTTCACATTGTAACTGATTTATGTTCTTTGTAAATAATGTATTACAATTGTTCACTCAAATACACTGTCCTCATTCACACACTTACACAATTACGGTTGTATTGTTCGGTTGCCACACAAATTTATAACATGGCACAGCACACAGCAATGTGTCTATATTTGGACTCCAAACTGGACTGCCCTCTGCGGCGTTCCTCGGTCCCTTTTTATGCTCGCTCCCTTGACCAAGAACCCTCTCGAGTCTTCCCTGGTTCTGGGAACTCGATGTGTTATCTCCAGCAAACAGGAAAGTTCCAGCCTATTCAATATGATGCACGAATGTTCTAGAGTGACCCTTAGCCCTCCATGTGTTGTTGACCTTGTAATGCTGGTCGCCCAGGAGGCTGGTGCAGGTGTAATCTCACAACACTATGTTATCCACCAAGGTGGTAACACCGATATGGTACAAATTATTTTTGAGATTTATTATGTTGTGTCGAGCTCAAACAACGCGGTTCATATAGACCTGGATGCTTAGAAACACAACTTTTGTCACTGTTCCCAACTACTGAATAAAATATCGATAAAACATGTTCCAAATAAAAGTGCAGAAAATAATAATTCTGCATCATAAAATCTGTCCCGAGGGTCGCCTAACTTCAATTTGGGGGTTGACCAAAGGGTGATTTCAAGTCTGATAAGGTTTGATAGTGTAATACATATTTGGGCCGACTGATATTTAGACGATTCACCTAAAGTGGTGATAACGCAACTATTGGAATCCGGGCTTTTATGAGTGAAACCAAAAGATCAGATGACACAATATAATTTACTTACAACTCTAACTTTGCATTTGATAGGAAAAACTACCTTCATAACTGGTGGTGAAAAGGATAACCTTGCTATTGAGAACCTCCTGTTGTGTTGGCAGCACTGGTATTATGTCATCATGTGGTCAGATGTGGTTGTCATCCAGCTGGCTACTGTAATGCAGAACACCTTGTTCCAACTTCCAACTGCTCCCTTGTTACACCAGCCAACTCCATTTTGGACAGATGGTTATTTCCAAGAAAATAACGAGGGAGTTTGCTACATTGAACCAAGTTGAATCCTCTAAATCACGACCTGGAGGGGGTAGCAGGCAGGATACGACGAACATGTTTGCTAAGTAGAAGCACGTCTCTGACCGTAATCAAGTACTTTCGAATAAAGTTGGACAAGGAAGTAAGGAAGCCGGAAAACCTTATTCGGAGACTTTCATAACAAACTTCCGTCCTCTGGAGAGCGAATGATGACAAGGTAAAAGGTGAGGAGGGGACTTACCTCACTGCTGATTCTTCCGTCTGTGCTGGGTACCTTGGGGAGAAACAATCTTTACGATACGACCTTTCTGTCGACATCCTTGGAGGTAAATGGGTTTTTTTTTCGTTGAAGAATATTGATTTTAATAATTTATGGCCGAGAAGGGCGAAGTACGGTAAAACGATTTCACTCGAGGTTTCCCGACTATCACTCACTTGTCCCCATTTTCGCCTCGCTATTCATAGCTGTTCTCGAGTACCTATTACTTTTACTTTATGGTATTTGACGAGGCGGCGTCTTTAGTGCTTGTTTTTCCCTAGATGAGATTGTGAAAGGAAATGCTATTAAGTAGTATGAGTGCTCATATTGGCACTACATTCAAAAGGGTCGATTGTGTGAGGATTCAACAATTTATTAAGTTCTGGATAGACGCAGCACTTCATTACTCAATGGTGTACTATTGTCATCACAAAGTAGTACAGGTATCCATGGCGCCTCCAAACTAATTGTCTACCTGTTTAGAGAGAAAAATAATCGAAAACGCTGCAAATTCTTTCAGAGGGGTTGGTTATTTATCGCACCAGGTGCATGAAGACTCATTCAAATCGATTCAGCTTCCAAAATTTAATGGAGAATGATACCCCACACGCCTGGGTACACACACACATTCAAAATAGGTAGCTAGGTACCCGTTTTGATCCAAAACGTCTTCCGGGGGGTGCCAATCGTCCAAGGGGCCGTCTCATTGAATCCGGCATCCCAAATTTAGTCGAAAATGATACCCCACACGCCTAGCTCGCCAAAAATCTAGAAAATTCATTTTTCGAATTATACATTTCACTCCTACCTCCATACCCCCATATCCAATTGGGCTGAAAAGTTCCAAAAACGGGTCCCTGGCCAATAAACAACAGACAGACATTGTTGTAACACTTATGACCCAGGGCTGGTTCACTTCAAAAGAAACAAGTCCACTGTTTGTAGTGTGGTGGACAGCCACTGCTAGCAGCACTGCAGCACTGCACAACCGCGGTCCGATCAGCTCTAGGTGTTTTATCAGTATTGTCCCAAGTCTAGACCCACCACTATGCTGTTTTTCAGACTGTTCCAAGACAAACGTTTTCGCAGTGACAGGGGAAGCTTTACCTGCGGGGTGAGCTCTCCCTAATAAATGTGACTCACTTCTTTGAATTGGAACACAATGGACATTGCCCATGTGTATTCTCTGGCCCATGCTCATCACATGTTTATAGGGATGAGCTGCCACCTCCAGACGTCCCCCATTATACTCACCCCTTCTCACCACACTGATAAGTACCAAGCAGTCAGTTGCTACTAAGATTAAGTGGTTCATGGAAGGAATGAAGTTGAAAAATAAACGTTTTAGCTGTTAATTTGGTAATTTCAAGAGGGAGTTGAAGGAGTGAAGGGACAACTCGTGGAGGGCCCAGAGTACACAACGTTTCACGCCCGATTAGAGCAAAACCTTCACTCTGTCGACCATTCTAACCTTCACAAGTGGCGTTGGAACGTTGGAATATTCACATTCAAACACACGCGCTGCATATCAAAGGAGTGAACCAACAAAAACGGCGATCGACACATTCGCTTCAGCAGCCACCACTTGGTAATTCCGATGAGAAAAGTGTTTATCCAAACTTGAGGAAAATGATGACCCGCAAAAATATCACTCAAACTTGGCGCGGTCGGTTTTTTTTTTTTATATTTCGCATCCCTCGGCTCGTTTATCGGTTTATATCTCCTATGTTGTACTCGGCTCTCGGCTTCCCCTCCCACTCCAACACACCAACAGCCACATCTTCCGTTCTCTTCAGCATACAGTCCTTTTTTGCGTTCTCTCAGATGAATAATTCAGATAGATTTTTAAGTGCGGGAGTTCTTCTCTTCCCCTCCACTCGAAGCATTTCCATCAGCTCGACGATGCTCGCTTTTGGAGCACCCTTCCCATACTCACATCGCCAAAAACGAAAATACCCCCACATATGACTTCGCTCCCCAACAAATCCATCTCTGCCCCTTCTAGAATGTTTTTTCTACTTTATTTTCACTTTGCCCCCCTTTCCTTCGAATCATCTTTCCTCTGTTTACACAGATATGTAAATTGAGTAGGTACGTTTGATGTCAAAGTACTGCGTCGTAATTATATTACGAGACTTTGGTTCAACGTATTTTTAACAATTTCTTCTTCACCATACAGTGGTACGATGGAAGCGTAACACTAATTTTTTCATACTTCAGACAACTATAATTCGCTTTGGAGGATTTTCTTCTGATTTGCTGAATTGTATCCTTCTACACTGGTGTGTTTCACTCTCTTCGTACATATTGTTTGCAGTTTCAGAGAATTATTTTCCGCTTTCAGGCAGCCCTTTACTAGCACATTCAGTGTGGGAGGCTTCTGAGAATACACAACCCATTTGTCCCACCATGCAACAAGCATCTGAGGACACCCTGCATGTAATTTTGATTCTGTGAATGTGTGGATGAAGTGCTCCCACCACTGGAGGTATGTGATGAACAAGTATACACTCAACATTCCCCATGCAGCGATTCTGGTGGCCATCCACTGTAACTAATGCATAAATGGCACTGCTAAAATGTCTGTGGCCTACAGTATTGTTCAGTTGTCCAATGTACGGATTTTCTGTAGACTGATCTGATTTGTAGGCATTGTGTTTCTGATTGGGTAATAGTGCGTAAATTAAATTATTGTTATCAGTATGTAAATTGTTACGTAAATTGTACGTAAATTGTTATCAGGATGGTTCTGCTGGATTTCAAGAACTATTTAAAAAAAACTTGAAAAACCAAGGTTTCCCAACAACACTGCACATTTGCTGCAAAAAGGAAAACTTGTGATTGCAAGTTGTACACTGTAAGTCAAAACATTTGTCTTGGAACAGTCTGAAAAACAACAAGGTGGTGGGTCAAGACTTGAGACAATATTGATCAAACACCTAGAGCTGACTGTATCATTGTTGTGCAGTCCTGCAGTGCTGCTAGTGGTGGCTGTCCACCACACTACAAATGGTGTGCTTGTTTTGTCGATGAATTCAACCAGCCCTGGGCTGCGTCATTCATCTATGACTGTCTGCTGTTTTGTATGGTTATTCTTTGAGTGATCAACCCATGTTTCCATGATCATATTCATATTTTTGAACGTTTCATGATGTCTAGAACAAATAACTAAACAAAAAGGTACTATGTTCGTCCGCCATACGCCGTCCACTGTCTGCCGTTTTTGTCTCTCTGAAAAATCCGAAATTTCGGTCAGAGACACAATTTAGGCCTTTTAACCTAGTGTATATATAGCCAAATACCGTCCTTTAATGATCGTAATCCGCTCAAAAAGAAAATTGCCTCTTACAAAACTTGACTTTCAAAAAACAGGAGCTGAAAGCCTCACAATTACAAGAAAAAACGGGTGTACTTAATGTTTTCTTATCGATTTAACATTGAAATCCAAGTTAGAATGCGGAAGACCCCCATATTTGGAAGAAGAGATGTTCTTTTCCTTGAATAATGAATTTATGTTTCCATGCAAAAATTCATTCTCTCTGATTCGGCCCAAAATTTGTTTCTGGACGCTTCAAGGGGTGCATATCAAAATTAGCAAATGTCCGTCCGGCTCTAGTTGGTCTTCCAAACTCTTCAGTCATGTTGGGCCTATTTCGGAGGGGGGAAGGGTCAAAATGTATTGAGTTTTTTGAAAAATTGATTTTCGAGATTTTTGGCGATCTAGGCGTATGGGGTACCATTTTCGACTAAATTTTGGATGCTGAATCCAATGAAATGGGTCACGGGACGATTGGTGCCCACCGGAAGAGGTTATGGGTCAAAATTGGTATCTGTGTTTTCTAAGTACACCTAGGCGTATGGGGTATCATTTTCCACTAAATTTTGGGGATCTTTTCCGTTATCGTTCCGCCAGGCCCACCCGGTTTCATCCGGCGCCGTTATCGTTCCGCCACTTCTAAAATGACACTCTTTCCTTCATTGTTGATATCAGAGGTCAAACAAGTTTCTGGAGTCATCTTGCCTATCGATATCGGAGGTCAGTTGTGTTTCAGTTCGTGGCCGTAACTGTCTGTTCCCGTTAAAAATGAATTTCCTGTCTTTGTATGACGCTGTGAAAACGAAGGAGGGTGCCGTTCGGTTTCTGCAAGATAGAAAGATTATGCCTCAAAACGTGACGTGCTCAGGAAGAAACACGACTATTTTATATGTTACTGGATTGAGAGACCCGTGGCAGTGCAATAAACGTGGATGCTGCAGAGCTGCAAAGGCACTAAGGAGCAAAACCTACCTGACTGGTTCGAAACTCCCATTGACGGATATTGTGCTGTTCATATATGCTTGGGCGAAAACCCGGAATAAACTGCAATGGGGTACTCGCCGAAGCCTCCTAGATTTGTACCTGTGCGAATTTATGTGGCGCCAGACCCTTAAAGCCTGACAAGTGGACACCTTCGACGAAATTCTCGATGAGATTGCCATCTTTTGGCCTCCCAGTGAAGAATTGTGAATGGTAACTTCTAATAATAATTAACGAAAATTTGAACAATTTTATCATATTATGTGAGTAGAATAAACCTTTACGTACGCCGTATTCTCCTCTTTCGTTTATTATATACAGTACAATAACATTATCAAGGGCGGCGGAACGATAACGGCAGAAGGGGGTGCAGGCGGGCGGGCGAGAGGCCTGGCGGGACGATAACGGAAAAGGTCCAATTTTGGACGATGAAATGATTCGATTGAAATGAATGTCCTGATAAAGAATTTGCAGCGCTTATGAATTAAAAATCAATTGAAATTTCATATTTTGGGAAAAGATTAGTTAAATAGGTCCGGTTGGAGGGATTCTACTCAATTTTCAGTATGATTCGACTCTGCTGTTGTTTCGTATTCAGTATGAAGCATCGAGCATCCTGTACGTGCGTGTTGCCGCACATTTTTGTTAGGAGGACGCAATCAGGATGAAGGTGCTGGGTCAGCTCGACTGTGATCATCTCACCGTAAGATGAAGCTGGTATATTTTCCTTCCTTGATACGCTCGCTGAACCCAAAGAAACCCATTTGCCGTCCCAAGCACGAGCGGCTGTTTGTTTCGAGTAATCTTATCCTTTCGAAGGAGGGATAATGGATTGCGTCTTTATACGCTTTTCATCGGCCCTCGATCGTACGTTTATTTTATCATCGAACGTATCAAGCAGAAGTCAATTTTCATACGAGAGGCCGCGAGGTTCTCCTCTTCGATTTTATCCTCGGTTGGATGAGTTTGTGGAGGGAATTCAAAATGCGATGGGAACGAATGCGAGTGGAGATATAAGTAAATGTCTCATGATTGATACTCGAAGCTGCACGCTTATAAATCCCGAATGCGCTATATTTACCCTGCTTATACCGAGCGATGTAAAGAATGATATACCGTTGATAAATTGTACATTTCTCTTCGCAATGAGTACCTACCAACCAATCAAGGGAGTCTGTTTGGCTGTCTGCGAATAATATTTAAACGAGAAAATATTTTACATCGCAATCATTGTTGAACGCTTTGCAAAATACGTAAATGAGGCGCTGAGTTTCAAAGCTCGCTCTCCATCCATTCACCATGAGGAACCAGTTAGTGGTGCAGTTACGTGGGGCAAACCTCTAACCGGAAGGAGATTCGATGTGGTCATCCCAGGGAGAGGAGCTTGGACCCAGGGATTCCCGGGGGTGCTGCCAGGAGATCTGGTATGGTACACGGATGGGTCCAAGATGGGGAACGGATCCGGCCTGGGGGTGTACGGCCCGGTTCCAGGATGGGAGCTCTCGCTCTCCCTTGGTAGCTGGGTCGAAGTATACCAGGCTGAGCTGCTTGCAATAGAGAAATGTGCTGAGGAGAACATGAGGAGGGCCTACCGAGGTAGGCGGATCCACATCTTCTCTAACAGCCAAGCAGCACTCAAGGCCTTAATGGGATCGAGCTCTGACTCGAGGATGGTGCTTGAGTGCTGGGAAGCCCTCCAACTACTGAGTATAACAAACAAGGTTGTCCTCACATGGGTCCCGGGCCACTCAGGGGTTGAGGGTAATGACCGGACTGTCTTTACTACACGGTCATATCATGATGACTGGTCCCAACAAAGGAAGCGCCACGAGATTGCCTTAACCTTAACAGAGCTTCCCTGAGACTCACCGTTAGCTAATTTACAGGACACGGGGACTTCAGGAAGCATCTCTGCAGGATTGGGGTGCGCAATGGTACCCCTGACTGCAGATTCTGTGGCGAAGACGAGGAGACAGCGTCTCACATCGTCTTCAATTGTCCTGCCCTGGAACACAGGCGTTTCAGAACTTTCGGGACTTTGGACCGAGGGGACTTCCTCAACCAGGAGAACCTGGTTGGAGCTCTGCTGGACCTAGTCGGGAACACGGAGCTTCGGCCAAGGTGTGCTCCAGGGGTTATCACAATGGGTCACTAGGTCTAGGTGCGGCGGGCGGGCACGGCGGTGGACGTCCCCTTTACCCCTGTGTAACTAATCTATCTAGATCTATCTACGTGGGGTGCGCAAATATGCGATTTGAAATCCTTGCAAAGTTAATTATGTGAAGATTCTAAACGCTGCGAACACTTTCACACAGGTTGGTCATTCCTCGGACCAGGCGCATGGAGACTCATTTCATCAACGTAGGGGAAATGGGGGTAACAGTAACTGTGGCGTGTCCCGGACCCATTCCAATCGATTAAGGGTCCAAAATTTATGGGTTTCCCACATATTCTCCATATTGAAGAAATAAGTCTCCACGCGCCTGGTTCGAGGAGTAACCAATCCTAAGAATGAATTTGCAGCATTTTGTAGTGAAGTTATTGGCTCGACTTTGAATTGTACGTTCGACAGAGGAATATAAATGCACTGTGTGGATTTTGAAGAGAATGATGTAGTGGTGAGGGTTCCACAGAGAGGAGGAGGGGTGAAGGTGCGCGCGCAGCTACTCCGAGGAGAAGCTCTGTGAATTGCTGTGATAACGAGTACTTGGAACATGGGTTTTTAAACGTATGGGGAATTTATTCTTCTATTTCAAGCTGGATCTCCATAATTCGTACAAATATTGAATGTATTGATCCATATCGTAAAACATTTCTACAGAAAAATGCACAGCCCTGATACGCTTGTGCTCGCGACAGTTTGCTTCGGCACTTTGGCGAAAACTCTCTTTCAGCTTTTCGAATCTATTCAAGTGTCAGTTACAACGGCCAAGTTTCCCCTCGGCCTCCGAGTAACCTGTTGCTCGTCCTCGGCGATAACGTGATCGAGACGGGTCGCCATTGTTTGTCAATCAAACGCAGCCTTCATTTTGATGGTGTTTTGACTTAGGTCAGTCATAGTAACGTTTTCTTCGAGGGCGATTTGGGGTGTTTTCATAAAGTTGGTTGTAATTAAGCTTTGAGAGACTAGTAAATCATCCGATCTCACCGCATCAAATTCCTTCAGTTGACCGAGATTGATTGATTGTCGTGTTCTATTTATCGATCAGGGTGAGGTACGGCCAGGTGACCCTCTCATCCACCCTCGCCGGATACAAACGTTTCATAAAACACCCTTCAACTATCGGAAAACACAAAACAATTTCACAGGGGTTCATTATTCCTCGAACCAGGTGCATGAAGACTCATTTCAATTGATTCAGCGTGGGTAGATAGGCACACAATTTGACCCATAACCTCATTCAGAGGGTGCCAATCGTCCCCAGACCCATTTCATTGGATTCAGCGTCCTAAGTTTAGTGAAAAATGATACCCCACACGCCTAGGTACCTTAAATCTCAAAAATCCACTTTTGAAATGGATAGATAGACACCCATTTTGGCCCATAACCTAGTCAGGTGGGCTCCGATCGTTCCTGAACTCGTTTTATTGGATTTAGCGTCCAAAGTTTTGTCAATAATGATACCCTACACGCCTTGGTTGCTAAAAATGTCTAAAATTCATTTTACGAGAAACAAATTTTAACCCCTCCCTCCCACCAAAAATTTGGTCCGAGAAGTTTCAAAGATCGGAAGCGGGTCTCTGACCAAAATTTAAATTTTTAGAAAATTGTCTACTACCAAAATCGGCGTGGACTGCTGGAGGCGTGAGGCGGACGGTCATTTTGGTTGGTTATTCCTTGAATCGTGAGCTGTTTTGCCCAATTTGGACTAAATCGTAAAACTCATTGTATGCCGTTATCCCTTGATCCATCAAGAATATGAGTTGTGATATTCTTAAGAAATGATAGGTGTGGGACCGTGGGTTGGAACTGAAGAACTTTCAACAGTTAATTGAATTTTTAATGACTGATCGAACAGAACTTCATGCAGAACTTTATGAGCACAGCGATATGAACGTTGGAGAGCAGAACAGTAATAGAGAGGTTTCCTAGACAGTGGGTTACCTCCTTAGTTCACAGAATGAGCAAGCGCTGATGTCGGGTCATCTAGCACGAGCAAAATGGTCCTACTCCGGCCGACCCAAACGGCGGTAATTTGAACTGGCAGTTCCTTGGCATATTTTTATCTTATAGGGAGGCCTGGGGCCGAACAATAGGTGTGATGCCTACATTTGGTGCCAATGTTGTACATTTTGGCCATAAAACATGAGTCAAAGGGTAATGCTATTTCATTCTGAACTAGGATCTCATATCTGTTATTTGCTGAACATATTATTCAATGAACTTGAGAATTATGGGTCGGAATTTCAACGCTACCAATTATAGTAAGTCAATGATCACTAAATTAGATTTTGGTTGACAGGAGGACACCTGCAGGCTTATCACTTCTCTAAGCAACACTGATAACTGAAACAGATCTCAAGAAGAGAGAAAATCGTACATGAAGGAATCGTTGAAGTCAGAAGAGCGAAATTATCTCAACTAGTTCGTTTTATTGATGTTTGAGAAATAGCGCTGTGAAGTGGTTGAAAGTAAGGGGGGTAAAAGGCCGAACGGAGTTGACATAGGCTTCTGTTGATATTGGACAACTGACGAATGAAGTTGCCACGTTTGATGATGCAACGACCCTCAACAACATGGCCGCTCAAAACGCTAACTTCTTTGACTCATTTTAAATAAAACTTTTCTTTGTTTTGACTGTCAAGTTCGTAGCCAAGTAGGATTCCTGCAATAATTCGACCAACGAAGATGAAAAAAGTTGTTGAAAACTAAAGTTGTTGAAAACTGGAGATGTTGGCATTATGCTTGCTCAACTCGGTATAAACCATCAAAAGCATGAAAAGAATCATAGTCACCTCCTGAGGCAACATACTGCCTGTAGTTTGTTTCAGGGTTGCCAACTGTGCTGGTAAGTGGGTACATTCTAGGCTGAGTTGTTTGAGAAACGCCACTGAGTGGATGGATCCTGAAGAGATGAGAGATGCTCAGCAAAGGTGAGGTGGGAATCCAGTAGGGCACCAAAGTCACACATAAAGTTTGAGCGAGAGAGGGATGAGCCATTGATCAGCGCAGATACTTGGTAGTAGAGGGTTGGAAGGTGGTGTCTGTACATTATTTACAAAACTTATGTAAAGCTCAATTGATGAACACCAGGGAGAACACATTGAAGGATGCCCAAATAATGACGCAATAAGGGGATTGAGCAATGTCAAAGGAAATCACGACATCGTCGGCATACCCAAAGAAATGAGCAGGACTCAGTAAGGATGTTTATAAATAGAAAAGGGCCCAGATTTTACCCCTGGGGTACACCCAGGCAGAGATAGCAGGACAAACTATGCACCATCAGGTAGGCGAGCAGACCAATGATTCTGAGTGCTGCGTCATTTGGTTGGTTATTCCTTCATCAGTTTATTCCTTCAGTTTTCATGCAAAAGGAAAACTTGGGTCCGATTCGACACAAAAATTTTTTCTGGGCGTTTCAAAGTGTCAGGATCGAAAAAGTCAATGTCCGTCCGCTGTACGCCCGCTGTATACCTATTTACTCATTTTGAATGTGTTTTTGAAATTTCTGGTACAGGCGTGTGGGGTATTATTTTCCACTAAATTTAGGACGCTGAATCGATTGGGATGGGTCCGGAACCAACAACACCCACTGCTTCCTCCATTTTCCCCATGTTGAAGAAATGAGTCTCCATTCGCCTGGTCCGAGGAATAACCAACCCGTGTGAAAGAAGATACAGCATTTCCAAATGCTTTTGAGAAGTTTCTTGGATAGATATGTGACCGATTGGATATTAGTAGCGCTATTCAACTTTTTGACCATCTGCTAAAGCTTGTTTCGGTCAAACTTATCCTTCATTCAATGGGGTTGTGGCAGACTTTTGGTTGGTAGTTGAAGAAGTTGGAATTTATGCACCAATAATTAAGGTTCTGCATTCATCAATTTGAGGTTTTTTAATTCAAATTAGGGATAAAGGTTCTTTCTTACTCAGGTGCACTCATAAATTTGAAGAAAAAACCCGCTTGCGGGTCCCAACTGGGGAGAAGAAAAATAATTTTGACGCAACCCGCGGATTTTCTCCTTTGGACAGAGAGGGCCATTCATTATTCCAACGGCCCCTCCAACCTGGAATGGGGGGAGGGGGGTGCCTCGAGCCATTCATAATTCCCAACCCGTAGACAAGTTCATGTTTCAAAACGAGCATTATGGTTTGGAGTTGGAAAACCCCAGACGGGGCCTCGAGACGCCGCTCTTAAAGGCGTAATCAGTTGCTTCGAGGCACCAACTCTCTGAAGGGACTTCAAAATAAAATATTTGTCCGAAAAGGTAAAATATGAAACGCGGCTGCCCTCGTGGGATAGGCAGAACCTTACTTCAGGTATAACCTCACCTTCGGCATTCAACGAATAGCCCCCCACCCTTCACCCAACCATCATTCATACCCCTTTCCGTGCTTTCTGAATGGAACCTTTTCAAGACCACCATCTTCTTTTACCCACTGGAAGCTTTGAAACCTTTCAATCCTCAGTAATCTCACTGGGGGAGGTAACCAGAAGAGAGAAAAAAAAAAGCAAAACCACTTGACTTTTTTCCCCGATGATTAGCGGAAAACCTCTCCTCCCTTCCCCACTACCGTCATAACCTGACAAATCCAGGTAGGTATCACCTCCCCCTCTTCAAAACCAAGATACCTTCCCCTATATTTTTTTTTATCCTAATTCCTCGTTTTAATTAATTCATTCTACCCGCCCTCGGTTGAAGGGTTCCTTCTATTTCAATTTGAATACATCCGATGGGAAAAGATTCTCTTATTTACATTTTACTTTTAATTACCGCCTCTGAAAAGGGAGCCGATACCTTAGCGCACGTTCCCTTAGACTCCTTCTAACTGTACCTCTTTTTTTCTCGCGCATTTTTCTATCCTTTTTCAAAACCTTGGAAATTGAATATATTACTTACTAAGTAAATCACCTTCAACTTGGACTCGATGGCCATTATATATCATTTTGAAAACCAAGCTTGTGAATAAGATCTCACATTATGGAAGGTCCTTAAAAACCAAACTTCTTGCAAACATAATAAAAAAAAAAAAATAAATAAAAGTTCTAGTAAACGGATGTTAAGGGGTGTCAAACAGTCTCTTTTCAAGTACTTACTTCCAATTTTTCTCAGCTTTCGTATTGAAATTCAAACTTTTTCTTTCTTCAGTGTGCTCATAAGAATTGTAAAATTGTCTTAATTTGTAAACCGAAATTAAAACCTTTTTGAAATTTGAAATTTCGTAACTTTGAAGTTATTGAAAATCAGCAGTAAAGTTACAGATTAAGACGAAATTTCCAGTTTTTCAGGCGCTTTTGAAAATTAAATACAGAAGCCGAGGAAAAGAGGAAAATGCTTTTGAGAAAATCATTCAATCAAATCAAAGAAAGGAGAGGGTTACACAAGGAACTCAGCGGCGATAGTTTGGCTGTCATCCGCTAGAGTGCCATCCTGTGAATCCCCGTTCATCTTACTGAAAAATCATAAATATTTGTTGTCTGCAGGAAAATAACACTCTAGACCAATCTTTCACAGTACTGCACATCACAGGGGTTGATTATTCTTTGGACCAGGAGCATGGAGACTCATTTCAATCGATTCAATTGTGCATAACCTCTTCCGATTATTCAGCGAATAATCAACCAAAAAGTCAAATGTCCGTCAGCCGTACGCCGTTCACGCCGACTTTGGTAGTGGAAAATTTTCTAAAAATTTGAAATTTGAGTCAGGGGTCCAATCCCGGCTCTAGGTGGTCCTCAAAACTTTTCAGCCCAATCGAACCGAATTCGGGTTGGGTAGGGGTCAAAATGTGTATTTTGAAAAATGGATTTTCGAGATTTTTGGCGATCCAGGCGTGTGTGGTATCATTTTCCACTAAATTTCACACGCTGAATGCAATGAAATTGGTCCTAGAACGATTGAAACCCACTGGAAGAATTTATCGAGAATTCAAAGAATTTATTTGGTCAAAATGAGAACCTATCTACCCATTTTGAATAATGTGTTTTCGAGATTTCTGGTACCTAGGCGTGTGGGGAATCATTTTACACTAAATTTAGGTGGCTAAATCCTTTTTTTTTTTCAAAAATTCTTGTATTATTTTTTGGCATGATTGTATACATTTTAAACAAATGAATTATATGCAGATTCTCAATTGTAAAGTTCCTAGTTACAGAAAAAGAATCATATAATGTGAATACATTAGGGGAGAGATCTGTTTGTACGTCATCTGTGCAGTGAACGAGCACTTCCAACATAAATTTGTTACTGTCAAGCAAAGTAATGAGGTTAAGATGGGTATTGTAGGGGTTTATGTAAGATACGATGATGATTTCTTCGGGTTGTTTTTTAAAAAAGGTTTTTTATTCTTAAAACACCGACTTGGTACAGGGGAGCGACACACGGGAGGGACACTAACGGAATGACAATCAAGACTGAGCTCGGGAGGCTCGGCCGGCCCTACCTTTTAAGGTGTCTTTAGCTGACGCAGCAGCCTTCGTGCTATGAGATATAAGATACGAGAATGAGCACTTATAGTTCATGTAACTTGTATGCATGAGTTAAGAGAAAGGGATGGGGGGAGGGTGAAACTGTGATTGTGGGAATGATGTTCGGCAGAAGATCCTCAAAATACAATATCCTCTGATACAAGCCTTTTTTTTTTTTTTTTTTTTTTTCCCTTAAGTGCATCATTATGGAGTTTGTCCAAGGTCACTGGCATCAAGGGCCGTCATGATACCAGTGCAACCGGTGAACACCATTTGGCAAGTATTTCAATAAGTGATAGAAGGGGGAGTGTGTTTGCATGTTTTGTCAACCTTTCTGCAAGTTTCTGGCGTTTTTTGATGGTGATACCTTTTCAAATAATAAATGTATGATAATTAGTCACCTTGTGACTGCTAGTAGGGTGGTATTAAGTACATCACGTCGTTTATACTAGCAGGTTGGTTCACGCCCAGCAGACGCGCCAAGCCACGGTGAGGAGAAAGGAACGCAATTTTGAACATTAGTTATTCACGAATAAAATCCCAAGTGTCTGAACTGGGCCAGTAAGAGCAACGTAAATCTTGTATCCGAAGGATAGGAAAAGAGGAAAATATCGAGGAAAAAATAAGAGGGAAACCGCCGAAAAAGGAAACCAGGACGGGGATTCAAGGGAGGAGCCAGCCCCATAACTCTTTCAGTAATGCGGGTTAGCATACATATTTATGTTTTACGACCCCTTGTATTGCCTTAGGGCGGAGGTCAAGTGGAGTATACAGTTGCGCCAAGGTTGAAGTTGTGACGGTGGCTGTAGATTGAGAAGTAACGGAGATTCTCTAGGGGTGAGCCCGAGCTAGGGGTTGAAGATAGTAAGAGGCGACGTGGAAGGGGTTGGGACTGAGGTTTCCTCCTAGAATCCTCGTAACTTCCTTCCTGAGTCTCATTCGCGTCTCGGCGTGTTTACAACTTAATTTTCTCAACCTGTGCCCCTGTCCCTTGTCTTTGTCTTGGGGCCGTACATTTCCTTTCTATTTGATTTACTCCTCGTTTCCCTTCAGCTTACGTTGTTTAGTCACCGGGTGGGTTGTCAGGTGGCTGAGCGTCGAGGTAGTCAAGAGGAAAAGGGGCTCAGGGCCACGGTTTCAGGATACAGGATACACTTCTTAGTGCCAACTAAAAGCACTAATTTGTGTTGACCTCCTAAATATCGGCTTGAAAATCACCTGGAATTCACTTTTTTGTGTGTCTTGGGGCAAAACATGGCCTATTCTATTGAAATTTGGTTTTTGATTTGAGCAAAAAGACATTCGAGAATGGCCCAAGAACATCGTGGACAGGACAGAACTGCATGATTCTCGAATAATAAACTTTATGATTATTTTTTAAAAATTTGTTTGAAACCCTAATTTACCATCAGAACCCTGCAAATTACTCCACAATGGCCGATTACGTAAACCTTGGAGCGCGAGGAACGGCCTTCATTCTAAATTTGAATTTAAAAAACCTCGAATTGATGAATGCAAACTCTTTATTGGTGCATCAAATTTATTTTCCTCAACTGCTTAAAGTAAGTCACGACCTCGTTGAATAAAGAATAAGTTTGGCCGCCCACAAAATGACAAATAGAAATAAATATTAAACAAATAAATGTAGAATAGAGTCAAGACAAATACATTTCTGATTCATTTTTATTAAATTCCACTAGGGTTCTTTATTTCGTTCAAATGTTAAAATCAAAATATAATCACGAAGAAAAGCTCCAATGAAGCCGCTAAGATACTATAATTTATGAAAGAAAAATGTGAATCAACATTTTTTCTCTTCTTGGAAGCAAAGCTTGATAGAAACCCAGCTAATTATTCCACAAGGGTTGATTATTCCTTGAAGCAAGATGAGCGTGGAGTGTCTCAGACTCATTCAAATCGATTCTGAGTCTAAAATTCTGTGTAAAATGATACTCCACAAGTCTAGTTTATAAATAATCACGAAAATTAAGTTTCAAGGAACACATTTTTATTAATATTTTCTCAAAATTTGGACCGATTGGGTAGAAACGTTCGGATGACTTTGTAACCAATGGAGCCCGATCGGACGAACATTAGGGTGAGTAGGGGTCAAAATGTGTGTTTCCAAAGGAATTTTTGAGATTTTTGACTATCTAGGCGCGTGTGGGGTATAATTTTTGACTAAATTTTGGACTCTGAATCCAATGTGACAGGCCCTGGAACGATTGGTGCCCACCAGAAGAGGTTATAGGTCAAAATGGGTATCCATCAACCAATTTCGAATGTTTATTTTCGAGATTTCTGGTACCTTGTGGGGTATCATTTTCCACTAAATCTAGGGCGCTGAATTGAAATGAGTCTTCATGCTCCTAATCCGAGGAATATCAACCCCTGTGTGGATTTTAGGCGTGCGTTCGATAGCATTGATCACTCTCAGCTCTGAAATGATGCTTTTCAACCTTGGTGGTTTTCGTTTCTGGGGATATTTGGTCCGGCCAGATGTCATCCCCGTATCAACAACAAGTTCTCATCCTCCTGTGAGGCCACAGAGGGGGTCATGCAGGACATTTGGACCGATAAGACAGAAATGTTTAGAGGACTTTGTAACCAATGGAGCCCGATCGGACCAACATTGGGGTGATTGGGGGTCAAAATGTGTACATCGGTGATAGGAATTTTTGAGATTTTTTACGATCCAAGCGTATTGTGTATAATTTTCGATTAAATGTTGGACTCTGAATCCAATGTGACACATTTTTATTAATATTTTCTCAAAATTTGGACCGATTGGGTAGAAACGTTCGGATGACTTTGTAACCAATGGAGCCCGATCGGACGAACATTAGGGTGAGTAGGGGTCAAAATGTGTGTTTCCAAAGGAATTTTTGAGATTTTTGACTATCTAGGCGCGTGTGGGGTATAATTTTTGACTAAATTTTGGACTATGAATCCAATGTGACAGGCCCTGGAACAATTGGTGCCCACCAGAAGAGATCATGCGTCAAAATGTTTATCCATCAACCAATTTCGAATGTTCGTTTTCGAGATTTCTGGTACCTTGTGGGGTATCATTTTCCAATGAATCTAGGGCGCTGAATCGATTGAAATGAGTCTTCATGCTCCTGGTCCATGGAATATCAACCCCTGTGTGGATTTTAGGCGTGCGTTCGATAGCATTGATCACTCTCAGCTCTGAAATGATGCTTTTCACCCTTGGTGTTTCTGGTTTCTGGGGATATTTGGTCCGGCCAGATGTCGTCTCCGTATCAACAACAAGTTCTCATCCTCCTGTGAGGTCACAGAGGGGGTCATGCAGGACATTTGGACCGATCAGACAGAAATGTTTGGAGGACTTTGTAAACACTGATAAATTGCAAATTTTTTAAAGTTATTTTCTGTTTATCGACGTGTGCCAACCTCAGTCTCAGAAGTGTATATTATTTGCCTCACTATTTTGCACTTTCAGGTCTCAGTCAGCCGATACCGGGCTTCCTCCTATTTATTATAACGAGACCAGCAGCTCCGTACTGAGAGGAGTGGGGGGTGCCTGACAGCGAAGGCGGAACTTACCTCGAGGCTGCCAGGTTTCCCATGACCCTCCACCCCACAGGGGTATGTTCCCATTAAAATAGGACCCCGCTGGGCGAAGGAGGTGCTTTTCTGCTGAGCTCAGCGACCGTGCCTTAACCCCCTCTCCCGCCCAGTCTTCCAGGGGGTTGCTATAATACGTTGAAGCGGAAGAAGTGGGGTCCTCCTCAGGTTCTCTTTCCAACCACAATAAAACCCCTCCAAAGCACTGGGAGCTTCCAATACAAACGGCACCAATTATACGAAAGTTTCTCCAAACGTTTTGGAAAGCTATTGCTTTTCGGCGAGTTTTGAACTTCTGTAGGCAAAGCGTTTTCTCCGATTCCTCACCCGAACATTCCTACGAACTCCGTACGCTCCTCCTCATTTTCCACAATCAATAAACCCAATTTCAAATTCAGTCAACCCTCCCACGACTCACTTTAACAAACTTCAACGAAAACAACCAACCAGGTGAGGATCCCCACCAACAAACCCCATCTCCACCTTCCTAATATCCGACGTAATCATTTGCGAACAAATTGTGGAAACCCATTGCAGATAGAATTTATTGGAAAGAAGTGAAAGGTACAAAATACAAGAGAAAAGAGCCTAAAACATTTATATTCGTCCTGAGAGTGGAGGGGTAAAGGAAAACGCTCCAGGAGGAAGAAGCAAAAATGAACCGAAAATTAACCCATGAATGATGTATAATTCAGATAAATAACGTAATTCAGGCATTTACCTCTGGCTCTGGCTGGTCCTCGAAACGTTTCAGCCCAATTGGACCAAAATTTGGAAAGGGTAGGGGTAAAAATTAGTTTTTGAAATTTTCGGCAATCTAGGCGTGTGGGGTATCATTTTCGACCAAATATTGGACGCTGAATCCAATGAGACTGGTTCCGGAAAGATTTGCGTCCACCGGAAGAGGTTATGGGTCAAAATGGGTTTCTATCTACCCATTTTGAAAATGTGTTTTCGAGATTTCTGCTACCTTGGCGTGTGAGATATCGTTTTCTTATGGGATTTAGTTGGTCCTCAAAACTTTTCAGCCCGATCGGACCGAATTTGAGCGGGATAGTGGTCAAAGTGTGTATTTCGAAAAATGATGAGGATTTTTCCTAATTTTTGGAGGTCTTGGCGAGTGTTATCATTTTCCACTAAATTTTAGACCCTGAATCGATTGGAATGGGTCCTAGACACGCTACACTTACTGTTTTCTTCCATTTTCGCCGTATCGACATTTTCGATGATTTAGGCGTGTGAGGTCTCGTTTTCCACTAATTTTTTAGGCTAAATCGATTGAAATGAGTCTCCATGCTCCTGGTTCGAAGGAAACCCAGCCCTCCCCAACCAGCAATGAATTTGCAGCGTTTTTGAATAATGGATTTTTGAGATTTTTGGCGATCTGGTGTATCATTTTCCACTAAAATTGGGCTCGATTTGTGGTTCCTCCTATGTATTAGTCTATGTTTTTATGCCAAAAGTCAATCACTCCAATACGGCCTAACATTTTTTCCTTGGTGCTTCAAGGTCTCTAGATCAAATAAGTCAAAAATGTCCGTCCGCCGTCCACGCTGACATTGGTAGCCTGGAAAATTTTCTAAAAATCTGAAATCAGAGACCCGCTTCCGGCTTCAGTTGATCCTTAAAACTTCTGCTCCTTCGACCAACTTTGAGTGAGGGGGGGGGAGGGGGTCAATATGAGCTTTTAAAAAATGACGTTTCGAAATTTTGGCGATCTGGCGTGTGGGGTACCATTTTCCACTAAATTTGGGACTCTGAATACATTGAGAATGACCTCAGACCAATTGGTGCTCACTGGGGGGGGGGGGGGGGGTTTATGGGTCAAATTGGTATCTACCTGACTATTTTGGAAGTGGATTTTCGAGATTTTTGGCTACCTAGGCCTGTTGTTGGGGTATCATTTTCCACTAAATTTTGGACGCTTTACCGATTGTAATGAGTCCGCGTCATTATACTCACTCATTTCCCCATTTTCCCCGTTCCTGATCCATAGAATAACCCACCCCTGTGAAAGAATTCGTACATTTGACGTCCCTGATCCACTCTTCCTCACCCTATTGGTCAACGAGCTTCCCCCATATCGGTTGCTTAGAGCTATACATATTTTTCACGACTAAAAGTATAATTTTATTCTTTTTATAGGTTCACCTCACTCATTTGTATCGACAGAGCCATGCTTGCCATACTATGTAGGAATGTTGGGTTCTTTGAAGGATTACATATTATTATATCAGCGAATGTATCCGTTTGATGGATTAATTTTTGCTTTACCCTGGTTTCCTCCTCATTATGAGCTTTTTTATTATCCCCCGTACATACTCATAGGACAACTTCTCTGTAAAATCCAGGTTTTCTCTCTCTGTTACTGATGATGTGAACAGCTGAAATCTATTCAACATTGTTTGTGTGTTTTGTGGACATATTTCTAGGACTATTCCCAGACATTTATATCCCCCCAAAACCCCGTATTCTTGTATTTAGTACTCTCAGAGGGCAGATTGAAGCGATACTCGGGTGATTTGCTTCCTTTACACAGCTCCTCGAGTGAAATTGAGAACTAATCAAATCGTATTGATGAACAATTTGTAGGTCAAATTGAGAATTTTCTATGTAGGTAGGTGATATGGAGGTTTTTCTGTGATCAAATTGAATATGCCTGTTTCACAACAAAACTATGGAATTGATAAGGAGGAATTGACATGTTATACCACTCCTTTACTTGAACCACCCTCGTTCTCGTTGTGTTCAGACGCGATAATGAAAGACTATTCCCGGACATTCATTTCAGAATGATTCAACGTCCGCAATTTCCACGATATAATCCTCCACGCAATTAACTACTGACGCCCACGTCAACGAGAAAATTCGATTCAAGCTCGGTTCTACGCGATAAGTCGAATAGAGAACGGAGAGAAACGTCACTTGGAAGACGAAATTCAAAGGAAAACGAGCTCTTCGAGTTTAACCGAGGGAAAGGAAGTTGAGCGTTAGTTCTCTCGAATTTCCTCCTGTTCGAAATTATCTACGTAAGAACTTCATGATACGGATGAACATGTTCTCGTGTTCTCCGGCGGTTTCGTATAATCTCTCCCCACGCTTCGGGTTCACTCGAGTTGGTTGATGAGTTGGGAGAAGCCTGTAGTTTGGAGGAGGATGCATTTTTTATTAGTTGTCTGACAAAAATGAAACTTTGACGAAAAAAGATCGCGATTCGCTCTTTATGGAGGTATTCAAAACTGCGGCGTGAATTCATTTATGACTCGGATGGGAAACACGTTGCAAATTATTGCACAATAGTTGATTATTGGAGCAAGAGTTGGGGAAAACAGTGAGTGTAAAGGGCCCAGGACACATTCGAATCAATTCAGTGTCCGAACGTTGGTGGAAAATGATACCCCAAAATGATAAATGATGAGGGGTATCATTTTACTACACTTCTAGAACCTAGAAAGTCCCAAAAATCCATTAAAGCCTGTGAAAATGTATCGAAATTCAACCAAAGATGAATTATTTATCTGCTTGAAAAGGCGAATGAAGATACTGTCAATCAAAAATGTAATCTAAACGAGGAATGTAGCTAACAATGAATACTTTAATAAAGTTGTACCCTTATTTCGTGATCGCAGGGAAAAAGTGTTGGGAAAATCAGAATATCAGTTGGGGGCATCAGAAGGAGCTGTTTGTTTTGATAAGGGACAGGCGATTTTTCAATTTGACTGTACAAAATGACTTGAGTTGAACGTACTAAGCTAGATTCCTGGTGTTATAATTGAATGAAATTTAATATAAGTCATTCATCCAGTCAGTACAAGCGTAAAATCACGGTTATTAATGTGGCAGAGCCTCTCCTCCATTTTCTGGCACTTCCAGAAGCTGCTTGCAGAAGGTGGTGGTGAGGGGGGGGGGGTTACACTTAGACCTACAATTGGCTGATCACAACCATCTTATAACAAGCCCTCAGCCAATTTCTCGAGAGTTTTGTGCCTTTTGAAAATGGATTTTCGACATTTTGGCGATCTAGGTGTGTGGGGTATCATTTTCCACTAAATTTCGGACGCTGAATCCAGCAAAATGGGTCCCGGAACGATTGGCGCCCACCAGAAAAGGTCACGGACCCTGAATTGAATTAGATGAGTCCCATTATATCGTTCGAGGATCTAATCTTCTTTCATTGCCATCAATTTATTTGCTTGTATTCTAGAAAGCACTGTAAGAACATATTATTATCCAGTCGAGTAGGTCGTTCACGTCCATCTACTCCCTAAATACAGCTTAGTAATATTTATTTTATTCGTCAAATGGGCAGATGACGGTCTTCCACGATGCGTATTTTGATGAATATGACGATCAAACAGGGTAATTTCTTCTCCCCCATAGATAAGAGGAAGCTCCCTCCGAAGACTTTTATGGTTTTGGTTGGTTATTTCTTGAATAATCAACCTATGTTTTCATGATAATGGACAACCTCTCCGATTCGGCTCAAAATTTATTTCTGGACGTTTCATAGTGTCTAGATCAAAAAAGGTCAATGTCCGTCCGCCGTACGCCGTCCATTGTCCGCGCCTATTTTGGTAGTAGAAAAATTTCTAAACATCTGAAATTTGGGTCAGGGGTCTGTTCCCGGCCGAGACGGGTCCTTCCAGAAGCTGCTTGCAGAAGGTGGTGGTGAGGGGGGGGGGGTTACACTTAGACCTACAATTGGCTGATCACAACCATCTTATAACAAGCCCTCAGCCAATTTCTCGAGAGTTTTGTGTTTTTTGAAAAAATGGATTTTTGAGATTTTGGGCGATCCAGGCGAGTAGGATGTCATTTTGGACGCTGAATCCAATGAAACGGGTCCCAGAACGATTGGCACCCACCGGAAGAAGTTATGGGTCAAATTGTGTATTTATTACCCATTTTGAATATGTGTTTCCGGGATTTCTGGTACCTAGGCGTGTGGGGTATCATATTCCACTAAATTTCGGACCCTGAATCGATTGGAATGGGTCTGGGACCCGCCACACCCACTGTTTCCCCCATTTGAGGAATAACCAACCCGTGTGTAAGAATTTGCAGATTTTTTTGGTTTCCGCCTTGAACAGTTTTTACCAACATTAAGGAAGTCAATAAGTCCACTGCTCGTTGATGACAATTGTAGTATTGAATGTTTAGACATTTCATTATCTTGAATGGTCACAGTCAAAGGAGTGTTTTGATACATCACTCTGGCTTTGGATAATGACCAGTAACACAACATTTACCAAAGAGTTTGACTTGCTTGGTGACCAAACAGCAGTGAGACGATAGCTTAGAAACGTAAGGAAGCTTCAAAAGAGGACAAGCAATGCTGGGGCTGACCTGTGCAGGCCTTTTCATAGGCTGGAGAGGGTAGGATTCATTCCCCCGCTCCTTGTTACCCCTGGTAGGGGTTCCATAGGACGTGTCTTCCCTCCAGGGTTTCCCTTTTCCCGATTTTTCCTGTCCACCCCTCTCCTCTATTTATTGCACATACATGTTGGATGGCACAATACAATGTATTATATGGGCCATCTAGACGTTCATGATCCATTCAGTACTATAAACTGTTACGCTACAGCAAAATATCATAAATATTATGTGATTATTATGATGTTTCTGAATTCACCAACATTGCAAGGGAAAGGTAATGAGCGATTAGTATATCAATTCAGTCGACCTAAGGAAAACTGTTCATTTCAATTTAACGTCGGAGAACCAAGAGGAACATGTACAGTGCCACTGACAACACGGCAATCTGCTTTCCTTTGTTTGTTGAACGATGAGACGTCATCCAAGCTTTCGTATTTCCCCTTCAACTCCTGGAGAAATCTGGAAAAGACGTTTTGCGTTTGAACGTTGAACGTAAGAAGCTTCTAAATCTCGAGATCTCAGGTTGTAGGCACGCAGTTAGTTTGAGTGTAGTATTCCATACCCACATCGCTTTTATCGTTCAGAATTGAAAAAGTTACGGAAATCGTATACTGACTTTGACCTGCTGACTGGTTTTATTTTATAAAAAAATGTCATTATTATATGCAGTTTGGTGGTTTCTACTGCGTCTTGAGAAGCTTTTTTGTCCTTTGGTCTCCAACTAAAGGGAGGAGGACGCCAGCAGGGCCGTCCAGCGTCCATCCAACATCCTCTTGCCAGAACCGTGAGTTGGTCAATTTTGCGAGCCCCTACCAAGGCAGACACGCATGTATGTTGAGTAGCTACCAGACAACTATATTTGGATACTTACTGCTGGTACTGAATTTGGCCTCACGGCGTCCAGTTAACGTAAAGGTGGGGTGGGGGGGGGGGGGGGGGCTTGGATTCGAACCAGCAGCCTCGGAACCTCGACCGGAGGAGTCTTGCTGAGTACCACCAAGTCCTACCCGAATTTTGAGAATCCCCACACCATTTCATCTGTCAGCCTGGAGGGACCTCTGTTCTTAAGAATGGCCAAGGAAGTGACAGGATCCTGGCACTCCTCAGCCCTAATGGACATTGATTGACAAAACCTCTAAGCTGTTCCGTTATTAGTGGTTGATTATTCCTTGAATTATTCTAAAAATCTGAAATTCGGTTCAGGGGCCCGTTTCCACGTCCATATGCTCCTTGAAACATTTCAGCCCGATCGGACCACACTTTGGGGGAGGGGGGGGGGGGTTCAAAATGTAGTTTTTGAAAAATGGACATTCGTGATTTTTGGCGATCCAGGCGTGTGGGGTATCATTTTCCACAAAATTTTGGACGCTGAATCCAATGAAATTGGTTCTGGAATGACTGAGACCCACCGGAAGAGGTTATGAGTCAAAATGGGTATCCACCTACCCATTTCCAATGTTTTCTTCCAAGATTTCTGGAACCAGATACGTGTGGGGTATCATTTTCCACCACATTTTGGACGCTGAATCGATTTTAATGAATTCCCATGCTCGTGATCCGAGGAATAACGAACCCATGTGAATGCATTTTCAGCGTTTTTCTTTTCTTCGGCTCCATCGTGGCACAACAGTTCGAAAAAAGTGCAAAAATGCAATTGAAAAGAATCTCGAAACACATAACTTCCCAACTTTTTGCTGAATAATTAATAAGAACATCTCATGCCTGCGGATTGACACCAAGTTTTAACCCTCATTTCTGAGGATGATCCCCATTAAAACAACTCTCAATTTGTCGAATAATATAACATGTTCTAAACAGATCCACTTTTAATAAAAATCCTAAATGTCTGAGTGTGAGATGTGCCCAACTTAACCCTGAACGCCAAAAACGGAGGCAGGTGGGAAATGGGATTTTCGTTATTTTTTAGGACACGCGGGTTCAGTGTAGAATTTCTGGCACTGAATCTATTGACACGTTTTCCAAATTCTCTGTTAAAACGCTGCTAATTATTACGTATTTATTACGTACTTATGGAGGAACTGGGTCGTACGTGGAAATCGGTTCAAATCCCGTATTTACAAAATCAGCGTTCGTATTCCAAAGGAAAATGATACCCACACGATTGGGATCCTAAAACAATCTATTTAGTAGACAAAAAACTCATTTTCACAAATATCCTACTTCCGTTTACTATCGGACTAAAATTCAATCGATTTTTGTCCAAAATATTTTTTAAAAACTTCCTTTTTGGTTCTCCAAAACTTTCTAAAATGTATCTATCTCCTTATTCTACCGCATATATTCTTGGTCAATGTAGTTCGAATGTATCGAGGACCATTTTGGGCATAAGGTTAGTCATTTTATAACGTTCAAGATTTTTCTGAAAATTCCTATACTCAGTCAAAGTGGTAAGGGTGGCGGTCGGATATTATAGGTCCTGAATCTCATAATTGATAATTTCTTGGTGAATTTGAGTGAACGAACAACTTTTCTCTTGAGAACTTGGTGAGTCATTCTTTCCCTTCTACAATAAATAATTATATGTATCATCTTTCCCTTCTTGTGGGGCACAAGCGAAGTACGAGATCTGCAGACCCGCACGACGCTTCAGTCTTGAAGGAGGGGTTGATCGACTCTATCGCCTATCGCTTGATTCCCACCTTTGAACAAGAGCCACTCTAGTTACTACCTGATTGAATATTACTGCAGACAAACTACAAACTTTTTTTTCACACTGCAGGAACTATTTGCATTGTCAATATACACATTTTCACACAAGCCCTCCCTAAATTTGGTTTGGGCGAGCTGCAAACTTTCTAGAAGAAACTACAGCTATTTTTAGGGACTTTTATATTAACAGAAACAGGATGGACGCCAAACGGGCACATCCTTCATCTTTGACATAACAATAACTGACTATTGAAGAGTCTGTCAGCAACCGCAACATTATTTCTCAAAGTCCCACTAGAGCTCAGGGCAGTCGTATCCCTTGTGTGATAGCAGTCAAGTTTTCATTGTTCTAACAGTTCTCCTCATAGCCTACTTTTTGTGTTTTTTCTGCCTCTAATATGAGCGTGAGCTAAAAATCTATTCAGCATAATATTTCGATGAACATGATACTATGCTCAATACGATTTGGCGGCTTACAACAATAATATGGCTGCTCTGAACACCAATAACTCCTTCAAGCGTTGTTGAAGCCCTTGGCAATGTGTATAAATAGTAACCCAGACATGACATTTGAATGGCGGAGCGATCAAATCACAAATCAAGGAGAAAATAAAAAACTATGACGCACATGGACTAACTATACAGTGCATAGTTAGTTTTTTCTCTAACCGAGAGCAGATTACTATTATTAGGACTAACAATGATGATGGGACTTATCACGACTGCCCTGAGGTCTAGCGGGACATGGCAAACCAATGTAGCTGTTACTGCAAGTCCTTCATAAGAGTACCTCTAAAGCTTACAAACATTTGGAAACAACTGCACCATTAGTTCGCCATGTTCCTCTGGGTCTCAGGGCATTTGTATTCTTTTTGTGTTTTGTTTCACTGCTATAACAGTATTTTTCATAGCAGCCTAATTAGGTAGGTATCTACTTTTAGGATGTTTTGTTCAGCTGTGGTTCAACGAAACGAAAAACGCTGCCAATTCATTCACAGGAGATGGTTATTCCTCAGACCAGGCGCTATGGAGGTTAATTTCAATCGATTCAGCAGTCAATCTTCAGTGGAAAATTATACCCCACAAGACTAGGTAGCAGAAATCTCGAAAACGCATATTCAATATGGGTAGATAGATCCCCATTATGACCCTTAACCTCTTCCGATGGGCGTCAACCGTTCTTGGACCCATTTCAATGGATTCAGCGTCCAAAATTTAATTGGAAATAATACCCCGCCCGCCCAGATTGCCAAAAATCTCAAAAAAACATTTTTCGTAATCCAATTTTTACTGGAAACTAGAACTAGAAGACCAAGAGCAGGAAAAGTGACCAATGAAGAACACAAAATATGATAATTATTGTTACTATTATATGGGTTAACAGTGATAACAAGGCCTTAACACGACTGTGCTGAGGCCTAGCGGGACTTGGCGAACTAACCCAAAGCTCATGCCCCTTTCGCGCTCCAGACGGTTATTTTTTTTTATTTCCGAAAGCTTCAAGATGTTTCTACTTAGAATCAGCCCAAGAGTGGTTCTCTAGCGTTAACATGATTGATAAGTGTATGATATCTGTCGTGGTTCCAAAGGAGGGATGTTTTTGGACTAGAAGACGTTGATAGGTTAACCCGCATAATGTAACGGGGGAATATAATCCAACCATCAAATTTTTTGGAGATACCCCTCGAATTGTTGTGAATTCCCATCCTTCCGCATTGCCCTCTCCAAAAAACTAGCAGTTGAGCCCATTACCATCTCCTTTTTTTACCAGAATGTACGCGGCCTTAATACCAAGCTTACAGAACTCCATCATCAAGCACCACTCATTTCTTCGGATGTATTACTTCTAACAGAAACGTGGCTTCATTCGGGAGTTGATTCATCTGAACTGAGGCTAACCAACTTTAACATTTATCGCACCGATCGTTCACCGACCAATAATTGCTACAAGCGTATGGGTGGTGGTGTCCTCATTGCTGTAGCTAGTCATCTTCGCTCTTTCATCTATGCTGCACCTGATCTCCTGGAGCACATCTTTGTCATCCTCCCTGACCTTCACCTCATAGTTGGTACTGCATACCTCCCACCCTACTCGCCTCTGTTAGCGTACCAGCGTCACTTTGAGGAGGTCGAAACTATTTCCTCCATCTACCCTGACTTCCATCTTGTCTTGGCTGGTGATTATAACCTGCCTGGGGTGGCTGGAAACTCTTGGAATCTGGAGCTCTTCCCAAATAATACCTCTCCCAAATTGTCTCTTGTATATGACTCACTTCAACTGCTTAACCTTCGTCAGTGCAATTTCTTACCAAATCCTGCTGGGAATGTGCTTGATCTGGTCCTCACCAATTATGAAAAGATAGTGGTGCACTCTGCTGAACCCCTAGTCAACCTTGATAGCGCCCATCCTGCTCTCCAGTTCTGTGTTTCTTCACCTCACCATAAGTCCTCTACTTCTCCCTCAAATTGCTTCAAATTCAACTAAAAGCGAGGCAACTATTCTGCCATGGACCGGACAATGTTCGTGGTGCTGTTTTCTGCGGCCTTCACCTCCACATCTGGTGTTCCCCAGGGGTCCCATCTTGGCATCCTCCTCTTCATCGTGGCTATTAATGACGTTGGTGCTGTTCTCAAGGGGGTCAACTTTCTCATATTTGCTGATGATATGAAGATCTTCCTTCAAGTGCTTGATCCCTCTGACTCCTCTTCTCTCCAGCTTTGCCTCAATGACTTCACCCAGTGGTGTTCGGATGCTGGCCTTTCCCTTAACCCAGACAAATGTTCAGTTATGACGTATCACCCGCTTGCTAATCCCTCATATACACCCCTATACCATCAATGGTGTTGCCCTTAGACGTCCCTCTGTGGTCTCCGATCTTGGTGTTCTCATGGACAGGCAGTTGACCTTCAACGAACACATTGCCCCAGGCCTCTTCTCGAGCTATGCGTGCCCTCGGGTTTATAAAGCGAAACACCAGGGAGTTCACCAGTACCACTGCCCTCGTTGCCCTCTATCGGGCTATTGTCCAGCCTCACCTGGAGTATGCTTCCGTTGTCTGCAGTCCCTCATACGAGTGCCATGTGGATCAGCTGAACAGGGTGTAACCGTGCGTTCCTACGTTACCTGGCCTTCAAGCTTGGGGTTCGTCGGGAGGACATGGTCTACAGTGCCCTGGGCCGGCAGTTTCATCTGCTCAGCCCCTCTGCCCGCCGGGCTCTCGCGGACATGTCCGTCATGCACGGCATCTTCTCTGGGCGCTTTGATGCCCAATCTTTGCTAGCCCAGTTTGGCCTGCGGGGTGCCCCGGCTAGGCCTGCGCTCCTGCGATCTCTTTGCTGTGCCATTCTCACCTACCAACTACATGCGTTCTCGTCCTCTCTGCCGACTTCCCAGAATGGCTAACCTGCTGTCGGCTGAGCATGACATCGACCTGCTCTCGATCTCCCTTCGCTCTCTTCGATCCTGTCTCGCCGAAGTCTTCTCACTCCACTGACTATCTTCGGTGCATTTACTGTCAGTAATTTCATCACTGTCTCTGATTCATGGACATGCGTGCGAATGCATTTTATTTTTCTATTTTCTGTAATTGGGCTTGTCCCGTTCTTGTGTAATAAATAAATAAATAAATAATATAATGTGATGAAAGGGACTTCCTCCAACTCGGAAAAAAAATCTTCTCCCAAAGCGGGAAAAGGGTCCTAGGAAAATCGCTGAAATCAGGATCATTCAGAACCACTCGCCCACTAAAGACACTTCAAAGGAGACGAGAAACCGTCCGACGTCCTATTTTTATCGTCGAACATCAAAGACCGTCTCGAAAATACCTTCGGCTCAAAGGCTCGGCTGAAAACCGGCCACGCACGTAGCGAGACTTCGAAAATCGGGGTAAACGGGTGCTGGTTGCTCGGGGGGTTGGAGGGTTTTCCAATCCCGGTTGAGCAGCCTCGGGGCGTGAGCTGTTGAAGCAAGCGGTTCGGTTGCTTCGTGAGGGGTTATTTTTATTTTGTCCCCTCTTCCATACCTGTCTACGAGTAGAAAGGGGAGGGTTGAAGTGCCGATTGAATAAGAATCACCACGTAGGTGGGAGGTGACGTCTAAAACACCCCTCGCTGCTGTCATACCGCCGTCTCATATTCACTTCTGCGAGCCTTCAGGTGGAGGAAATGTAGCAAGTGTGAGATTAGGCCCTGCTGATAGTAGGGATCTCCATAGAAAATGTCAAAAGCCGTATATCTCATGACTGGTTGAAATTAAATTGGCATAAGGGTATTTTTTAATTTTCTTTCCCAGGATCGATCATTCTGAATGTATCTTGCAAAATTTGAAGTGAAAGCGCTGCAAATCCTTCCACAATGTTTGATTATTCCTTGGAGGTTATGGTGGGGGAGGGGGTGAGTTTGGAGAGTCTTGGGCTCATTCCAATCGATTCAGCTTCAAACATTCAATGAAAAATGATACTTCACATGCCTAGGTACCTGAAAATCTTTAAAACCCACTTCCTCAACCCCTTTCTACCCCTACCCACCTCCGATGGGCACCAATCGGTCCAGGATACATCTCATTGAATTCAGCATTCAAAATTTAGTGGAAAACTATACCCCACACGCCTAGGTAGCAGAAATCCCGAAAAACACTTATTCAAAATGGGTAATAAATACCCAATTTGACCCATTACTTCCTCCAGTGGGTGCCAATCGTTCTGGGACCCGTTTCATTGGATTCAGCGTCCAAAATTTAGTGGAAAATGACACCCTACTCGCCTTGATCGCCCAAAATCTCGAAAATCCATTTTTCAAAAAACACATTTTGACCCCTAACTCCCCCCTCCCCCCGAATTTGGTCCGATCGGGCTGAGAAGTTTCGAGGACCCGTCTCGGCAGGGAACAGACCCCTGACCCAAATTTCAGATTTTTAGAAAATTTTCTACTACCAAAAACGGCGAGGAACACGGACGGCGTACGGCGGACGGACATCGACCTCTTTTGATCAGGACATCATGAAACGTCCAGAAAAAAATTTTGAGCCAAATCGGAGAGGTTGACCATTATTATGAAAACATAGGTTGATTATTCGAGGAATAACCAACCAAAACGCTGTAAATTCTTTCTTAGGGATTGGTTATTCCTCGGACCAGGCGCCATGGAGCCTCATTTCTTCAACATGGGGAAAATGGGGGGAACCGTGGGTGTGGCGGGTCCCGGACCCATTCCAATCGATTCACACACGCCTAGATCGCCAAAAATCTCAAAAATCCATTTTTCGAAATACACATTTTGACGTCCACCTCCCGCCCAAATTAGGTCTGATTGGGCTGAAACGTTTCGAGGACCAAATAAAGCCGGAAACGGGTTCCTGACACGAATTTCAGATTTTTAAAAAATTTTCCACAAAAATCGGCGTGGACGACAGACGGCGTATGGCGGACGGACATTTAACTTTTTTGATCTAGACACCTTGAAACGCCTAGAAAAAATGTCTGGGCCGAATCGGAGAGATTGACTTTTTGCAATAATTGATTACTCAAGGAATAACCAACCAAAATCACGGAAATCGAGTTTTAAAAAACACGTTTTGGTTGGTTATTCCTTGAATAATCAACCTATGTTTTCATGATAATGGTCAACCTCTCCGATTTGGCTCAAAAATTTTTCTGGACGTTTCATGATGTCCTGATCAAAAAGGTCGATGTCCGTCCGCCGTACGCCGTACCCCGTACGCCGTCCGCCGTACCCCGTACGCCGTACGCCGTACGCCGTACGCCGTCCATCGTCCGCGCCCTTTTTGGTAGTAGAAAATTTTCTAAAAATCTGAAATTTTGGTCAGGGGTCTGTTCCCTGCCGAGACGGGTCCTCGAAACTTTTCAGCCCGATCGGACCAAATTTGGCGGGGGTAGGAGTCAAAATGTGTTTTTTGAAAAATGGATTTCGAGATTTTGGGCGATCTAGGCGAGTAGGGTGTCATTTTCCACTAAATTTTGGACGCTGAATCCAAATAAATTGGTCCCAGAACGATTGGCACCCACTGGAAGAAGTAATTGGTCAATTTATGGGTAAAAAAAATTAAATAACCACCCGGGTTCGAACTGAGTACCTTCCGGTTACTGCCGAACGCGCTAGCCACTTGCGCCATGGTGTAACCTAGACCAGGGCAAATAGCGTGTGGGATATCATTGCCACTAAATTTTGGACCCTGAATCGATTGGAATGGGTCCGGGACCCGCCACACCCACTGTTTCCCCCATTCGAGGAATAACCAACCCGTGTGTAAGAATTTGCAGATTTTTACCTTTATTATCCCCGATTGGGCTGAAATGTTTAGAGGGTTCTGACTACAGCAAGAAAGAATTCCACGACCAAATTTTCAGATATTTAGGAAATTGTCTACAACCTAAAACAGCTCGGACGGCGGACAAACATTTTTCAACTTTTTCGCGATCGTCAGTTTTCCAGAGCGTATATCTCATGAACGATAACGAACTCCCCTAAAATCTATAGAATCAAATTCATAGAAAATTGTTTCACCTTTCATTTATTATACGAATGTGTTTCCAAAAAAATGCACCGTTCTCGAGATACAGGCAAAAACCAATGAACGGGGCCTTCTTCACCCCTTATTGTCGTTCCTTCCTCGCAAAACGTTAGGACTTTGAGTACGTTTTCTTTATTTAAATATTTAGTAACTTTGTTTTCACCCTAAACCAAATTTTGTGCCAGTCTGCTGGTTACGTCTCACTCACTACACTTCCCTCCTTGGCTGTACTACAAACAAAGCTTTCCATACTTGTTGCTTCTTCGCAGGTAACGAATTTCCGCACCCCCTTGATGAGAGGGTTCTTCTACTGAGATTTCTGTTTATTCCCACAGGCTTAACATTCTTATTAGAATGATATATCTGGGTAGTTCGATGGAAATGGGAAATATATGTCCAAGACCGCATAAATACATATATTATGTCCGGCCCCAGGCCTCCCTATAAGATTGAAAGATGCCAAGAAGCAGCCAGTTCAAATTACCCGCCGTTTGGGTCGACCAGGGTATTTTTTTTTTATTTGGTTTAAGCCCATTACAATAGTAATATACCTTAATGTTATACCTTAATGTTGAGTGTCTGCACTGGGTGGATACGGTACTGGTATTATTAACTTGGCACGGTTACAGGTCTTTGTTTAAATGCATTAAGTTGGAGTTCAGTCTGGAATGGTGGGGATGAATTGCAGGATGTGTCTTGGGCGTCGGAGTCGCTGGGATGAGAGCGGGGCAAAACCTCCAGCCGCGAGTTGGTTGAAGTGGTCGGAGTATGCAGCTACACATTTTTTTATGAAATCTGGCGGGTCAAAGTTGGAGAATCCAATGAGAAGTCGTTATACAGGGTTTCATTTCTAACGAATGGGGGGGGCGCGGACTATGGAGTGTTGTAGGATTGCATTTTGGCTGCTCTCAAGTCGTTTGAACTGTGAGTCTGAGCAGGTTCCCCATATAGGAAGAGCGTAAGTCCATAAGGGTCAAATAAGGGTTTTGTAAATGAGAACCTTGTTGGCAAGTGACACATGTGGGTTGGAGAGAAGAGGCTTATGTTGGCGTGTCCGGATTCTGGTTCTTTGGATGAGGTAAGAGATGTGTTCGTGGTAAGTGAGGCGACGGTCGAGAATAACACCGAGGTATTTGCAGTGAGAGGCAGTGGGGAGGGTGGTACCGCAATAATGCACGGAGGGATCGGTGAAGTTTCTCCGATAGGAGAATGTGACGGAGATTGATTTACCCGGGTTGATTTTCAGGCGCCATTTGGTACACCACTGGCCAAACTGCTCAATATAGTTTTGCAGGACCTGCGCTGTTTCTAGGGGATTTGGTCGGCTGACAGCGTACACCAAGTCATCCGCGTAGTGTCCGGAAAAGTCCGGATTTGTTGGTAGAGGAATGTCGTGGCAGAAGATGGTAAAAAGGTACGGCCCTAGAATGCTTCCCTGAGGGACTGAAGCTTCTATCGAGCGGGTGGAGGAGAGCTCATTCTGTATGTCAACAGTGAAGGTTCTATTGGCAAGATAGCTGGCAAGCATGTGGTATAGGTTCGATGGGGAGGTGAGGTTCGATCTTCCGGAGAAGGCCAACATGCCAAACACGGTCAAAAGCCTGTTGAGCATCGAAGAAAGTGGCCTTGCAAACTTCTTTCTTTTGAAATGTGTCCTTGATGAAGTTTGTAAGGCGTTGTAGCTGCAGAGGACACGACAAAGAATCCCGGAAGCCAAATTGCTGTTCTGGAATTAGATGGTCTGTGTACAAAAGAAGTTGGCGTAGGAGCAGTTTCTCAAAAATCTTGCCAGGCAGTGAAAGTAGGCTGATAGGGCGATAGGAGTCAGTTTCAGTCTCTGGTTTCCCGGGTTTGAGGACCATAATAATATTCGCATGTTTCCATTGATCAGGGAAGTAGGAAATCCGTATAGCAGCGTTGTATATTTGAGTCAGGCGAGCTATAACCTTTCGAGGAGCATGCTGCAAGAGTGGTTGAACAATGAGATCAGGGCCAGGGGCCTTGCGAGTTTTAGATCGTGAGATGATCTGCTGCACTTCCTTAGGAGAGAAGAAGACAGCTGTCGATGGGAAAAAAGACTCGGAGTCCTCAGGTGGCGGGAGGTTTGATTCAATCGGTTTAAACCTGTCTTCCAGCATGTTAGCAAATAGGTTGGCCTTATCTTTCGGAAGAGAGATCCAGTTCCTACCGAGTTTCAATTGAGGAATTGAATTGCGAATTTTTGTGAGGACTTTAGTTTTGCGGTACAGGGAGCCATTACAAGAGTCCAGGGATAACGTTTCTTCTTCCCTTAGCTGTTCATTCCGCAGTTCTCTGACCTCATGGCTGAGGCAATTCCCCAGTCTGTTGAAAAGTTGCTTATCACTGTGATTTCCTGATCGTAGCCATCTTCGGCGAGCTGCCTTTCTTTCCGTCCAGATGCGCTGCACGTATGGAGGAAAACGTAGGTTACAAGTTGGTGGGCGGAGATTTGTTGGAGATGCAAGGTTGGCAGCCTCTGCAATCAATGATGTCAGATTGGTGATTGCTGAATCAATTTCTTGTTTTGAAGTGAGAGGGGGAGCATGGTCGAGTTTGTTATAAAGGTGTTCTTTGAAGATCTTCCAATTCATGGGGTGTTTCAGTAAAAAGGGTTTTGAAAGAGTAGTTTTTGGCAAAGCGCAGAGGACTGAGTGTACAGGTAAGTGGTCAAAACTCAGATCGTTTACGACTCTCGTTTGTGTGAGTTTGTGGGGTATCCCTTTTGTGATGAAAAAGTCCAGGTGACTGGGTCGGATATTTGGTCTTGGATCGTACCGTGTTGGTACTCCGGTGTGTTCAACGTGTAATTTGAAAGTTTGACACCACCCATGAATCAAGGTGCCATAGTGATTCGCACGTGGGGAATTCCAGGTTTGGAGTTTCGCGTTATAATCTCCACCCAGTAGGAAGGTTGGGCCCAATTCGTGTATGACACCAACAAGGGTTGCCATTGTAAGTTTCCGACCTAATCTTCTGCATTGGGGGGGGGGGGGGGGGTACATAGACAGCCCCTAGTTGGATGTCGAGGCCTTCAACATGAAGTATGCAGCGCGCGACCTGAATTTCATTTTCAATAATGGGCAACAGGTGTGATTGGTTGAGGTGTGATTTAATCAGTAGCATGGCTCCTGCTCTCGAAGTTTGGCTTGGATCATGAGCAGTGTAGGTCTTGTACCCTGGCAGGTTGAAGGTCTTACCAGGGGGGAGCTTTATTTCGGACAGCATGAGAATGTCAATGACATGTACGTTAACATGGTGTAATAGTTCTTGGAATTTGCCATTGATAGAGCGGCAATTCCATGACATTATATTGATTGTTGAGGGCCGCGTCATTGTGAAAACATTTCCACGAAGTTGAGGGATTTAATGGCACTGGAGATTTCCTCTTTTAGTACAGAGACGATTTGTTGCACAATAGATTGTACGATGCTTTGTATGATTGGTGCTAGGAAAGTGGAGGGGCCCTGGGAAGGACCAGGGTAGGACCTTTTTGCTCGCGCTAGATGACCCGACATCAGCGCTCGCTCGTTCTGTGAACTAAGGGGGTAACCTTCCGTCCAAGGGAAACCTCGCAATTACTGTTCTTTTTTTCAACGTGTTCATATCGCTGTGCTCATAAAGTTCTGTATCCATTTGCATCCGTTCGATCAGTCATTAAAAGTTCAATCAACTGTTAACAGTTCTTCAGTTCAAACTCACGGTCTCACAACATAAATCTTCCGCGTTTCTCAGTTAATTTTTATTTTTCCCTGGATTTTTTCAATTTTTTGGATCATATTTGTCAGAATGGTATTCATTCCTTCGGTTGTGTCTTCCCTATAAATTTATGAACCGTATGTGATGAAATTTACGAAGGATTTTGTTTGGGTAATATTTTGGGGCTGAGCACTATCATAGGACACACCCTGATGCCTTAATTTCGTTCACAATAAGTCAAAGCACAATAAATTCACGTTTGTCGTTGCGGTCCTTAAAACAGCTCATTATAGTAAATTTGAAGACTAACCAAATGGGAAATGAGCCCCTAATATGGGCAGGTTATTAACTCAAAAGCGATCTCGCGAGTGCCGTCTACCGTGAGAATGTCTGTGTACCCCAACACCATTATCCCTCGCCTTCGAAAACTTCGCGAGCCGTCGGTGCCAAGTTTTCAGTCGAACTACTTGGTATTATTGTTCCCTCGCGGTGGCAAGAAGCGCCTAATGCATTCAAGTTAAGAACCGGGCGCAAGTTATCCATTAAATCACGGTTGGTGACTGCCTGGTGGCGAGAAGTACTGAAGGGGGAGTGTATCTCAACCGCAAAACTTATACGCGCGACCCAAGAAGAAAATACCTTTTGGAAGAGTGTTGAAAGCGGTGCAATGTCGAGATAAAAGGCATTCGGGAGTCGCTTGTTCAATCAAAGAGACGACAAGTTTGTGTATTTGACGCAAAGAATATGATGATTTTCTTGTTGGCTGCCACTGGATGGTTATTTACTGAAGAAATTGGGAGGTTAGAATGAATGATGAATTCTAGAAAATGGCTGATTTAGATAAAAGAACACTGAAGCATATGTATAACATACTCATCAGCAGCAGAAGATGATAGGAACTTAGTATTGGGTTAGAGAACCAGTAGCCAGTAGAAGGAGTGCCTTGTGGTTGAGCAGTGTGCCACGCCACACTAGCGCTACCTCGGGTCTCCTACTTGAACTATTCCCCCCTCCACATCATTCACTCCCTTAACAGCATATATCTCTCTTATCTCCTAGCATGAATTTAACGTAGATTTTTGCCGTCTTGAAACCCTAAAAATAGTATTTTTTTTTTACTCAAGTGCACTCTCATAGGCTTGAAGCCCATCTGAATCGATTCATCGTCCAAATTTACATGAAAAAAACCACAAACCCGTATACCTAGGGAGAGCAATTTCTTTCTTTTCACGCACAATAATTTTAGATTTCCGATATGGAATGATTGGTCTGGCATGAGGTTAGAACCAATCAAATCCAAAATAGAGCCTATGAGCCAAATTGCAGACTTTCCCAGTTGAGCTTTGGGCAAAAGAGAATCCGAACAGTGGGCAGATATAGCAGATTTGGATTCCATGCACTATGAAACCTAAAATGATGAAGTTTGAGGGGTTGTTCAGAAATATTTGCGACAAATAATGATGAATCTAGTACCTAATCCCACACAATTAACCGAAATTGTTAAGCCTAAAAGTAGTTATTTGTCATCAGCAGCAGAAGATGATTGGAGCTTAATATTGGTTTAGAGAACCAATTACTAGAGGTTATGAGCGCGCCTCAGAGAGTATTTGAAGGCCAGCAGAGGGGGTGTCTTGTGGTTGAGCAGTCTGCCACGCCACACTAGCGCTACCTCGGGTCTCCTACTTGAACTATTCCCACTCCTCCTCATCCAATCTCTTAACAGTATATCTTTCTTATCTCCTAGCATGAATTTAACGTAGATTTTTGCCGTCTTGAAACCCTAAAAATAGTATTTTTTTACTCAAGTGCACTCTCAGAGGCTTGAGGCACAAATGAATCAATTCGTCGTCCAAAATTACATGGAAAACAATGCTCCACAATTACATGTAGGGAAAAACCATGAAAAACAGTTGTTTTTCATCCACGTTTTGATTTTGTAAGGGATGATCTGTCTGGCAAGATGTTGAGACCAACCAGGTCCAAAATGGAGCCTGTGAGCCAAATTGCAGATTTTTCCATTGAGAATAGGGCAAAAGAAGACCTTTATGGTGAACAGACGTAGCAAATTCCACAGATTTTGGAACCTAAAATAACAAAGTTTGAGGGGCTGTTAAAAAATATTTGCACCAAAGAAATAATAAATATTCTGCCTATCATCAGCTGACTGATAAGAGCCCTCCTTCTAACTTCACCCCCTCCCCTATGACGTCACGTCCGCATCGTCCATGACAGTGTTGCCAATATAACAGGAAACACAATCAATCAATCAAAAGCATTTTATTTGCAGTGATCAGGTTACACAGACCTATACATTGATGTTAGGAGCAATGGTGAACATTGATGTTTTATTTTCGAATGTCAACCCTAAGGTCCACCATACTACTCCACAATGTTCTCCTTCTCATCCTCCTATTCATCCCATGACGAAAAAACGACAGAAAAATTGTTTTTCCATTCTTCTTTGGGTTTGTTCTTTCTTGTTTCCACGTCCGACCTAAAAGTTATAATTTTATCAATGATAATGAGTCCATTGGGAATTTCAATACATATTATATTATTATAAATCAATCTAATTAAGAAATTCCAACTCAATCTGCAAGCTGTTTTTACTTTCAAAGATATTCCTTATTTGATGTAGCCAAATTCAACAGCTTCTTATTGAATAAGAAGTGAATATTTACCTCACAACTGCTCTCAAAGCCCTTACATGAGCAAAAAAGCAAACTTCCAGTAGCTTAATGTCCTAATTATCATTGGGAAGAAGTATTTAAATTATTCTGTGCTGTTTGAACTGAGGAAAACCATAAAGAGCAAGAGAAAACTTGGATAGCAGTCACCAAAGAAGAAGTGAAAAGATTGTGGAAGTTGAAATGAAGAGCCAAGAGGTAATGGGAGGCAGTCTTCATGATAGGCTGCTGCTAGAGCAAAGAGACTTGTCAACCATCACTGCTACCTAGTGATGAATGAGTCCAACTAGGCAATGGAGTCTAAATCATCACTGTTGCCCTGTTTTTCTTCACATTTTCATTTACTTTCTCCAACCACATATGCAAAAACCTTACTGGCAGTTCAATCATCCCGGTCACGGAGGCACAATAGCGGCAAAAAATTATTCGTTGTTTTCAAATAACGCCTAATTCAAAATTAACTCTTCCTGGAGATCAAGGAACCGAAGTAGGTTAACCTAACCTAACATTTGTGGAAGCATGACTGAGAGATATTAGCAATCATTTTTGCTTGATAGTGGTGGGACATTAGTTGAAGTCATTCGTCGCTAGGTCGCGCTAATGCTTGGCGATTCTACAACAGCTACAGCCTCCCCTGGTGGCAAGTTATTTGGAATCGATATCTCGGTCCACTCACTTCTGGTGGTGAACCCCTGGCAGGGGTGGTTTCTTCATCATCGTTCCAAAATAAATCCGCTTAGCGTTATATTGAACCCGTAATCAAAATGCGAGTAGACATTCGGTCAACAGTTATTGTCTGGACAGAGTGACGGACACACGTAGTTGTGTCCTTTGTGAAGAAGAAAAAAAACAATAAATTATTCCACCATAGCAAATACCTAGTCGAATTTGATACTATTTTATCGTTAATGAGGGAGAGCATGATATATTTCACGTCTCTACAGCTAATAACCATCGACTTTAACCCAAGAATGACAATGTGGGGTCAGAGTGACCCCAATCCCACTTTTCACTCAAATGTTAACATCTTAAAGCACAAAATGTCAAATTTGATTAATTACTGAGAGAATTATAAATCATTAACTCGACTTGAGTTGGCCGATGGGGTGAATTCAGGTTATCGAGCTGCCCTTGAGTTGAAGCGGGAGTTTGGGTACTTCAGAATTCGGTAATTGCTAGCCAATTAATGAGGATTGTCATCCACCGCCCTAACTCAATATTGAATTTGAAACTGTCAATCTCTTTGATGGGTAAAAGCGACGAGTTCCTCCCATCAGAAGATAAGTGGCACGTGACGTTCAACTGTTGAACGTTTGAATCATAGAGATGACAACGTCGGGTGTAGTGGGGGGGGGGGTGACGTGATGGGGGGGGGGGTGATGAAGCGCGAGCTTTCCAGAGTTGGTGGCGAAGCAGATAACGAGAGGCAACTCATCTCATCTTGAGCAAAGATCAAATATTTACGAGCACTTCATAACCCATTCGCCATCACCGCCCAGCGTCTTCATTAACCCTGAACCTGAAGGCCCTCGTCTGCCACCCCTTTTCACCCTTCGTTTACAAGCTTCTGGCGCGTTTTATACTTATACCAGTCGCAATTTTTTCCCTCTTTCCAACAAGGATGTTCTCGTTGTCAGAATGCAAACAAATGATCAAGTGAGTTGACACTGGAGCACAGTCTCCCTCCTTTCACAAAATGTCCTGTCAAGACCCATTTAATCTCAATTGAAGATCAAGTACACAAAATACACGCAGACAGAAGGTTCATTCACTGCTAAAAGCATCCCCTACACTTTGCAGCAATCCCTGTGGTTGTCCACTGTAACCAATGCATGTTGCCGCCAAAATGTCTGTAGTCTACAGTATTTCGTAGTTGTATTACATGGATGTTCTGTTGACTGATCTGTTTTTGCAGGCATTGCCTCTTTTTGTGTTAGGTACCAATTGAAATATTCGAAACGGTAATACAATGGAAGTGGTTCTGCTGAATTTCTTATAAGACCCCCTTTCATGACCCCATCCCTTCTCCTTAAGTTGAGGCCATGCCCCATTGACCCAGACAGAGGGTGTAAAGGCTTGAACCTGGTTTGCTCCTGCTACCGTTTTCAGGGACGACCAGATCGGGTGATTGGGGCGAATTTCCTCACCGTTAGGGCGTAAAAGAGAGGGTGCCCTCCCACCATTATCCCAAAAACTGGATGTGAAAGGCCTTGCCAGGCGGATTGGACGTGCTGTTTTGTGCGTTGTTAGGCGCTAAGGCAATGGAAGTGGCCCCGGGTAATAATAAGAAGGAAATTTTGATAGAAGAAATGGAACTGTACATGTCGTACAGAATGTTGTGGGATTCCAGGGCCCCTTATCACAATAAATATGCCCAAAATAAGGCTTTTGCCATGCTGTTGAAGGTGTATCGCGCACCAAGTCGGGCATTGGGTCGTGTAAGGGCCCTGCCTGACAGGGAGACAGCAAGATTGGGACCTGAAATGGGGGGCAGGGAGAACAGATTGGATCGTCAAAGAATGGGCTATAAGAAGAACTGATGTCCAAATCACCCAGAATCCTCCAAAACATCCACAATCACTCCTTTTCATCATTAATTGTATGACCAGTTTGATTATGATTTCAGTCATAATCAACTGTTATGGTAATTGTATGATAAGCTTGTATAAAAGTACAATGACAATCGTAATATGTATTCCAGAAGAGTGGTTATGATAGAACTCACCAGATAGTGATATGCGTGATTACAGTTGTTTTGCGCCTGAAATTACCAAAAGAACTTATTAGTTTATGTACTAATGTTAGCTCCTGTGATCTGTGTAGTATCCTGCAGGAGAACACCCTTATTACCAGGAGTACCTGTATCATAGGAGTGGTCCCAAAACTGAAACTATTGCCACCAAATCATTCCACTAAACTAATATTCTTCTTCTTTTGTTGCAGGTATGCTTGCTTTAATAGCTTGTTACCTGTTTTATAAAACATCAAATCGTAAGTCAAAATTGCCGACAAAAACCATATACTTTTTGAATAATGGCGAATATAACAGAATTTGACTCTTTCATGCAAAAATCAATTTCTGCAGTCAATTTCTCTGATTCGGCCAAATTTTTTTTGGCAGTTTCACAATGGAGTTGGGGGAGGAAGGATGGTTGACAGAAAATTACCCAAAATTAATTGATTTTTGACGTCAAAACCATCTGAACACCTCCAAAATAAACCATTTTCATAATTTGGTTTAATTACAATTACGATCAGTACCTCAACGTTTGACAATTTAGTTCAACTTATACCTCCGAAAAATGCCAAATCCATTAGAAGAACAGTGGGGGAAGGAAAAGCTGTGTTCCGGAGTCTCAAACTTATCATTGGAAAAGTATAAGTAATTGATAAGCGCCTTGTTCTTCATAAATCTCGACAATAAATGTCGCCTAACTCATTATACTGGTTTAGGTGTGAGAAAAATTTCGGTTTTTTGAAGTGTTTGAAGACTTTTTTGGCCCAAACAGCTATTGGATAAAATAGGTATACTTTTTTTAAGCAATAAAAATAAATAGAGGTTAATAAAAACCCGTTATCTTCACTCCATTTAGCTGCTTTCCAACGGTTAGTTGTTCCTGATATGAGGTTAAGCCGCAGATATTTCCCGAGTTCGTAATTTCCCGTAGTTTCCAGGAATAATTCCATTTGATTCGGAAGGAATATTTTACCGAAATTATTCGCACCGTTCTACCTCAACCAAATTAAATATCTACCGACGTGATTTGAGCCACCCTCAAATGAAATTAAACCAAAAACTCAAAAGCGCTGACTCAGCTTCGCTCCCCCCTCTTTTTCATTTTTCATCCCCTAGCTCGCATTTACCGCTGACTCTGAAACCGCGTTGATTAGGGTTGAATACGGGAAATTCTCCCGCCCAGTTAAAACAATTATTTCAAATCGGTCTTTACAAAAAAAAGTGAATAAATTCCAACGAGTCTCGTGGGAGGTGACGTCCGGTTTTGACGTCCTGTCAATTCGGTGGAAATTGAGCGCGATTGAAATACTCATCACTGCAGAGGCAAATTCACCAACCGGCGGCGCTAATTATTTTTACCCCTCCCTCGAGTGGTGCAGAGATACCTATACCTAATTAAGCAGTCACATTACATAGGCAATTTTTGTGACGTCACATTGAAATGAGCCGGATTACGCTGTTCGCTGTATTTTCGTTTTCCAATGGAGGTTCAGAGGATTTTTTTTGACATTATTATGCAAAACGCTGCAAATTCATTGACAGAGGTTGGTTATTCCTTGGACCAGGACTTATTTCAATCGATTCAGCGTCCAAAAATACGGTACACGCCTAGGTACCAGAAATACCAAAAACTCACATTCATATCGGGTAAATAGATACCCATTTTGACCCATACCGTTTCCTGGTGGGCGCCAATCGTATCAAGATACATCATTCTGAATTCAACGTCCAAAATTTAGTGGAAAATGATACCCCACACGCCTAAATTGCCAAAAATCTCAAAAATCCATTTTTTGAAAAACACATTTTGATCCCCACCCACTCCAAATTTGGTCCGATCGGGCTGAAAAGTTTCGAGTACCAACAACAGCTGAAAACGGGCCGCTGACCCAAATTACAGATTTTTAGAACTTTTTCTACTACCGAAATTGACGCCGATGGTGGACGAAAAAGAGGTTTTCAGCGTCGGTATTTAGGGGTGGGTCCAAACAACCAACCCCTTTTAGTACCGTCTTCCACTACAAGAATAAACGGGGAAAATGCGGAGCGTTGGGATTCTGGGCCACTCCCCAACCTCACACTGTAAGCATAGTGAGGTAAAGCGGTAGCAGTAATATGTTGTATGGGTGTATGGGTAGTTACATTCCACAAAGATACAGTTACATTCTACGGCTATATTGGGGCTCTTGGCGAGTCGTTAATTTTAATTAGGTGGTTCTTTTTCTTCCCCTCGCACGGTGGGGGACCCAAAAAAGAAAGTGGAGCCGGGCGATTACAACGGACATCAAGCGGTGGAGTGGGTGTCGAGCCGATTTAACACTCGTCGCTCGTCTCTGAAGGAGTTGAAGTGGTCGGTTGATGGTTGAGAGGGCAAACTCCTTTTCACCGCCTCTCAAACCCGCTTTCTCTTCCTCTTTCACCCCCCCTCCCCCCGACGTTGACCTCCCTCTCGCACTTTACCACTTTCCCACTTGAAGCCGCGAGACCTGCTAAACGAGTACTTTGTAATCTCGTTGAGAGCGCCACCGCTCCCACTTAAAGGCGGAGGGTGTATAAGGTGGCGGAGCCCCATAGGCTGTTTGGAAGACCGTTGCATTCAAGTCCTTCTTTGCCCTCGTATCCTCCTCACCGGCTGCCAACTCCACCGTTTTACATTACCCCGTCTTACATTTTACAGTACCCGTGAACTACATTCACATTTTATGTACCGATCGATGTAAGAAATAGGGTTGGCCTCAACCCCCTGTGACCTACAGCTAACTACAGCTTTTATAAACCAATTTGAGAATTGTTTAGTGTTTAATGTTTTGTTATTAGGAAATTTTCTAAAAATCTGAAATTTGAGAACCCATTTTCGAATTGGTTTTCAAAACTTTTCAGCCCGATCAGACCAAATTTGATGAGGGTGGGGGGGAGGGGGTCGAAATTTCTGGCGATCATGGCGTGTGGGGTATCATTTTCCACTAAATTTTGGACTCTGAATCGATTAAAACGAGTCTCCATGCTCTTAGTCCAAAGAATAACCAACCCCTGGAAAACAATTTACAGCGTTTTACCTCAAAGTCACATACGTAATACAAATTTTTTGATTTTCATTTCATTTTTCATTAATTTAACGTGTAAATGAAACTTAGTATCATTACTTAGCATTAGTATGAACAGTTATCCCCTAGTAATCTGTTCATATGCCGCTCAAAAGTGTATGAATAACTTACGCAACGTTATATTGAACTCAAAGCACCTTTTCATTGTTTTTCCTCAGCGTAAACATTATGTTTATGGTTCAGTTTAGACCACTTGTTTGGCCATCCCATCTGCTTCCGAAAATAGACTGTAATGTCCCGATTTTTCATATTTTAATATTTACAATAAGTACCTAACGTGTTTATAAAGTTGATTCAACAACAAACTTAACCCATTTCCAAAGAGCCTAAGATTTGCTTTAGGCTGGGACCGCCCTAATTACAGTAACCTTCCTAATATTGGTCGTTGATCTCAACATAAGAAAATAAGTATTTCTCAGTCTAAAACTCTTTTAAAAAGTACAAACATTGTCCATTTATACATGTTTGGGAGGTTATAGTGGACGAATAAGATAATTTTAGGTAATTAGCGCCATTTACCTTACATTTTCGGACTTCATTTAACCCCCCTTCCCCTCCCTTCTTCTATCAATTGGATAAAAAAGATCTGAAACCCTTGAATTTGAATGCTGAAATGTCCTGAGAAGGGCTCCACAACCCCTGCGTAATGTCAAATTAGTTGTTGAAAAGCGCTGCGAATTCTATCATAGGGGCATGGAGACCCATTTCAATCGATTCAGCGTCCACAATCTAGTGGAAAATGATAACCCACACTCCTAAATCACCGAAAATCTCAGAAATTATACATTAGTAATTGGAGAGTGACTTCAGGGATCATGAACTAGCCAAAAATTAAGAATAATTCCGTCAATATAAACAAAAAAAAAACCTTATAATTTAGTGAAAACTCGCTGATAGGGAGACTCGCGTCTGTGGGTGATTGGATGAATGGCTGGTCCATTAACTTGCGCAAAACGGTGGAAAAAGTTAACTTTTATTAAATAAGAATTGAATTGCAGGAAAAACTTTGGTAATTAACTAAAAATACGTAGATTGGGTCGAACCAAAACATCAATCAGTAGATCAGGCCAGTTTGATGGAAAACCACTTAGACGGACGATAACGATCATAAACTAATGAAATGAAAATGTTAATTTTGATTAAACATGGATTGAGTTGATTTTGAGGTGAAACCGCCACTTTGAAAGTGACTTTTTGAATCGCATTGGTCGGAATATGGTCCATTAGTCTCTAGAGGGTGACAGCATAGATCATAAACTAGCCGAAAACTAATTATTATTCGATAATATTTTTAAAAAAACTTTGATAACTTTGGGAAAACGCATGGTTTTAGTCGATTTTAATGCGAAACCTCCACTTTGAAGCGTTTTTTGTAGCTGGATTTGGTTTGTAGGTCAATGGATGATAGACTGCTCCGTTAACTTGCACAAAATTGGATACAAAGGTAACTTTTATTAAAATAAGAATTGGAATTGAAGAAAAAAACCTTGATAATTGAGTAATAACGCGTGGGTTGGGTCGATCGAAAACATGAATTAGTAGATTAGGCCAATTATTAGGATGGAAAACCACCGCTTTAAACGGGTTTTTCGAGTCAAATCGATGGGAATTTGATCCAAAGGCATTGCTCGATGATTATATGAACGCTAATGATAATAAACTAGTGAAATGAATCCATTAATTTTGATATAACATGGGTTGAGTTAATTTTTAGGCATAACCACATTCGTCCAAAGTCGATTTTTCGAAATACACATTTTGACCCCAACCCCCTAGTGTCCCGGTCCGATCCCATAACAATCTAATAAATTTGGCCAGCCAAATGTATGTTTTGTCGTCGATCTATTCGATCAGAAACTACAATGTATTCTCCTAACAATTAATTGATTTCAATTCGTTGAAAATAATTCATGAAAAGACATTGTGACCGTTATTTAACAGCAGAATTCCCTGATAATCACGCCTGATTCATCCTCTTTCTTGTAAAATGGCACAATTACAGTGTTTCAATCCACTAGTATGATCCTTCTTTTCTAGACTTCGGTTAATCTGTCTCTTCTTGGGAGTTCAGCCTTGGACGCGGAGCAGACAACACGTGCTGTGGATCGGTCCTGTATTTTATCGTAACAAAACGTGGTTTTTCTCGAGCTAATAGCACCATCTTTGGCGAGTGTTAGTATTAGAGGTTTAGTGTCAAGTCAAAAAATATTACGTCAAAATTGGTGGATCTTGAATACCGTTTTTTGAAGTTTTATCAACCGAGAAGTGGAACAGCTTGTTGAAGGAGGGAGTCGACCTCATCAAAGCAAAGGAGCTGACGCAGCGCTATCGTGTTCCCCAGTCCCGAAGTTGCAACCTGACCAGCCGCCTCGACGAAATGGAAACCAACGCGTTTGAAATTATAATGGAAAAACTACGAGAATTAGATGTCGTAAAGGATCTCATCAACATCGTATCGACAATCCAGGAAAAAATTAGTGCCTTAGAAAACCGAACGAGACTAGCGGAAGATGCTCACAAACGGGCAGAAGAAATCGTCGAAAACTGCTAGAACGCGAGAAACAGGAAAACATCATCCTTTACAATGTGCCTGAATCTGATACGGAAAGCGGCTACGATCTCAAAATTAAGGCGTCAGAAGTATTTCAAAACTTCATGGGTCTCCACCTCAAGCCAGATGATATCAGGTTCGTGACTAGAGTAGGTAGACAAAATGTTGTTACCAATAAGACCAGGCCCTTGAGGGTAAAATTCAACAGTAACGACGCCAAAGCGCGAGCTGTGCGAGGTTTTGGACTGCTTAAAAATACCCCGTTTAATGCATCTCTAGATTTCACGTCAACCGTGTTGCAACGACGAAAGACATTGTTACCGAAGATGAAGGAGGCGAGAGCTAACGGTCAACACGCAGTTTTGATAAAAGACCATCTTTACATAAATGGGAAGAAATTGATTGAAGTGGACACCTCAACCTCATCTGAAGCAGACAGTGAAAAGTCACCCGAACAGCTAAAACCTCTATGAAATGAAATTAGGAGTAAGAGAGGGAGGAAAAAGAAGAGAGTCTGACTGCAACACTTCGGAGTGGTCCCCGTTAAATTAGATATCAGAAATTGGAACGTCAAGAACTTTGACCTGGATCAACGATCTGAAATATAGAAGAAAAAGCGATGAATGAACATTTCAAGATGTAAACCATAGTAGGTGCGATTTGTATTCTATAATCTTCACTCTTTTTTGTATAATATTTTTAAATGTTATAACGACTATTTTAGTTCTCTTGTTATTAATATTGTAGGTTCTTCAGAGGAACCAAAGTTATTAAGAAAATTATTTCCAATGTAAACGCATTAATAATATCTATGTGACTCATGTGACCTAGTTTTTTTGAAACATGTACTTGCTAGACATTTGTAAAGTGGCTGAACTCCTGTTGTATAGGTCTAAGTTACCTGAAACGACAATAGGACGACCTAAATGAATTGAATTGAAAAATCATCCTCTTTCTTGTAAAATGGCACAATTACAGTGTTTCAATCCACTAGTGTGATCCTTCCTTTCTAGACCTTGGTTAATCTGTCTCTTCTTTGATTTTAAGAGCCTGGCTACGTCCCGTGTTATCATAAATACATAAAATATATGAATAAATATCAGTTGAAAATTGAATGAAATTCCTGACTGCGGAACAGTAAACGCCGCAATGTTGAGCTAGTAGAGAGTTGAATAGAAGAATACGAGTTTCCAATTTCATTTTCACTCCCCTAAAGCTACGCGAGGGATGACGAAGGGGTTGGTTGAGGGTGAATCTGATCTCGGGGAAAAAGTGAAGAAGTGCACCTCTCGAAGACGTGGCTCGTAGTTCCCTCAACCGACTTTCTATTATAATTTGTCAGACGAAAGGAAGCTTCCTACGAAAATCACACGGCGAGAAGATGATCTTTCGAATTGAAGTGAGCTGAAACCCGACGGTTTTTTTTTCATTTTCGCTTCTCGTGTCCCAATAATCTATCCCCTTCGAGGAGGGTGAAAGAAGGTATCTATTTTAAGCGACTGTTCCTTTCGATTTGTTCACCACCTCCATAGAAAGAACGCAGCAAATTCGTTCATAGGGGTTGGTGGTTCCTCGGACCAGTCGCATGGACACATTTCTTCAACATGGGGAAAATGGGGGAGACAGTGGCGGGTCCTGGACCCATTCCAATCGATTCAGGGTCCAAAATTTAGTGGAAAATGACACCCCACGCCTGATATACCACACCTAGGTACCAGAGATCTCGAAAACACATATACAAAACGCTGCAAATTCTTACACAGGGGTTGGTTATTCCTTGGACCAGGCGCATGGAGACTCATTTCTTCAACATGGGGGAAATGGGGAAAACAGTGTGTGCGGTGGGTCCCAGACCCATTCCAATCGATTCAGGATCCAAAATTTAGTGGAAAATGATACCCCACACGCCCAGGTTCCAGAAATCTTGAAAACACATATTCAAAATGGGTAATATATACCCAATTTGACCCATAACTTCTTCCAGTGGGTGCCAATCGTTCTGGGACCCATTTCATTGGATTCAGCGTCCAAAATTTAGTGGAAAATGATACCCCACACGCCTAGATCGTCAAAAATCACGAAAATCCATTTTTCGAAAAACACATTTTGACCGCTACTCCGCCAAAATTTGGTCCGATCGGGCTGAAAAGTTTGGAGGACCAACTAGAGCAATGAGCGGACCCCTGACCCATATCTCAAAATGAGTATTTCGAAAAATGGATTCTTGAGATTTTTTGAAATCTGTAAGTGTGGGGTATCATTTTCCACTATACTCTGGAGGCTGAATCCAATGAGGCGGGTCCGGGAACGATTGGCACCCACTGGAAGAGGTTATGAGTCAAAATGGGTATCTATTACCAATTTTGAATAAGTGATTTCAAGATTTCTGGTACCTGGGCATGTGGGGTATCGTTTTCCACTGAATTTTGGGCCCTGAATCGATTGGAACCTACTGTTTCCCCCATTTTCCCCATGTTGAAAAAATGAATCTCCATACGCCTGGGTTTTGATCTAGACACCTTGAAACGTCCAGATAATTTTGGGCCGAATTGGAGAGATTGACTTATTGCATGAAAACATAGGTTGATTACAATCCCACAAAAAAAAAAAAAAGTCTAAGTTCATGAAAGCGACCTGTGGGGTTTTATGTTTTTCGGGTCGCTGATTTCGAATCTTTTGCCAGTTTTTTCAGATCAGATCGCTTTCAAGGTCATTTGAAGGTCAAATAGAGAAAATATAGCTAAAAAATATCGCTTAAAAAATCTGAAAAAATTCAGACATAGGTTTTTTAGAATGCTGAATCTGAATCCGGTGTCGGTTGACCTTCATGAGGTCAAGGTCAAGGTCACAAACCAAAAAAATAACCTAAAAAAAATTGTAAAAACTTATGTGTGTTTTGAGGGTCACTGAATCCAAATCCAGGGTTGGTTCAATCATGTCCGGTTATCTGAAGGTCATATAAGGTCATTTGAAGGTCAAATCTTTACACTTTTTTTTTTTTTTTTTTTTTTTTTGGAGGTTATTTTGTTGGTTTGACCCTTAAGGGGGCGTCAGACACTTTTGTGATACCGCTTCTGGGCCCTCCACACATTAGGGTTGTGCAGCTATGCCTATGTGACTCCTTTTCGTGAACTTGCCTGCTTTCAACTCCGTTTAGTTTGACCCCCCCACCCTACGCTGAGCCAGCCTTCTTTTCATCCCTTTTTCACCATCTGCGAGCGGTTGGGTTGGGTCATTTATACCTGTTCCAAAACTGTGTTTAGACCTTCAGACAAGGTTCCATCCTGATGAACGAAGCCATATAATGGCTCTAGTTGGTCCCTGAGACGTTTCAACCCGATCGGACCGAATTAGAGAGGGGTAGGGGTCAAAATGTGTATTTTGAACAATGGATTTTTTAGAGTTTTTGCAATCTAGGTATGTGGGGTATCATTTTCCACTAAATTCTGGATTCTGAATCCAATTAAATGAATCCCGGAACGGGTCGCGCCCTCTGGATGAGGTTATGGGTCTAAATGGGTACCTATCTACCCATTTCGAATGATCCTAGATCGCCCAAAATCTTAAAAATCCATTTTTCAAACACATTATGACCCCTAACCTGCCCAAATTAGGTCCAATCGGGTTAAAAAGATTTGAGGACCAACTAGAGCCGGAAATGGGTCCCTGACCAAAATTTCAGATTTTTAGAAAAATGTTTACTACCTAAAACGGCACAGACGGTGGACGTCATGAAAAAGGACAAAACATTTCCAATTCGGCTCAAAAATTTATTGGCGACCCATTTCCGGCCCTAGTTGGTTCTCAAAACTTTTCAGCCCGATCGGACCAAATTTGGGTGGGGTAGGGGTCAAAATGTGTGTAAACTTGCACTCTCGACTTTTGTGCCGTTTATCAATCAGGTTCCCCCGAGTAACGCATCGGGGCGAGCCAGTAGTGAAGACAGACTTGAGATGAAGCAAGATGAGCATGTCGATAGTAATTATTATACCGCGTGGAACCAGATGAACCAGGACCTGATTATGTGTAGACTTCAGGGAACTAAATAAATTACTAATTCCGGAAAGTCAACCTTTCCCTCTTATCGAAGATATCATTGTGAAGACGCGCGACTGTAAATGGTTCTCGGCTCTAGACATTTGGCTTTCTGGTCCATACCAATTCGTACCAAAGACCGATACAAAACTGGTTTCATAACGCAGCACGGTCACTGGCAATGGTCTTGCATGCCATTTGGCTTAAAGAATTCGCCGGCCATTTTTCAGCGTGTGCTCTCGGGAATTATACGACGTAATAATCTGGACGTTTTTTGTTGTAATTTCATAGATGATATTTTAGTCTTCTCGAAAACCTTCAATGATCACTTGATACACCTCGAAAAACTTTTAAAAGCCATATCAAACGAAGGATTCAAATTAAAAGGTTACCGTTGGACTAAAACATAGAGAATGAAGTTGAACGAAACAAAGTCAGTTCACGTCAACTTCACCATTCGGCAAGTGCCAACAACGGAAGTTGAGGTAAACTCAACCGTAGTACCCTACGCTGACTCTGTCACGTACTTGGGTATGACTCTGGATTCAAAACTCAACTGGAGGAAGCACATAGAAAAGACGGAAGAAGAACTGAAGATCAAGTTCAGACGCATGTACTGGCTTATGGGAAGGCATTCCCATCTCTCCCTTCACAACAAGCTGCTCATCTATAAGCAGATTTTTCGCCCCATCTGGAGTTACGGTATACAACTCTGGGGCTGTGCCAAAAAAATCCAACATTAAGATAATCCAAACCTTGCAAAAAAAAAAAAAAATTCTGCGAAGTATAGTTGCCGCACTCTGGTATAAATGCGTAACGACGATATCCATCGGGATCTGAGGATTGAAACTGTCAATGAAACTATAGTCAAATTCTCAAGGAAGCACGAGCAACGCCTTCATAAACATGAGAACCCGGAGATGCTCAAACGTTCTTGACAACGCTGGCGAGCTTCGGCGACTCAAACGCAATAAACCTCTGGACCTGACTGTGCTGTGCCAGCTGAATGCCAGAATGAATGTGATTGTGTATAGTGTCCCGTGCATAATGTTTATTGACATTCAAGATTGAGATTTGCTGAAATCTTATCTTACCCATGTGATATCCTGCGAACAAATATTGCTAGATGATGTATTTAAATTTCGATCCATACCAACCTCCTGTAGGTTCCAGACGATTCAGAACCCGTCTGAAGGGGTTATGTGTCCAGGTTTTAGTGCAAAACGATACCCCACACACCTAGATTGCCAAAAATCCATTTTTCGATATTCACATTTTGACCCCTACCCCACCCAAATTTGGTCCAATCGGGTTGAAAAGTTTCGAGGACCAAGTAGAGCCATGAACGGACCCCTGACCAAAATTTCAGATTTTTAGAATAATTTCTACTACCAAAGTCGGCGTAGACGGCGTACGGACATTTGCTAATTTTGATCTAGACACCTTGAAACGTCCAGAAATTTTTTTTGGGACAAATCGGAGAGATTTACTTTTTGCATGAAAACATAGGTTGATTATTCAAGGAATAACCAACCTAAAACGCTGCAAATTTGTTTTTTCTTAACCCGCTTTCTTGTTTGTTGTCTGTTTGTCCGCGAAATCTTTCAACTCAAATTTCGACCATTTATCGGCAATCTATAGTTCTGAAACTTTACATATAGATCAGAACCAGATGACAATGCAATATTATAATACTTTGATGATGATTTAAAGAGCTTCTTGAGTAATTTCAATAAAATAAAATAATAAAATGATATATCACTAGGTTGGGATATACGATTTATGACACAATATATGATTTATAATATAATCATATGTTCAATTATATTAATAATTATCATAGATAATTTGTAAAATTAATATATTGTCAGAAATAAACAGTAGTTTAGTATTACCTCATATAAATCTCATATTTATATGATTCTAAAATGAACATTCATAATAATAATACAAAATGCGCCCAACATTTTTCGTTTTATAAGAATTGGAAATTGTTATAAAGTCTGTTACCATAATGTGACCAATTTATTCAGAAATTCTGCCAGGCTCATAGGAAAATTATTTTCTACTTTTTAGTGCATATGAAAAACGTTGTTTTTATAAAAGTTTTTTTATTCATGTACTTTTTCACATGGGTTGGTTATTCCTCGGTTCAGGCGCATGGAGACTCATTTCTTCAACATCGGGAAAACGGAAACAGTGGATGTGGTGGGTCCCAGACAAATTCCAATCGATTCAGCGTCCATAATTTAGTAAAAAATGATAACCCACACGCCTGGGTACCAGAAATCCCGAAAAAACATATTCCAAATGGGTTATAGATACCCAATTTGACCCATAAGTTCTTCCAGTGGGTGCCAATCGTTCTGGGACACATTTCGTTGGATTCACAGTCCAAAATTTAGTGGAAAACGATACCCCGCTTGCCCAATCTCCAAAAATCCAATTTTCAAAAACACATTTGATCCCCCCCCCCCACCTACACCCAAATTTGGTCCAATCGGAAAGTTGATGAGATACCTTTTCACACTGAGCAAATGTCCATAACCATATGAAAACCAAGACGGGGTCATTTCTCTATGAATAAACCCAGAAAAAATGTACTATTCAGTATCTTGAAGAGGTCAGGTAATTTCAACAGAAAAGAATGAGTTTTTGTCAGGTAACCAGGAAAGGAAAACCCTTTTTCATCCCTTCTCTCTCTCAGCTTCCCACCTCTCTCTCTCGTCTGTCCCTTCAAGGGGGTCTGTCGACACAACTCGATCTAGCGGCAGACGGCCGAACTGTCGCCGTTGACCACCCTACCCCGCCAGACCCATGCCGCACGGCCTGATTTTCCAAAAGTATTTCCCGATTTTTTGAAGCTCCTGTTTGAAAATTCAGACTTTTTTCTTTCGCAATATCCTTTTAAGACTTGTTGTTGTTCTCTAAGAGAAAATTCAACTGCCAACTTCTCATAACTTCAAAGTTACGAAATTTAAAATTTAAAATTTTGAAAATATTTTATTTGTTTATAGGCTAGAGAAATTTCACAAGTCTTACGAGCATATTGCAAAAAAAAAAAGTTTAAATTTCCATACAGGAGCTTCAATAAATTGGGATGCCTTTCAAGGGACTGTCTGACGCCCCCTTAATGACCTCACGAAGGTCAACCGTCACCGGATTCAGATTCAGCATTCTAAAAAACCTATGTCTGAATTTTTTCAGATTTTTTAAGCTATATTTTCTGCATTTGACCTTGAAAGCAATCTGATCTGAAAAAACTGGCAATCGATTCGAAATCAGCGACCCAAAAAACATAAAACCCCACAGGTCGCTTTCATGGACTTTGACTTTTTTTTTGTGGGGTTGTGTTATTCAAGGAATAACCAACCAAAACTCACATATCAGAGGTCCTAGAAATACATGTGTGTATTCTAAAAGTGCCAGGATTGTCTATTTGAACTTAGTAACGGCCATTAATTACTTCTCGGCGTCTCATTGCCTTCAGTTGAGACGTGACGTTTAGAAAACGAATCTGTTTCGCACATTTCCCGCTGTAAGAACAGAAGGTAAGTCGAGTCATCTCTCTTCTCCAAGTTTTCCGGGTCGACTTGTAGGAGTCGGCTCATCAGAATCCATCTTCCCCCTCATCCTAATCACGCCGACCACCCTTAGTTAGTGGATCCTTCCGACCAAGTCTAGATTAATTACCAGAGGCGGCGTAGAAGTTGAGACTAAAGCCACCGAGAGGTTTCTCGCTTCATGAGTCCAACGCGATATGTTTGCTTTTAGGTCGGTGGGAAAGACCGCTAACCGTTCATACTTCGTCCACCGTTGAGCCTTCAGAGGATTAGATGTCCTGAGAGAAGGAGGAAGGCCTCAGGTCCTGTCAGGGATCACAAATGGAAGCGTTGCTCACTTGCAACATCACATCACAGCGCTCACTTAGCTCATTTACAAGCTGAACTTCAAAGAAACGCGTTCAAAGTAGCAGCGATTTTGCCTGGAATTTAACTTAATCCTTATTATCCTAAATGAACGAGGCCTTTTCCTCCGTTCAATCCATTTTTACAAAAATAAAGGATTTTTTCCTGTTAGTTAATTGTGGGACCGTGGGTTGGAACTGAAGAACTTCTAACAGTTAATTGAACTTTTAATGACTGATCGAACGGATGTAACCGGATACAGATTTTATGAACACAGCGATATGATACAAACACGTTGGAGAACCGAAGTAAATGCGAGGTTTCCTTCACGGCGGGTTAGCCCCTTAGTTCACAGAACGAGCGAGCGCTGATGTCGGGTCATCTAGCGCGAGCAAAAAGGTTCTACCCTGGTCGACCCAAATGGCGGGTAATTTGAACTGGCTGTTCCTTGGCGTATTTTGATCTTATAGGGAGGCCTGGGGCCGAACAAATGATATTATTATATCTGAATTACGGAATACTCTTCAATTTGAACCAAAAATCCCTCTAAATCGACGATTTTTCATCCAAAAAGACCTACTCTACTAGTTTTTTTTCCAAATTAACAGAATTTTTCTCCAATTCAATATTGTTTTAATCGAAGTTAAGGGTTTTTGGTTGTTATTCCACGAATAATGGGGGGAAGGGTCAAAATGTGTTTTCGAGGTTTCTACGATTTAGATGTGTGGGGTGTCATTTTGACATGATTTTGGACGCTGAATCCGCAAAGGGGTGGAAGAGGTTATGGGTCCAAATGGGTACTTATCTAATTATTCAGATAAGGGTTTCTGTGATTTCTGGTACCAAGGCATGTGAGGTATCATTTCCTACTAAATTTTGGACCCTGAATCGATTGGAATGTGCCTGGAACCCACCGCACCAACTGTTTTCCCCATTTTCCACATGTTGAGGAAACGAGTCTCCATGCGATTGGTTCGAGGAATAACCAACCCCTGTGAAAGAATATGCCGCGTTTTTAGTTCATTATTTCTTGAATAATCTAGGTTTTTCCCCAAATTAACGAGTCGTTTTTCTCCGGTTCAATCCATGCTTTTCGAGTAGAGCAGATGGATGAGAATCACCAATACCAAGGATAACTGGCTCTGTAGCAGTCTCTGAATTGGTCGCAACTGTCCTCCCTGACGAAATCACAAATGCACCAGAAAGTAGTCGTTCAGCTAAAGAGCCATCGCGGCGTAATCGTCAGTTATCTACCCGATAGTTCCCGTTTTATCTCCGAAAATTCTCTCTTCGTCCCAATTGAATCCCCGCTCTTTCATGCGGCCCAACGAGTGTATTTCGCGAATCCTACTTAGACCCCCCGGCTACTTGGTAAACTCTCCCTTTTTCCCGGAGTGTCAATCGTCCTATCGTAACGAACACTCTGGATACCAACCCCCTCCCCCCCCCCTTCACTCCCCTCCAACATCAACCAACGCTTCATGGCTCTCGAACCCGATCCGTTGCTTCCCATTGTCGAGCGGTGAATCTGTTTTCATTGTCGAATGAAAAATGTCGCTCCGAAGCACCGACGCCCGAAAACAAATGACGCCGATTTGTTTGTGCAAGTTCAATAGAACTCAGACTTGAAAGCAAATTCGTTCAACCCTTTCAGTATCTCTCGTCCCCCTCCAATGTCCCATTAATTTTGTTTCGCCTTATTCTCTTGTCCCTGTCAGCTACCAGTGATTTTTCTTCGATCTTTGTTTTCTCCTTCCAAACGAACGCTGTAACTTATCGCGATGCTATCTTGAAGAGACAAGTGAAAGTTATTAATACGAATTTTCATGCTCAAAATCAAATGTGGAAATCGTTATAACTGCCACATATGTAGCCAATAAAAAGAATGTTTTCAACGTAAAACTTTCAAACGCACCTTTGACAAGGCAAGGTCGATTTTAGTCTTTCATTACAAGAACTACGTGAGACTAAAACTAGGTATGTTTTCCATGTAGGTACCTAGCAACTTGCATCCAAATTTGAGGCTTAAACAAAGAAAAACAAAAACAATAACAGAAAAGACAGAACAAATAATGATCCTGTACTGAGAAAAGCACCCTGTTGGAGAAGTTAACGCTCCCCACGGAGGTTGGAGAAAGCTATACTATCAGGAGGCCTTCCCGCCAAAGTGAAGGGGTTCCACCTAGCGGGGAGTCCAGCAACTAAAAAGGTCTGTGCCAATAGTCTTTCATGTTAGAGATCCTGAGAATAGAATCCAGACAGTTCTGGTTATTATACCCCACTGTCCATACTGTTCTTGTGAACTTCATTATTTTGATATGACATTATGAAGTAGTATTGCTTGTTGTTGATGTGAGAGTAATATTTCTTCTATATTTTCTTGAGGTTTTTCTTCTATCAAGATAGGTAGATCATATCTCAACGAAGTAAGGATTTGACTGGTTCAGTAGTTGATCCTCCTCCCGCTTGGTAGGTAGTTAGTGCAGGGAGCAATTGAGCTGTCCCAAGTGGTCAATTTATTAAACGATTAGGTTATTGAGGGCCAACATCATGTTGCCGAAATATATCAAATTATTAGCTCTCACTGAGGCTAACTGTGGAAATACAAGATCGGCAGAGGGAAGCCGCAGAATAAGCTGTCTCATATGTGTCAGTGGTAACCATTATGGAGTTTCGCTGCTGTATTAACACATGTGAGTACCTGGCAGTCAACAATGCTGCTGTGAATGAGTGATGTGATAAGTCAGAGCAAATGAGAAGAACAGGGGAGAACATTGGAGGTAGGGATGGGACATCAATGCCCTATGTTCGCAAAACATTGATGTTTTCCGCTCGATATTCGATGTTGAACATCGATGGTGATATGGGACGATATCATCTGCTATCGATGTTACGCCCCATCGATGTAATCTATATTATCGATGTTGCCTCCCCCAACATCGATGTTACCTCACCTACCTAGAGAATATAATATGATTCGCACCAGATTTATTATGAATAAATAATATTAATTAAAACATAAAAGGGCTTGCTTCTTCAACCCTCCCTCAGCCTAATCATGCCAAACCCTCTCTCTTGTCTATCGATTGTTACTATCGAGCCCACTACATGGAAAAACCACCTGTAACCTCCTTCCTCAATGTCATGTGCTGGGTTGTGTTCGACCTGATTCTTAAAGCTCATGTAGGTAGGTACTGAATGAAGGTCAAAAGTAAGATTTTGAAAACATGGATTCTCGGATTAACTACCTAATTAGGTAACTTGCAGTCTTGTTCCTTCTTCCTTTATCTAGTTAATTTTATTAAACTTTATTGTAAATAGCGCTGTTTAAGAATTTCAATTATTTTTTTTAATTGAATATGTCCAAAAGTAGGAAAGTATATCAAACATCGATGTTTCGGGCTTACAACCATCGACATCGAAAAACATCGATGGTTGAATGGGCTATGTTGACATCGATGTCACCATCGATGCACACCAAGTCGATGCATCCCCCATCCAGTTCTCAACAACAAAGTCTAATCTTATAGCCGTTGTGCGCCCTTTTTGGCTCATTGCACACCGTTTCGAGCTCACAATATTATCGGAAGCCGCTGAAATAGTTCCGTTATAAGCCAAACTTCCTTTTATTATTATTGGAAGATGCCACAAACATCCTTTGAGTCGCCCTAACTCAATACTTCAACGACGTAAATTAGGAACAAGAAAGTTCAGACCTCGGCGGGAAGCCCATTGACGGGATAATTTAATTGATGGATTCCCATTCTTAACCGAGTTAACGTTCTTTATCAAGCCCATCTTCCTTTCTGACTTCCACAAACCGAATCTTCCTGTTGCGCTCTCACGTTCCATATTTTATGGATCAAGTTTTATAATTGATCGCCTCATTTCCGTTGATGCCCTCCGGTAAATCCTTACCCCATTCGTTCTCCCTTAGCCGGTTTCAAGATAAATAGACCCCGTCCGTCCCCTCTCTCGGCATTTCATTCCTCTTTGGGAAAACGAATCATTTCCAGAACAACCCCCCCCCCCCCACCCACCACCACCGCCAAACCATAAACCGTCAAATCACTTTGCTAACTCGATCAATCCACTTTAACACTATTCAACCGCACAATCCCGAATTGAGAACTCGCTACAGGGAGGTAATTGTTTCGTGATACCAAAGGGGCACCTATACTACCAAGGCCACCATTCTTTTTGGATGACTCATGCTAGTGGGCCAAGGCCCAGCCAGTCCTAAAATCATCTCTTTACCTATTAATAATGTTATCGGAATTTTCGGACTAATGCAGTATAATGTCGTCGACACGTCGTTCAAATGTCTACGGCAATTTCAGGCGGCATATTTGCCTTTCTTGAGCCACATGAAGCGGACTGTTATTTTGTCCCCGATGTATAACCGCGTTTCTTCCACTTGTCGTGTTTTGACACGAAGTATTGGTACTGGGAAGGTCAACAATGTAGACCAGTTCCATAAGTTACTCCCGTCGGCCGTATAAATAAATACTCGTGTACTATCATTCAGTATGGGAGGAAGAAGCAGTATTTCCACCCTCCTCCCATCTATCACACCCGTTGCTACTACTGACATTGATCATTATAGTTTTGAATCATCTATCAACGATATCGGGTAGGAGAAAAACAAAATAATGAAACATCATCAAAATTTAATTGATCAAATCCCTTCTACCTTGGAGTTTGTTGCTTTTTCCTAATGATTTTTTTACAGATAAATTCTCCATTAAAAAGGATGACGAAATCCACAAAAAGTCACCTTCTGGAGTAATTACGGTTTTTGTATAGGCTGTAGGAGATTGAAGGGTGAATAAAGGTGATAAAGGGTTGAGGCGGAAAAAGAAGTGATGGGTAGTCTGATTAGAATTGAATGTTCCATTATTCGACAAAAATTAAGGATGACTTTGAACCTACATTGAGTAATCATAGGAAAATAAGATCAATCGGTAATCAATTAGATAATGTGAGAGGATATTACCTAAAATAGATAAGTATTGGGAATGAAAGTGGTAGTAAGAATTGAAAACGATGCAAAATCTTACACACGGGTTGGTTATTCCTCGGACTAGGCGCATGGAGACTCATTTCTTCAACATGGGCAAAATGGGGGAAACAGTGGGTGTGGCGGGTCCCGGACCCATTTAAATCGATTCAGGGTCCAAAATTTAGAGGAAAATGATACCCCACACCCCTAGGTACCAGAAATCTCAAAAACACACATTCGAAATGGGTAGATAGGCACCCATTTTGACCCATAACCTCATCCAGAGGGCACCAATAGTTTCGGAACCCTCCTCATTGGATTCAGCGTCCAAAATTTAGTGGAATATGATACCCCACACGCCTTGAGACCAGAAATCTTGAAAACATATACCGTAAAAACCCCTAATTAGGAACGGTTTTTTGAGAATAAATCTCTTATTTTTCAATTCAACGGTTTCATTTTTTTTCTGACGTGATCTTCTCTGGATGATCTAACGAATCATATCGTCACCGGTATTTGGATCACCACACGGAATTTTATATATTTTTCCTAAGTTGCGTTCCTATTTAGAAGACTAGTCGCCTAGAAGCCTAAAGACTAGAAGCCTAAATAGGAACAATGGTTTGTTTGATCTAGTTTGGCATTTAACTGCGTGTTGACTAAAAAGCAATGCTGGTGGTCTTTAAAAAAAAACTTGTAAGAAGACTGGGAACAGTTTTAATGAATTATTCATGTCAAAATAACTATAAAAATAGCATGGTAAATATGCACTGTTGGGAGTCGCTTGATAACACGCATGATAAAGCGTCGAAATATCGATTTCGACTTCGAGATCACTGTATCGACTGTTGTATTTGCGCATGTCAATACGTCACTGTAATCATGCGTGACGATTGGCTATTGTTCTAGGAGTGGGAAAACAAGAACGGTTACATTTGTAAGCCCCCAGGCTTACTGCCTCCAGAAAACCAGAAGGGAGGGAGCATGCGCCAGGATGCGCGCGCAGCTCCTGCCCAGACATTGCATTTGGAGAGAGCTCCAGCGCGCCACTCATTGGCGTTGCCAAGGCGCCCAACCTGTCAGAGTCATATATTTTTGTAGCTGTGTCGTGAAAGTGCATCTCACTCAGTCCATCCTGGCTGTTTTGGCCAAGCCCAAAAGAATTAATAACAAAAAAAATCCATAATTTTAAATATGTTAGATTATCATTGACCAAATTATCTATTATCTGTCACTCTATGAAAATGGGATCACCAGCGTCTTGCTCCGTGTTTGTTGACTCCCCTCACGCCGCGCCTTTCCATTGTCATTTAACCAGCAGGTTCAAGCATTCCATCAGTTCTGCAGTCCACCCCGTTGACCACTGCACTTGTCTCGTCAGTATCATCCATGAGCTCGAGGCTCACAGACTGGTCCTCGCTACCGCTACTATAGGCCCAAGTTTTTGTTATGAGCCGTCGTCGAGTGTGAGTCGCAGTATCTCCCTCACGACAAACCATATCATCCGACGCCTTCATTCCTCGCTATCCCGAAGGTGATCGGAACTCTACATATTACTTCCCCGTCACGAAGAGAAATAATCCGGGACGTCGTCGCCTATCAACTTATCCCTCGCCACGAAGGGAAATAAGTCGGGACCGTACTCAGTCCAACATAGTTCGCGTAGACCGATACCTCGCGACTCCACTCGGATCTCGTCGGCGTTCCTTGTTGCCGCTTAGCCTTCGTCTTTCTCCGAATCTCTGACGTCGACATTAATACCTGGCCAGGTCGTACATTTTAATTTATTTATACCATCGCTTTATATCCTCAAAGACAATTGTATTTATTTATTTTCCTTCCGAAGTTCCCATATTTTCATTAACTCATTACTATAACTTTCACGCTTCCACACTTGCATTTCATCCGATTAAAGTAACGCCTTTTCTTTCTATTTCGATTTGGTTTTTATTAATATTTCCCTACCTGGAAATAACACTGGCTTTGTCCTGTGCTCGCTCTGAAGTGAGCTGCTACCGTGCTGAAGTCAACCAAAATTAACGCTCAGTCATATTTCTTGGACTTACATTGTGTAACCTCTCGCTAGGTCCATTATAAATCTCCGAAGAAACCCGAATTAAATTATAGTAAATTCAAACAGATTTTAATCCGAGAGAGGCTTACACATTTATTTGGCGTATGGCGGACGGCGGATGGACATTTGCCAATTTTTATCTAAACACCTTTAAACGTCCAAAAAACATTTTTGGGCCGAATTGTAATGACTTTTGCATGAAAACATAGGTTGATTATTCAAGAAATAACCAACCAATATGTCGAATCAAGAAGCGGATAGCATCATGTGAATCTGCATTACAAAATGTGGCTGCGGATTCTTCTGCTGCTGTGGCTGCGGATTCTTCTGCTACTGTAGCTGCGGGTTCTTCTGCTACTGTCGCCTTGGGAGACACAGCGTCTACTGCTTCAAGATTCAAGACATCTTGCATCTCGGAAATGCGTCGCAATGGACTCCAAAGGAATCGGATATTTGTGAGGGAGTGACGAGAAATGGAGGGCAAATCCCCTATTCTTTGTCGCTATCTACCCTTTCATATTGCTTAGAAGTGACACTAGATTGCAGTACTTTTCTTTTCGTTTTGTTGGCAACCTTGTTTCTACTGTCGGCATGTAGCCGGCGGTCGCTGTAACTACTACTTCCCCGACGCGGTTTGTGTGTTTTCCGATCTTAATAAATCACCTCCGAAATATTCAAAGTTCCTTCGCGTTCACCCCCCAATTTTACTGGAAAACTTGGTGAGTGATTAACTGATCATTTTAGTCAAACGCCTTGCACAAAACATTATGCTAAATTAACATTATGTTGAATAGTAGTGATTTGTCCTAGTATAGTCTCAATCCATTTTTCATTCTACATGCTAATATGTTGATTTTGTAGATCAGTTCCAATTACTTGTCCCAATAAGGTTCGTAATGAGGGAAAAAGAAGGAGGTTTCTTACCGACGGCATTCTTGTACGTCCTTTGTAAACCCTCCCTTTTCCGGGATGCTGAGATATACACTCTAACCCTATCGGAACGAAGGTTATGGGCGGCGGCCTAACCCCTTTTGGGAAGTTAGTGGCGGATTTTCGGCGTACACTGTGTTACACTCCGTGGGTTCCGAGCGAGGGCCAAGGCAGCGATGGAGGGTTAAGGGCTCAGAAGCTAAATAATGTAACAGTTACGTGCTCTCGAGCTTTATTAAAAAGACTACGTGCCTCCCCTTCGCCTCAGTTCGCTATACATTCGTGCCTTTTGTATAATTATCGTCAGGCACGTTTTTGCTTCCTTATAGAACTTGAACCACCGTTGAGCGTTTTCTGCCCATTTTCTTCTGCCCACTTACCGTTCCGAGAATGCTCACGGTCATTCCTGAACGCTCCTAGATGTTGCTCGATCCTTGAAAAATTTCCTCGGTTCGGGGAAAACCAACTTGGAATTGCGAACCTATCCCAGCACGGAGAAAACCACAGGGATTGGTTATTCCTCGGACCAGGCGCATGGAGACTCAGTTCTTCAAAATGGGGAAAAGGGGGGGAACTGTGGTTTTCGTGGGCCCCAAACCCATTCCAACCAATTCAAGGTCCAATATTTAGTGGGAAATGACACCCCACACTCCTAGGTACCAGAAATCTCGAAAACACACATGGGTAGATAGGTACCCATTTTGGCCCATAACCTCATCCGGAAGACGCCAATCGTTCCACGACCATTTCATTGGTTGCCTTACAAAAATTTCAGATTTTTAGAAATTGTTCACCACCAAAGTCGGCGTGGACGGCATACGGCGGACGGACATTTGACTTTTTTTTTATCTAGAAACCTTGAAACGTCCAGAAAAAAAATTTTGAGCCGAATCGGAGAGATTGACTCTTTTAATGAAAACGATCTGATCACTTTTTCATTAGCATTCTAATATGACATCGGAAATTTGGTTTGAGTGTTAATAAACGCATTTTTCCCGGCTAAACTTAGGGTTTAAGCTGTCCGCTGGTCGCCGTTTGGACCAAGGAAGGTATCTCTGAGCAGTTTGGGGTCGGGTCTGGAGTGAAGCAGGGCTGCCCACTAAGCCCCATTCTCTTTGCCCTTTTCATCGATGACTTGGTACGAGAGCTCGACTTTGGAATTCGGGTTGGTGGTGTGGACATTCGGGTGCTTATGTACGCTGACGATTTAGTGATGCTAGATACTGACCCAACAACTTTACAGGCTAACATTAACAAGCTGAGAAAGTATTGTGCGAGGTGGGGCCTCACATTAAATTTGGCAAAGTCAAAAATCCTGATCTTCCAGAATGGAGGCCGCCGTCGCAGATCTGAGAGATGGAAGTTCGGTAAGGAGGACATAGAAATTGTCAATAACTACATCTACCTCGGAGTTACTCTGACGCCAAGGCTGTCATTCACCCGGCACCTGAGGTCGAAGTCCAGCACTGCCAGGTTTGCCATGAACTATATGTGGGGTGCCCTTTTCTCCGACGCCAGCGTTCCTCTGCAATCAAAGCTCCATGTTTTCCAGGCAATAGTTCGTTCTATTCTATGCTACGCTTCTGAGTGCTGGGGGTTCCGTGAGTACTCTTCTGCAGAGGGTGTCCTGATGGTCTGGCTGAAGCGATTATTCGGTCTGCCCGCTTATGCTCCGAACTACATCATTCATTTGGAAACCGAGCTCGACACCATTCATACGTTCACCCTAGGATCCCACCTTAAATACATCACTAAGGTAATGAACATGCCGGACCATCGGTTGCCCAAGATCGTCGCAAGAGAGGTGGTTCGGAGGGGCATCTCCTGGGCGGAGGAATATGCGATCATGGCGATGGAGTACGGTGTGGAAAACTCCCTGCACTCATTCAATCGCGCGAGTTTCAGGAAAGAGGCTGGAGAGGTCCTGGAGGGATTCCGTCGGGAAAAACATGACCAGTGGTGGGCCCGGGCTCGGTCTTCAGAAAACTTCACTCTGTACAGGGAGCTGTGCCCTGGGGTTAAGTGTGCCAGCTTCAGTAGATGCGCAGGAGTGGAAATGAGGGTTATCAAATGGATGTTCAGGATCCGCTGTGAGCTGGTCAATCTGAATCGTAAGCCATACGCTACAGATTCGTCAGAAGAGTGTCCTCTGTGCAGTCTTCATGCGAAGGAAGATCTTCATCATTTCCTGTGCATCTGCCCCACCCTCTCACAGATCCGCTGGAGGTGTTCGGAACTTATGACCTCTCCAGAGATCATGCGATCAGGTTATTAGACAGTGTTGGTGAATGGAGGAGGGTGGTCAGGTACTGCGAACTAGCGTGGCAATATCGGTTGCCCTTTCTCACATAGAGGTCCTAGATTTAGAGCAAATAGAGCCCTCTCATTTCCGTCACCTATTCAAATATCTTTTTGGCCCTTATTTTATTTTATTCTACGTACACTGTATGATTAGAGAAATCATTATTATTTTGTTCTAATTTTAAATGTCCTGCAAATACTAAGGTCCGTACTTCCGGCTGACGGTTCATACCAAGCCGTATTGTTTATTTTTTCAAAGATTATTAGGATTCATATATGTACTGCGTTTAACTAGAATAAACTTCTTTTCTTTCTTCTTCTTCTTCTTCTTCTGTCCGCTGGTCCTTTGGATGTTGACTCCACCCTCGGAAACACTTTGGATCTTTAGGGTCAATCGACTTTATCCAGATCTCGTACACCTTGGATTTAAGGAAAGTTCCCCACAAATGAAAATCTATGGGTGCGAGGTCATGATTGCGAGACTGCCACTTAATCTGTCCACTTTGTCTGCTCCAACTGAAAACTCAATAGTTCCTCAAGAAACTTCATTAATTTCTGGTACCTTGGCGTGTGGGGTATCATGTCCCACTAAATTTTGGACGCTGAATCAATTGGAACGAGTCCAGGTCACACTGCTTTCACTATTTCCTCCATGCTCCAGATCTGAGGAATAACCAACCACTGATGAAGAATCACACCTTCTATAACTGTCCTTTCTTCGTTCGTGATTGATGGAGTTGAATTTTAGGAGATAAGTGACCCTGAAAACCAGGTTTCCCTTTCCAGAGTGGCGATACCAGTCACTATGAAGTTGATAAAACGAGGGTTATTTCCGTTCAAGGCCACCAGGCGAGCTAACGTCGCTAGCACGAAGCCTTTTCTGTACCCCGTAACCCTCACCGTGTACCCCCGTATGACATTTTGTTTAGTGTAAACACCAATCGACAATATTTTTGGTGAACGCTGCCTGTAGAAACTCAGGACAAATGTGTGAACAACGTTTTTCGTTAGTCTCGATTAATCTCAACACTAATTTTGAACGGCCATTACTGTTCAAAACGTGCTCATTTTCTCACAACCTTAGGCCGCCTCTCGTGTTTCTTCTTTGACTCTTACGGATAAATGGCTCGCGGATGACTCGCCTCAACACCTCCTTGAAGAACGGAGCCGAGTAGAGGAACAGATAATGACCAGAAGGGAGATTAGCCACAACACTTCAGCCTGAAACCTTCGCACCTCAACTGTAAGCTTCCTGGCCATTACCTGGGACTGTAGTCGGAGGAGGCCGACATTTTCAAATAACCCGCCCAAAACATAATCAATCTCCCCCGCCGTCGGCCTCATTACCCGAAGTAGCTCGTTATCGTAGAAATGAAAACCCAATGGGAAGTTAAGTTCTCATCTCCAGCCGAGTAACTAATGGAGGAGTAACAAAGAAGGAAATGGAACTCAACATGAGAAATTCAACAACTTGAAACACTTTTCCGACTCATATTTCACCGGACAAAATATGAATATCTCCTTCTCAGACTAAATCTATTCGCTACTACATAAATTGTTTTCACTTAGCTAGAGAAATATTGAACAAGCTTTGCAATTTGCTTCCTCGTCGTGCGGATTTCACCCCGACAAACCCTTTCTCAGTTGATGGCTAATTAGGTCACTCAATCTCCGTCACCTCCAGAGGGTGGGATTTGACGGAGTGGAGAGATTTGAAGCATAAATTGGGCAACGCTCTACGAAATTGTATACTCGAAATGATCTTGTTTTCTGTGGATGAGATTAAAAACGTATCTGTAGACTCATTGTAGTTAACAGACCCATTGTTTTTAATAGAACCTGAATTTTGCAATTGCTGCAGCCGATTGTCTTGAATTAAATTGAATTTTATGATTTGTTGAGCATTATTTTACAGGGTTTTCCCCATGTCGTGGGATTCAAGAATGTACACTGCAATGGAATCCAGATTGGTTGTAGATGTAGCAGGTAGTTGTGTGCGTAACTGGGAAGGGGGAAGAGCCTCTTCAGCCACACCATTAGGACCCTTTCGACAGTTGCATACTCACAAAACCCCCATTATGGCTCAGACAATAGCTTGAAACACTAGATCTTGTACTGCAGCGGTACGCAAGCATTGGCAAATAGTGAGTTTCAGACGTAATTCATGGCGAATCTTGCCGCAGCAGACTTGGCCTTTAGATGATGCGCAATGGACAGCCTTGGAGTAAGAGTGACACCAAGATACGAGTACCTGCTGAAAATCTCCACATCCTCCACCCCAAACTTCCACTCACAGTTCTCCTCCTGCAGCCCCCGTTTTGAAATATCAGGATCTTCGACTTAGCAAGGTTCAGGCTGAGCCGTACTGTGCCAAAAGTCGCCATACTGGGGATTTCGTGAGTATGCAACTGTCGAGAGAGTCCTACTGGTCTGGTTGAGGAGGCCCTTCCGCCTTCCCAGTCACGCACCCAACTACCTGCTACCCCATGCAATACCTTCTGAATCTATGTTTACCTGCAAGGATGATGGGTTGGTATCCAGCATTACAAGATCGTTGGCATACAGTAGAACCCTAACATCCGCCTCACCAACGCGAATCCCAAAGCCCAGCTCCTTCGTCAAGCCTACCCTGACCATCCTTGTTTTACCCCAGAACCAACTGCGCAATGCTCCAAGATCCCGTCTTTTGTCCAAACAGCTGCCAATACGACCCGATACTCAGCACCACGTGGACAAACCTTCTTGACACTCCGGACTGAGAAGAGTTTGTAAAACAGGAAGAATCTGCTAAGTTGGTCGTCCGAGTGTATTCTGGGCTAATGAGTTGTATTCCTTCGACTACCAAGAACCATTGAGAAGGAATGGTTTTGCAGGATTTTAATCGCCCTCTTTGCTGACTACACCAATAATTATGGTTTAGCATATTTTTTTCTTAAAATGTCGTTACAAGAGGAAAATGAAGGCGGATCCTCAGTTGTGGCTCTGGACTGAAGTAATCGTTCCGACGGAAAGCACCTCTCACCTGAAAACCCTCCCTTTAACGTCTCGTCGCTCCGTTAGAACTCTGCGCCAAAGAGAACGAATTTCCAGTTGTCAAACGTGCTCCAAGCCAAAGATCTCGGCCACTAATGAAATTCCCCGACTCGCTAGTCGGTCTCAACCCGAGCCACTTGTCCCTCCAATTAGACTCAAGGAACGAATGGCTGCAGTAGTCCGACCACCTTCGACTAATCGTTGTAGTTGGAACGGGAAGTACCATCTTAAACGGTGAACGAACTTTCTTGACTTCAAACGCTACTCGGCCGATTTGAATAATATTGATTGGAGCGGAGCGTTTGAGCACAAAGCTTTTTTTTTTCAGAATTGCCTCCACTTGGATTTATCCCTCTACTACTTCCCTTGAATTGGCTACACAATGCTTGCCGCTAGAGGTCCACCGCTCTTCTCAGTTTTCCATTAAAACGATTTCCCTCCTTTTTTATATCTGAACCCAATATAATTTCGCGATTTCTTTGATATGAAAGAGAAAATTGAGTTGTTTGAAAGCTGCGTTTCTTGAATAAATATAGTGCCGCTCGGTTCTTTCCGTTCTTATTTATATACATGTTGAAAGTAAATTAAACAGTGACCCATCTCTGGTGAAGAAAAAATAAATAAAAAAAACGGTAAAGAGCCCTTTGCGAGTAGCCGGAGCTGAAGAGTGGGCTTACAAAAGTTATGAGATCCTCCCAAACACGGAGCATCGGTGCACAAAGGCGGAAGTCGAAATTCTTCTAGTTTATTCACCCTCGTGGTAGAACCTTCATCGTGGAAGAAAACTGTATAAAGAGTGAAGTTTGTACGTTTTCGTGCGCTTTGGCACACAACTGAGGAAAACAGACACTTTTGGTTGATTAACCCGAGCAAGTAACTTTATTTTCAAACCCATTCTTGGCCATAAGCAGAAAGAAGAAGGTAAAAAGTTTGGACAATAATGTTTTCTTATGAAAAAAACTAGGGGTGTTTGATGATGTTAGAGAATAGAATCACATGAGCGATTATTTTCAATTTATTTGACAGTAAAACGTGTGTGAGACCGTAGGTTTGAACTCAAGAACTTGTATCAGTTAATTGAACTTTTAATAACTGATTGAACAGATGTAACCGGATACAGAATTTATGAACACAGCGATACGAACACGTTGAAGAACAGAAAACTGCAAGTGATAGAGAGGTTTCCTTGAAGGCGGGTTACCCCCTTAGTTCACAGAACAAGCAAAATTTGAACTGGCTGTTCCTTGGCGTATTTTGATCCTATAGGGAGGCCTGGGGCCAAACAACGTGGAACTATGCAAAAACGCATCATCAGCCTGAACAGTGGTCACTTCACCAATTAGATGTCCTCTTCATCCTTGATACCAGATAAAAACTGTCCCAAAAAATAAATATTTTTGACTTCTTCAGACAAGACTTTTCTCTTGAATTTTTTCCCAGAGATGGCTGCTGACACCAAATGTACGCATAATTATAAATTATTAAAGAAAATTATCGAAAAAACGCTGCAAATTCTTTCACACGGGTTGGTTATTCCTCGGAACAGGCGCATAGAGACTAATTTCTTCAGTATGGGAAAAATGGGGGAAACAGTGAGGGTAGCGTGTCCCGAACTCATTCCATTGGTACCTAGGCGTGTGAAGTATCATTTCCCTCTAAATTTTGGACGCTGAATCCAATGAGACAGGTCCCGCAACGATTGGCGCCCTTTGGAAGAGGTTATGAGTCAAAATGAGTGCCTACCTACCCATTTTGAATATGTGTTTTCGAGATTTCTGGTACCTAGACGTGTAGGGTATCATTTTCCACTAGATTTTGGACGCTGAATCAATTTGAATAAGTCTCCATGTCCCTGGTTAGAGGAATATACAACCCCTGTGAATGTGATTTTACAGATACATTCCAGCCCAAATTATCCATTCGGTAACATTTTGGGATAATTCACGTATAATATGTAGCCACTGGGCCTCAAATTCAGATAATTAGGGAGAAAATATATATGAAAACATACCAAAAAATGTATTATTGTGTTCAAAATACTGTCAGGAAACAATAGGTACCTATATAGTCATTACGGTAACGAAATTGTTCATAAATAGGCAAACAATACAATGATAATGTGAGGAACACTGATCCAGTTACCAATAAAAGGTGTTAATTATCTAAGTATGAATGATTTGAAATGATTAGAATTGATGAATGAATGCGGAAGATACTTGCGGGGTCATGATGTTTTTTTCGAAAAATGGCTTTTTGATATTTTCAGAGATCTAGGGGTGTGGGGTATCGTTTTCCACTAAATTTTGGACACTGAATCCAACGAGACGGATCCCGGGACGATTGGTGCCCAACCGAAGAGGTTACAGATCAATATGGCCATCTATCTTCCCATATTGAATGTGCGTTTTCGAGATTTCTGTTGCCTAGACGTGTGGGGCTATCATTTTACGCCAAATTTTAGACGCTGAATCGATTGGAACGTTCGGAAAACTGTTCACTCTCTTTCCCCATACTCTTATACAGAATAACTAACCCATGTAGGACTGTTTTTGGCGTTTAGATTGTTGTTCTTTGTAGAGTTCTTTGTTGTTGTCCTACTGTTCGGCCCCAGGCCTCCCTATAAGATCGAAATACTCCAAGGAACAGCCAGTTCAAATTACCCGCCGTTTGGGTCGACCAGGGTAGGACCTTTTTGCTCGCGCTAGATGACCCGACATCAGCGCTCGCTCGTTCTGTGAACTAAGAGGGTGACCCGCCGTGAAGGAAACCTCGCAATTACTGTTACTGTATTACTGTTCTGTTCTCCAACGTGTTCGTTTGTATGGCTGTGCTAATAAAGTTCTGCATCCGTTCGATCAGTCATTAAAAGTTCAATTAACTGTTAAAAGTTCTTCAGTTCCAACCCACGGTCCCACACCTACCATACAGGAAGAACTCACATTGAGAAATAATACAACCGGGACAACATTGTACGTATCATTTAGGATGGAACTGACTGGAATGGAAATTCGACTTTTTTGTCCCAAAATAGGGGTGTTTCTCGACTCGCCGAGCAACCAAAATATTGAGGCGCTGAGACATCTTCGTCGATTTTTAGAAAAATGACGAACCTGGCTCGGCTGAGTCGCAGTGTTTTTATAGGGTAATAAAATGGCCTCACCTCTATCATCGATTGGGAACACTCCTTTTCGAACCACAACGACGAAAGTGAAAAAAAGGAGGCCTTCCCCTAAACCGTCGGAGATTAATTTTTTGCGCGATCCAATTTAAAGTTGGACTTATCTTTTCACTAACATGGCCAAGAAAAAGCGGGTAGCGAAGGGATGAGAGATAAAACACTTCACCGCGCGAACTGTAATCTCGCCTGAAATACGCCTTTCTCGCACCTTCCCTTTCTCGCACGCTTCCAACTTCCCTGAGGCAACTTTTTGAGAAGGATATGTAACCTAACGTTTTTCTTCCAATCAATACCAGGTTTTTTGTCGGTGGCTCTCTCGCTGGGGGCCTTTGCGCGTTCGCCCAAGTTTATACGTCGTCATTTAACTTTTGCCCTTGACTTTGGTAGGTTTTCTTTTGGGCCCTCTCTTCAGGGAGACGGCCATTTCACGAAGTTTTCTCGGCTCTTCGATGAAGTTGAACATTACTTGTCTCACAATCACCATTGTAATCTTTGCGTCCTATTTTGTAGTTACAAACTGACACCTGTAGTCCCTACAAAATCTTACAAATAAATGTAAACCAGAGCTCTGCATTACTCAAGAGCTTGTACGATCTACCGAAAAACCAAAACCGTGTCCATATCACTCCGTTTTTGGCAGTTAAACATGTTCTAAAATCGCTTCTAATTCCTTCCCAAGGGTTGGTCACTCCTCGGACCAGGAGCATGAAGACTCATTTCAATCGATTCAGCGACCCAAATTTAGTAGAAAATGATACCCCACACGCCCAGGTACCGAAAATCACGAAAACACACATTTCAAATGGGTAGATAGGCACCCATATTGACCCATAATTTCTTCTGGTGGGCGCCAATCATTTCTGGACCCATTTCATTGGATTCAGCATCCAAAATTTAGTCGAAAATGAAACCTCACACGCCTATATCACCGAAGATATCAAAAATCATTTTTTCTGAATAAACTCATCTTGACCCCTACCCCCTCGATTTTGGTCCGATCGGACTGAAATGTTTTGAAGACCAGCTAGAGCCAAAAACGGATCCCTGATCGAAATTTCAGATTTTTAGAAAATTGTCTACTACCAAGAATGGCGTGGATACGGTGGACGGACATAATTAGCATTCCTTATTCTGATATGGACACCTTGAAACGCCCAGAAAAAAGTGCTACACACTGAATCGATTGATCTGGACAGTCCTCATCCACTGCTTTCCCCATAGGCTCGCTGTAAGAAATCACACACTCCATTGTGGAATAATTTGCAGCATTTTTTCCCATTAAAAACAACTCTTAATCCTCCCTTTATCCTTCAGATAATGAATAATGAGGTTATGCCTACGTAATAATTATAATCCACCTGTAGAATGATTATAGATCACTCACAGTGTTTAGGTTTGAATTTCATGTTGGTCTTAGCTCACGACGTCTTAAATGCTTAACATCTTTCTGGTTTATTGAAGAATTGAGTTTTCACGTTTTACCTTCAGACGTCAGGTTGACCGTTTTTCCGTCGTGTAATGGTTTTTACGCCTAATATTGTTCGCAGCTCAGGTTTCAAGCTGACGTGTCGAGCGATCTGTCGCCCCCTGGAGAACGGATCCTCGGAAACAAATTTTTTCCCTCCCTCCCCTCCAAATAAATACAAAAGTCATTTCATAAACTTTGAGAAAGTCACTTATCCGAAGGTGGGTCGTCCGATTGTGAATGCCAACTTTTCGTCACTTGGGCCAAAAGGGGGAGGAAAAGTTGTGAACGGATGAAGGGAGTATTGGACAGGTCTATAATTTATACTCCGAAGCTTCGGGTACGGGGGGTGACGGGCTGGTGGATTTTCGGAGTAATAAGTGATGGAAGGGGACGGATGGAAGGGTTATGCCGTCCTGGAAGGAAGGGGGTGATGGTTTGGGAGGTTTCCCTCAAAACTTTGACTGTGTTCGTTTGTATTTGAATTGTTAAGTGGGGGGAGGGAAATGAAAGGTTCTCGGAGGCGCGTCCTGGGCTTCCCGCTTCTGCTTACATCAGTCATCAAAATGAAGAACTAACGGGTAAAACCGAGCTCATCACAGCTCGGCAACTCCGCTTTTCAAACATCTGCTCTCCTCCGTACTAGATCCGCCTCTGACGTTGTCAACCCACCATTTGAGGGAATCCCCCAAAAATCGCACCAAAGGCCACTTTGAAAACAAAATTCTTTCACAGGGGTTGTTTATTCCTCGGACCAGGCGCATGGAGACTCATTTCAATCGATTCAGCGTCCAAAGTTTGATGGAAAATGATACCCCACACGACAGGTACCAGAAATCTCGAAAACCCTCTCGAAATAGGTAATAGGTTCCCATTTTGACCCATAACCTCTTTCCAAACGGTGCCAATCGTCCCGAGATTCGTCTCATTGGATTCAGCGTCCAACATTTAGTCGATAATTAACCCCACAAGATCGCCGAAAATCTCAAAAATTCATTTTCATAAAACATAGTTTGACTCCTACCCTGCCCAAATTTGGTCCGATTGGGCGGAAATGTTTGGAGGACCAACTATAGCCGAAAACGGATCATTGGTCACCAAAATTTCAGATTTTTAGAAAAATTTTTACTACTAAAATCGGCGTGGACGGCGGACGACGTGCGGCGGACGGACATTATTGCTCAAAATCATATAGGAAAATGAAACGAGCCAGAGTTATATATTTTTTTTATTTTTGCTGTTGGTTGTGTTGTGTTGTTTTGTCTAGCGAGATATTAGGACTAAATAAAGGCACTAGATCAAAATGCATTGACAATGTCTCTCGTACTTAATCATCTACATTCAAATTATTCAGTCTCCAGATCCGTTACTCCAGTCCATGCCCTTCTGCATTTCATCACATTCACTTCCTACACTTGGCTTGGCATTTTCAAGATCATGATGTATGGCGCTATCCTACCAATCCTCCTCAGGTCGTTCGTGTACTGTAGTTGACTAATCTGGAATTCAGGGATTACGCCCTTCAGGTTTTCTTCGATGGTGGCAAGATGGACATAGGTGACAAATTTCGCCAAGGTCTCTGACTTTACTCTGGCATAATGTCATCATTTAGGTGCTCAATCAACCGGGTGTTCTCGGTTCCTTCCTCTGGTGGATCTTGAGCTACCTCCCTGGGAAGCCTTCCTGTGAATTTCCCCAAGGTTCTCACCTCGGCCCTTAATTGTTCCTACTGGTCTTCCAATCAGCTTGTTTGGCCCCTTCTTCGTTCTTCCACATGACGACCTGATGTTATTCTGAGTGATCTCCCCATTGCTCAACTCTCTAGGCTAACATGGACGCCCTCCTTTCTTGGTCTTTGCGAGTGGCCACCCCTTGAACAGCAAACAGCGCTTTGATATGTCATTCTTCCAGCGCAATTACCCTTTCAAAACAGCTATCACATTTGCGGTTATCCACTCAAGCGAGTAGTGGAGGCTCAAGAACTCAGCGTCCTCTTATGTCCCAACCTGTCTTTCTCAGACCACATTGATAGTATTGTGAGCACTTCCATCAGCGCCATTGTTGCTCTCTACAAATCTCTGGTTCTCCGACTCATCAAGAATGGTCGTGCGGTCGTCCTTCTACGAGTTGTGGAAAGGATGATTCCAGCGGGTCCAGCATCGCTTTCATCGGTACATCGTGTTTAGGACAGAAATCCCCTGGAACGAGGTGATTTACCCCGATTCTGTTTCCATCTAACACTTAGATCTTTTGGTCAATCGACGGTTCGTGTCCAATATCATCTTCCTCCACAAGTCGCCTTTCCTGACGGAGATTTTTCGTATTTGGGTCCCTTGGCCATGCTTCTGGTCTTACCAGAAACTTGCGGTTTCTTTCTGCCCTACAATCTACTAGTATTACCCACTTTTAGGCTTCCACAAACAGCCAACAGTGAGTTTGAGAACGCTCCAAGCTTGAGACCTCCATGCTAGACCTTATTGGAGGCTTTGGCCACGTCATCAATTATGCCTGAACAGACACAGAACTAGACACGGCTGCCAATTCATAGGCGAGGATGTGGTTTCAGTCCTAATTGAACTGGGCAACCAGCTCAGATCGATATGACCAAGCAGCCTGGAAAAATTTCGCGAGTGGGAGCCAGTTCAAACCATTGAGCATTCCGATTATGGAGTCGCTGGTCAATCTAGCCACTCCGAACTGAGCAACCCGAAACTCAGCCAGGACAGGACAATGCCCCAGAAAATAATGTCAATATAATAATAATGTCCTCTGATTCTCCAAGACTGCAAAGGGAGCACAGCGTCCTGTCTAGATTGTCGTCCCCCCGAGCCACACCCGGCCGGCCATTGAGCGCCAGAAGGTCCCCTCTGACCCTACAGACCCAGCGGAGGACAAACATTGATCCTTCTTGACCCTCCTCAGTCAGATCGATACTTCGGAGCCCCATGTCTAACTGCCGATAAATCCTGTGACGTGATGACAACGCCCTTGAGACAGTCAGCTCTCTCCATTGGGATTTCAGCGTCTCTTGCAGGGCTCTGAGCTGAGATCTCCTCAATGCAGGATCCTCAAAGTTGGCACCAACAACACAGCCGGTCTCACTGCACAAACCCCGAAGATTCTTGTACCAGAACAATCCACGCTGAACAATCTGGTCCAGCATCGCTTTCATCGGTACATCGCGTTTAGGACTGAAATCCCCTAGAACGAGGTTATTTACCCCGATTCGGTTTCCATATAACACTTAGATCTTTTGGTCAATTGATGATTCGTGACCAATATCATCTTCCTCCACAAGTCGCCTTTCCTGACGAAGATTTTTCGTATTTGGGTCCCTTGGCCATGCTTCTGGTCTTACCAGAAACTTGCGGTTCCTTTCTGCCCTACAATTTACCCACTTTTAGCCACTTATCCACCCAAGTATTACCAACTTTTAGGCTTCCACAAACAGCCAACAGTGAGTTTGAGAACGCTCCAAGCTTGAGACCTCCATGCTAGACCTTATTGAAGGCTTTGGCCACGTCATCAACCTGAACCGACCTGAACAGACCTGCCATTCCTCCAGCGCTTCTTCAATGATGTTAACACGGCAATAAATAATTATTCTTTTTCTTTATTTTCCACCCTAGGATAAAAAATACATTAAATACATGATCAGGCTAGAGCCTAATAATCGTCCCATACAAAATGCAGCAAATTCCTGTCAGTTTTTCAGGTCCGTCTTCGTTTTGGCCTTCCACGCTGAACGCGCCATCAAAATTCCAATTTCATTTTGATTCGATATTGGTTCGAACGACAAACGGTTTTAGTTCACATAACGACTCTGTTTCAAATAAAATCAATATTGCCGTTTTATTAAAACACTGTGTAAATAAACAGCGCAGTTATTTCAGACCGATTGGGGAACAGACGGTAACAAAATAGGAAAACTAAGTGCGACTACGAACGCCGCCGCTTTTGAAATTGAATAATCGCCGATAGTCGACGTTTCTCATGTTTTATTCAGCCCATTACTCGGCCGACGGTAACGGCTTTGTTTGGTGCACTTCTTTTTTTCTTTCGTTCGTTCTCGATGGGATAAATAAAAATACAATAGCTTGGGAACGAAGGCGAGAAAGGAAAATCAAAACTTGACGGAGGCGGCGTCATCTCGTCTATTCGTCAGTAATTTGTACGTGGGATCGCGTATACAAAGTGAGTCTCGAGGCGTTTCATTCATCCGTCAAACTTCACTACCGAAATCCCAAAAGTGTTAGCAGTTTTTTTCTCTCTCACAAAGTATTTTTTGTGGCTTCTCGGCCATTCAATTTCTGGCAGCTTTATACCATTCAGAAAATACAATTTCTTGGAATATTCGAATTGAATGAAATCATTGTACAGCCCCCGCTGAGTAATATTCTACGTAATTAGTGCCCATAAATTCAAATGGCGAATTCAGATTTCACAATCAAAGATGGGAACTCAACGTGTCAATTAATAATAAATTGAATTAATTCAAATAAATTATAATGAAATGCAAAACGAACTTCATATTGGCTGCCTCAGACGGTTCTTCAGCCCTCAAAATTTAACGTCAAACAAATCAAAATCTCCCAATGATGTGTCAACGGACGTAGGGAATTTGAAATAATTAATGTATGTGACCGTTTGAATTTCATATAAATATTGATTCGGCATGACACGTTTGTTTCAAATGCAAATAATCGGATTGTTGATGAATTCTTGATACAAGAAATCTGATATTATTTTAAAAGCATAGTTGTTTGACAATTTCTTGACTGTCTCGGGGACAGTAGCCAATTAGGGGTTGGCGTAGGGGGTTGGTTCTGTTAGGCCATGCAACTGTATAAGTAGGATCATGTATACTACCCTATGGATTTGGTGCAGTGGGCAAGCACATTAGAGGTGATGTCATTTTTGGTTGGTTATTCCTTGAATAATTAACCTATGTTTTCATGCAAAAGGTCAACCTCTCCGATTCGGCTCAAAAATTTTTTCTGGACGTTTCACGGTGTCTAGATCAAAAAATTTGCAAATTATTACACACGGGTTGGTTATTCCTCGAATGGGGAAAACAGTGGGTGTGGCGGGTCCCGGACCAATTTCAATCGATTCAGGGTCCAAAATTTAGTGGAAAAATTTTCCACTACTAATGATATCCCACACGCCATTCGCTAGTCTAGATTAAACCGTGGCGCAAGTGGCTAGCGTGGCACCCTGTCCTAGCCTTCTGCCCCCTCCTCACTGGATATTGTCATCCTCCTTTGGTTGAGGAATCAAAAAGAAAACATAGATGTTCACCATCGCTCCTACCATCGAAACAACATGTTTTTTGATGTCAATGAAAACTTTTTTCTTCACTAGGAGTGAAAATAATGAAACAAACAGCACAAGTTATGACATCTCTAGCTTTTGAGAACAGCCATTCACATGTTCCACTGCAATTTCTGAGAGATTTGGATGCGAGGGCTCCATTTGTCTCCAATATATGAAGGGGTATCGTTCGATTTTCTCCGCCGATGGATTTCAGTAAAATCAATATCAGCTCAAAAATAATTGAAGTAGTGCGAATATAAAATTTTCCTTACATCGATGCCAACATTGCCTTCAACCATCAATATTATGGGAATATCGATCCTTAAAACATCGGCAATCTGCCCCTCACCATCGATGGTTGGCCAACATTGACCATCGATGCTCAACCCTAGCATCCCCCTGGAACCTTCCAGTCTCAACCCCCAGTGTAAAACCACAGTTCTACTCCTTCTCTTCAGTATTTGGCTTGAAAATGGCATCTTCATGTCAAATGCCCTTGTGGGCAGAGCCCCCACTAATAAACTTGTCAATTGAACAGGGTTTACTACTCTATTAGTGTTAATTAGGATCTTCCCACTCAGTCAAAAGTGGGAAAACCGTTGTTTCTGCACCAAGTGATTGAATTGAATTTAATCCAACTCGTACATTCCAAAGTGAAATGTGTTGTGTGTGTAAACGTGGAGTCTTGAACGTTGAAAACCTCTACCCGACGTTATTATTATCAACGCCTCTTTCTTTCTCGCCGACTCACTTTATCTACGGAAAATGGAAACTGGAGGAAGTGGAAATAACGGGGAGAACCTTACCGTATACATCGTCTCCACCCGCCATCCTTTCGCATTAAGCGGCATAGTTATTAGAGAGAAAGGAAATAGCTTCAGAGCCAAAGGGAAAAGAAGACTCAGATTTTTGGAGCGAGAGGAAACTGAGGAATAGATAACGGGCAAGGAATATCAAGAAAACCTCCCAAACGCCCTGTAATACCTGCACTGTCCTAGGGAAACCATATACAACGAGAAAATATTTTCCGGTAATTTTTACGAACGGGAAAGGAGGTTCTGGGTAGTCTTTTCTCCACAACCTTTTCCCTTTTTTTTTTGTTGTTGACAATTTATGGTCGTCATTTCCTGCCGCATTCCCTTTGAGGACATTAAAAACAGAAAACCCGGCTTTGAGGGAGCTGTGGAGGTACGCATCATGGGCAAAGGCAGATTGGAATTGCTGGTTCATGAAATAATATTCCCCCGTTGTGCTAAGTTTTTGAAGAACGTGGTTTCAACCATTGTACGTACATGGTCAACTAATTAATGTAAAGTGCAGACTAGATGACTGGAAGAACAATGTAGGTTACATAACCAATGAAAGAAATGGTTTGCTCCAAAATAAAGTTTGGAGATGAATATAAGGGAAAAGCAACGTCCAAAATTTTAAGTGGAAAGTTATAACTACCTCACATGTCCACATTCCTTAGGGGTAGAAGGCTGCTCCCCTCCACTTCCAAAAGGCCTCCCCTCTACTTCCTGAAGGTCTCTCCTCTACTTCCTGGGGTCTCTCCTCTACTTCCTGGGGCCTTCATCTCTACTTCCTGAAATCCTCCACTCCCCTTCCTGGGGCCTCCCCTATACTATCTGAGGCCCTTCACTCCACTTCCAGAAGGCTTCCCCTCCACTTCCTGTCAGCCCCTCCTCTACTACTGAAGGCCTCTCTTCTACACTTCTTGAGGCCCTCCCCTCTACTTCCTGAAGGTCTCTCCTCCACTTCCTGGAGGTCTCTCCTCTACTTCCTGAAGGTCTCTCCTCTACTTCCTAGGGCCTTCCCCTCTACTTCCTGAAATCCTCCACTCCCCTTCCTGGGGCCTCCCCTCTACTATCTGGGGCCCTTCACTCCATTTCCAGAAGGCTTCCCCTCCACTTCCTATCAGCCCCTCCTCTACTACTGAAGGCCTCTCTTCTACACTTCTTGATGCCCTCCCCTCTACTTCCTGAAGGTCTCTCCTCTACTTCCTGAAGGTCTCTCCTCTACTTCCTGGGGTCTCTCCTCTACTTCCTGGGGCCTTCCCCTCTACTTCCTGAAATCCTCCACTCCCCTTCCTGGGTCCTCCCCTCTACTATCTGGGGCCCTTCACTCCACTTCCAGAAGGCTTCCCCTCCACTTCCTATCAGCCACTCCCCAACTACTGAAGGCCTCTCCTCCACTTCCTGAAGGCCTCTTCTACACTTCTTGAGGCACTCCCCTCTACTTCCTGAAGGTCTCTCCTCCACTTCCTGTAGGTCTCTCCTCTACTTCCTGGGGCCTTCCCCTCAACTTCCTGAAATCCTCCACTCCACTTCCTGGGGCCTCCCCTCTACTATCTGGGGCCCTTCACTCCACTTCCAGAAGGCTTCCCCTCCACTTCCTGTCAGCCACTCCTCTACTACTGAAGGCCTCTCCTCCACTTCTTGAGGCCCTCCCCTCCCCTCTACTTCCTGAAGGTCTCTCCTCCACTTCCTGAAGTCCTTCCCTGCCTATAAAGGGCTCAGCAACAAGCCTAACTCATAAAAAGCTTTCCTTCATTGTTACACTGCTTTACCTTGCTTTCTGCTTGCTGATTTCATCCTCTAACGCTTGAACATTAAATTATAATTATCATAATACAGCCCCGTATTTCTTTCAACCAGGATCCATAATTTATTTTTGTAATACATTCTCATCACTGTGAAGTGAAATGTGGTTTTGAATCGGTTACGCCTAATGGTCCTGTCACCTATAATAAATTGCAGTTTTCCAGAAAATCGTCAAATTGCGTCATATTTTTGTCAAATTATGATTCACCATCCTAGCATTTGTGAGGGAATTTGCATAGTTATCGGCCTCTGGCCAAAAATATACGACATTGCGGTACAAATACGAGGCACGGTTGACTTTTATTATTTTAGCTGTTAGGCCGAAAGTTGTTTTTTAACGTGTTTCTCAACAACATGCCGTCACTTTGTATCTGTTTTCGAACCTTCGAAACTCAACTAAATGTTTCCTCATCGACCGCCGTACTGCGTAGACACTGTAACCCAGAATAAGCAGCCGTGTGTTCTCCGGGTTGTTGCTTCGAGTCGGAACATGACCAGCGTCGTAGTAATCGTGTTCTCCTGTCAATGAAGGGCTTACCGTTCCGAGTTCGAGTGTCGGATAATGCAATCAACTTGAAGAGGCCCATCAGTCATGTGATGTTGACAGGTCAAATCCATCGCTTACCAGCATTTCACGTATTAGCTCCAACGGAGGCTTGAATCGATGATACGAACGCGATACAGTACCTTTTCTTTCCTGTGTTTAATAATTGACATTAAATTCAGAGGTTTCTTAATTATTATTTTTTATAAAATACACCTCCAAATTTTAAATAATTTAACAATTAAATTGAAAATACGTACTATGAACCAAGCACCCCTTAGAATTACAATTTTGTCCATTTGTAACCCATTGCGTTCTTTTTGTTCGCAGGTATGTCGCTTTGGAAGGATTGGTATTATGCAGATGTATACGAACAGGTAGCCATTTTTCTTTATTGAACGTTCAATCGTTATACAGGTCGTTTTTGAATGTAAAATATATTGAAATCATTATTTGACGAAAACTAGAAAAATAAATCATGAGCATATCGAGATAAATGAATATTGTGGGCAAACTGTCCAGGGGTACACGTAAATGACGTATGATATTGTAAGCATTCCTGTATTGTTGAGAAAAACGTTAGTATTATGGCTAATGAATGGCTGACCTCTCCATTTCACGTCTGGAGGTGACTAGACCAGGTTGGCAGGGTGTGAGTGGTGGAGGGCTGGTGGGTAACCACGGTAGGTACCCTCCAGCAGCCACTTGTCATTGGCTGACCTCTCAGATATACACCTGGGGGCTGGTGACCCGACCAGGCTGGCAGGATGTGAGTAGTGGAGAGCTGACCAGAGGTGACCACGGTAGGTACCCTCCAGCACCCACTTGTCATTGGCTGACCTCTCCAATTCACGCCTGGATGCTGGTGACTAGACCAGGCTAGGAGGATGTGAGTAGGGGAGGACTGGGGTGTGACCAAGAGCAGGTACTCTCCAGCAGCTAACTAATAATTTTGCCGGACCTCCCCATTTCACACCTGGGGACTGGTGACTAGACCAGGCTGGTGCTCTTGGCAATAGCCCCCTCGCCTGCATAAGAAAACAAGCTTCAATCAGTTCACATCAGCGCAAGTTCGTTCGGGATGAGCTGAGTATTCATGGAACAGCATGTTGCTTGAAAATTGAAAGTTTTCTGAAATCCATATTCTTCTTGGCAGTTGAAAACTAGTATACGAAGTAATTGCTCATACAGTCCAAGGCCGGGTGACTTCATATGAGGCCATGGCAGCCCAGCAAATTCTACTCAATTCCAACCAGCCGAAATGGATGGAGAAAGGCGATAAATCGTCAGGCCGTGTTTTTCGGTCGGTGAATTTGATGGTATCTACCTACTGGTGGACATCCCTTGTCGGTACCTCGACAGTTGACCAGACAAGACCTGAGTCTTCAACCTTCTGTTGCAACTTGTGTCTGGTCGGGGCGTCAGACTTGATTTTGAGCTCTGTGTTGACTGGGAAACTTGCCACCCCGGCTTCTGTTTGAGAATCAACATTCGATTTGCTTCTGTTGATGAGGAAATCGAGAGAGTTTTTGTCTCTTGGAGATTTTTTTTTTTTTTTTTTTCTCGGAAATCATCAAAATGATGTGGGCGAATGGTCGGTTGGTAGAGCTATTTCTACCATCCGAATGTATAGTTAGGTCTTACTATCACCAACTTGTCATGTTTGGCTTCATCCTTCATGGCGAAACGCATCAAAGGGCAACTGAGATCGTCGACCTGGGAGTCGTCGGTGATGAACGAATGAGTTTTTCCAATCATCTAAAGGGGTCGGCCACTGGGGTCATGCGGGCTCGGTTTTATCAAGAGGAATACGAGGGAATTTCCGTACATCGATGCTATCGTGTGTCTATAAGGCCCCAGTGTCGCCCTTGCTTGGGTATGCCGGTATCGTATCGCCTCTTCAATATGCGGTTCATGCAAATGTTGGCTGGAGGAAGTTCATAGAGAATTCTCTTATCTATTCGGCTATCTTGTTCACAAAAAGAATCCCATCTAATTATATGTTACTTGTCAATTAGAACCCCTCCCGAGGGTGACCTGTTTACTAGCACCGTAACCTTCCCGTTGGACAGCGATATATCGCACAGCGATATATACGATATATCGCAACGTAGCCTGCACCGACTTTAACATATTTCAGAATTATTTGTTTATTTCAACGGTAATAACCATTTATGAAGAGGATATAAAAATTTTCAGTTCAGAACCCGAAAGAGGTTACCAATTTTTATACCCTATAAACACACATCAGCATGGCAGCATAAACTAAAATTAACCGCTAACGTGGAGGTTATATATAGATCGATATATAGAAAATCGATTCATCACGCCATGTTTGGGATAGTTGGTTACTCTCGGGAGGGGGTCTAATTGACAAGTACCAATTATATTGCCGACATGTTGCCTTGACACATTTGAGAGGTGACACATTCCGTGCTCCTCTACAAGATTGTAAATAACATCCTGGACTGTTCCCTACAACTGCTCTTGCTGCAAGAAATTTAGGCAAATTTTACAGATGAAATGTGGGTTTTGAAATCCATCCTCACTTACTGGCAGATCACTGGTGTAGAGGTAGTACAAGAGTGGACCAAGTTCCTTGCCCTGTGGAACACCAGATCTAACCAATTCAAGCTCAGACCAATCGTCATTCAGCTTAATTCGGAAGTGGCTTTCAGTGGGGTGTAAGTCTAACATGCTACTTTGTGCCGTTAGTAGTTTTCCAAGTTTATGCTAAAGGAATTTGTGTCAAACTTTATCAATTGCTTGAGTTATATAGAAAAAAATGGCTGAGCAGACATTTTCCTTTTCAAGGTCCTCTTCAGTTGTGTACAATTCTATACACTTGCTTAATTGTTGAGTGCTTCTGCGGACTTCTACTTTTGCCGATGACACCGCAGTACTAGCTGCTGCTACTGCCAACTGGGAAGCTGAAAACCGTTTTGGCAACTCCAATAATTGCTGTACAATCTGCAACACCAACAGCCCTGATATGGTGCTCCACATAGTCCTCTTGCCCAGTCTGTAACAGACTTTTGCCCAAACGACCCTGTCCAGCTCAGAGCAAGTGATCTTTGACCTGTTGCCGAACGACCCTCGAACTTGTCCGTGCCCCAAAATACCACGGTGTTTGTGAGTCCTTCCACTCTTTGTTCAAAAGAACTTCAACTGATATCTATTTTCCAGATTCATTATGTTAGGGTGTGAGACCGTGGGTTAGAACTCAAGAACCTTAGCAACAGTTAATAGACCTTTTAATAACTGTACGAACAGATGTAAATGGATACACAATTTATGAGCACAGCGAGGCAAACACTTCGTTAAAGAACAGAACAGCAAGTGGTAGGTTTTCCTTGATGGCGGAAGGTTACCCGTTAGTTTGTAGAACGAGTCAGCGCTGATGTCGGGTCATCTAGCGCGAGCAAAATGGTCCTACCCCGATCGACCTGAACGGCGGGTAATTTGAACTGGCTGTTCCTTGGCGTATTTAGATCTTATAGGGAGGCCTGGGGCCAAACATCGGGTTTAAACTGATGTCTACCCTAAACTTCAATTCTCACTGTGCATACTCCTAGAGCTATATTGAAAAAGAAGCAGCAATAGCTCAATAAGTGGATTAGAAGGCAGGAAAATGGTGCAGTTGAACTCATCAAATTCGTTGAAAGCGTTTCATTCCAGCTGCGACTCTACTTTTGTCACCCCTTCCATTCCTCCATTTGTGACAATATTATATTAATATTTATGCATTCCCCTCTCCTTTTCACAATTGATCACTTTCATTTCCCGATTGGGGACATTTGGCAGTCTCATTGAGCATAATGCTTGGCAGGGGTCATTCGGTCAGTTTTTTCTGGCTCAAAGTCCTATGGTGCCCTGTCAATTGACTTTCTGTCTCTTGTCCTCTTCCAGGATAGTGTGAAGACTAGGTCGTTTGTGGGTTTTTAAAAGACAATATTGATTATATGAAGACTTTTCAAACTACTGGTCACCAACTTTTTGTGTTGTTGCTAATTTATTTTCTTAGTGCAAGTATATTGACAATGTTAATGACAATTTTAACAATATTGTTCGGCCCCAGGCCTCCCTATAAGATCGAAATATGCCAAAGAGCGACCAGATCAAATTACCCGCCGTTTGAGTCGACCAGGGTAGGACCATTGTGCTCGCGCTAGATGACCCGACATCAGCGCTCGCTCGTTCTGCGAACTAAGGGGGTAACCTTCCGTCCAAGGGAAACCTCTCACTTGCAGTTCAATTCTTCAACGTGTTCGTCTCACTGTGTTCATAAATTCTGTATCCATTAACATCCGTTCAATCAGTTATTAAAAGTTCAATTAACTGTTACAAGTTCTTGAGTTCAAACCTACGGTCTCACAATATTATACATCTTGAAGCTATATTTACTGCTACTTATCTATTCTTATTGAATGAAGTTATATTTCATATAATTTTCTAGTTCATTGTGTTCACTTTGCAAACTCTTGGGAAAACGTAATGGTGACACAGATAGGGGACGAAACTTCGGGGGAGAACTCGTTGTTCAGCTGATGGTGTGAGGATCAACAGAGACACACCAACCGAATCTTCCTCTCTGAATCTGACTCTCAAATTTGACGCAAGGATCTGGCCAGCAGAGCAACTAGTTGATAAACGGAGATGCGGTCTCGACCACTTCGAAGTCGAGCAGATCGTGTCATCCGAAACCGAAACAGAATCCGCTGGCCAATCACTGAAGTTATCCACCGCTGAGTTCGAAATGAAAATCAAACGGAGGTGGTACGTGATGCGTAATGCGAAACGCGACGAGACCCGTGATTGGAATCGAACTCGGTTTGATCTCCGGCTATGAAGGGCTGATGGAAATTTTCCCCGAAGTCTGTTCCGATGAAGGGTAGTCAACTACCTTTGGTTGAGGGGAGTGTTAGGGGTGTCGTGAGGACGAGGAGGGGATTAACTCCTCTTTATCGCCAAGTTGGGCATTCTCACTACGGGATTACCTTCCGTTTTGCCTGTCCGGTCAAGTGACCCCCCCCCCCCCCATGCAACAGCGCCTACAGTTACCTCACAAAAGCCTTCGGTATTTCGCGTCAGAAAGGTAAACATGAGCTCAATTAACTCGCGATTTACCCAAGAGGAAGCGAACAAAACAGGGCGAAGCATTGACCGCCTCTGGACTATGAACTAAGGGCGTGCATTCAGATTCACCCTCTATGGAAGTGACGCTGCAACGTCCAATCAACGGACGTTCTACTGTAAAACCCCATGCAGGATGACATGTGAGAAATGAAGGCAAATGAACTGTTGCTGTCTTGCAACAAAACTGGTGTGTAATGTTCCAAAAAAAGCACAAACTCACCCAGGACGGCACATCCCGAACGTGATGAAGGATCGCCTGGCAGATGAAGACGAAGGTCTGAAAGGGCAACAAATGTGTTAAATTATTTTCACCAATCGGACGGGTGAGGATGGGTTCTTGTCCTGTAGCAGCCAAATCAACATGTTGGCTGATGCGAGCAACGTGTACCTGTCACGTTCGAGACCTGTCAACCGTTCGTCCAACATCAATGATTCCACCCGTCAAAAGTGAGAAGGGAGATCGGAGAAGCCTTTCTCTCAACATTAAAATCCCATTTAGATAATTTACCGAAAATATTTCAATTTCGCTACGTGGCGCTTTTGTGGTTGCCATTTTTTGATCGGAAAATCTTTGAAAACGCTGAAAATTATTCCATTACGGGTTAACATTTTAAATGCGACTCTCGTGTATGGAAAATAGTATCCTTGTGGCTTGATTTTCCTCTAAAAAGTTCGACTTTTTCTAAAATATCATTCAGGAATGACAGGTATCCCCTAGCAGGTCTTGAGTCCTCATTCGGTTACTAAATCGATTCGTCCTGAATTTAGAAAAATATATTATTCGTTGGTGCCCAAAATATCCAGACAATAATGTATTCTCACCCATACACTGCCTTCGTTCATAAAAACGCCGCGAACTCTTCTGCGGTGGTTCATTATTTGTAAGACTATGGGGAAAACAGTGATTGTGGAATGTCTAGGACTCATTCCAATTGTAACTAGGTACCAATTTTGACTGATATCCACCTCCAATTGACACAAATCGGTCCGGGAACCGTCTCAATGAACGACTCTCCTCAAATTTGTGGTTTTTTGAGATGGATTCCCTAGATAATCAGAGATTTATGTGTGTGGGGTATAATTTTTCCATGTTTTGGACGTTGGATCCATTTAGATGGGTCCTAGACCAATTGGTGCCCACTGGGGGTGGGTATGGGTCAAAATGGGTACCTGCTTACCTATTTCGAAAGGGAATTTTTGGTATTTTTGAGTACCTAGGCGTGAGAAGTACAGGGTCCGCCAACAAAGTAGGACGTTTTTGAAATGGGTAGTACTCAGCGTGTGGAACTCTGTGAGGGGTGGGGTTGGGACCATCGTGTTCACAATGAAGGGAAGTTTTTTAGGTTAGTTGCAAAGATGGTTTGGACGATGCCACAACGTGTTTTCGCGGTAAGTCGGTTTTTAGTGAACGGTGAGTCGATAATTCAAACACAGAGAGATTTCCGTCGAGAGTATGCGATTTCTCCCCGCGGAGCTATCCCAACTCGTAATGTAATCCTAAGGTGGGTTAAAAACTTCAGGGAAACGGACAGTGTTACGAAAAAAAGGAGGGGAGGAGATCGAACGATCCAGAGAACGTTGAGCGCGTGAGAGTTGCTGCCCTCCAGAGCCCACACCCGTCCGTCCGACTTCATGCAGCAAATTAGAACCTCTCACAATCAACTGTTTGTCGAACATTGAAAGTCGATCTACACTTTCATCCATATAAGTTGGTGATTTGTCAGCAATTATTGCCGGCGGATTATAACGAGCGTAAGATGTTTTGTGAGAGGATGATGTCTGTGTTTGACGACAATGAAAATGTCGTTCTTTTCACTAGCAATGAACGATTTTTTTGTGGGGATACCTAAAGGAAAGAGTCCACAAAGATAAGCCAAGGACCCTGAACGATTTGAAGGAGGCTATCACCACGGAAATCAGCCGCATACCACGAGAAATGCTGGACAGCGTTTCGAGGAGCTTCACCGAAAGACTCGATAAATGCATTCAAGCTGATGGGCATCACATGCTCGACGTCGTCTTCAAAAATTGAACATTACCAGAAAATTCCACTTCTTGTGAACAGTTAAAAAAATATATATATATTCTATCTTGAGAAATAACCGAGTTATGATTTTTCTAAATCCATCCTACTTCGTTGGCGGACCCTGTATCATTTTCTACTAAATGCTGGATGCTGAATCAATTTGAATGAGTCCGGGATACTCAAAACTCACTGTTTTCCTCATTTTGAGGATGTTTTCATGCAAAAAGTCAAAAAGTTGTTTCTAGATCAAAATTCGCAAATGTCCGTACGCAGTCCAAGCCGATTTTGGTAGTAAACAATTTCGTAAAAATCTGAAATTTTGGTCAAGGGTTCGTTCCCGGCTCTAGTTGGTCCTCAAAATTTTCAGACCAATCGGACCAAATATGGAAGAGAGTAGGGGTCAAAACGTGTTTTTCGAAAAATAGATTTTCGTCGATCCAGGCGTGTTGGGTATCGTTTTACACTATATTTTTGGACGCATAATACAATGAAAAGGGTCCCGGAACGATTGGAGCCCACTGGAAGAGGTTATGGGTCAAAATGAGTGCCTATCTACCCATTTCGAACGTGTGTTTTCGAGATTTCTGGTATCTAGGCGTGTGGGGTATCATTTTCCACTAAATTTTGGACGCTGAATCGATTGGGGTGAGTTCCCAATGTCCGAGGAATCCAACCCCTGTGAATGAGCTTGCATCGTTTTTACGCTTTGGCGTCATAAAACGCAAACCATCGATCAGTTGATTATTCATGAAATAAACCAAAATCGGTCGGAGACCAACCACAATAGACTAACAATCCAGAATGTAATGGAAAATGACGCTTTAAGACTCAAACAGTCTCGACTTTCAAAGTACCCTGCCTTTGTTGTCGGGCTGAAAGTTTTCCAGGACCAACAAAGCTTTGGAAGTCACTGGTTAGAGTTTCGAATTCTCAGAGGATTTTCCAACGCCAAAAACAGCGTGGACAGTTTCGAATCTGAGGGAAACTCAGCTTCAAATGATATTGTCAGGTTTTGTAGCGACATTACGTTGTATAATGTACCCCCTCACAACAACAAGTGTTTACGTTCGAAACATTTTTCTACATCACCATTCTTCACTGTTGCTTTTACGTAATGAATAAATAATGTTCAATGAAATATAAAATGCGATGAATAGAATCCCGCTCAGATTATTGTACACGCAAGAAAATTTACGAGAGTTCCAGAGAAGGGGAGCGAAGCAATTCCTTAAGTACAAACGATAAATCGTAGTTGAACATCGTCACGTCAACTCCGCCTCCCTTATTACGCTCATGAGGAAACTACCAATAACTCTGATGCTGGTCGTAATGAAATGGAGTTTTCGTGTCATTCATCGAACGGAATAACTATAATAACGTGGGATTTACAACAGCTTGTATCCTGGGAATGTCCTCGTGCTGATAATTCGTCATATTGACTCGGCTTTTACGTTTTGTAGACGTCACGAGCGGTTTTGTTGCTCCAAAAGATTGGATTTAGTGGAATTCGTTCGTCTTGATGCTGATTTAAACAAAAACTGGAATACTGGTAGCAACCTTTTCCTAACTTCAGGTTCTTTCGCGAAATAACTGTTATTTTTATTCGCTTGAAGCACAAATAACCGTTACGTTCGTTCCGTTAGCAAATTTTTCTTAGTTAATGGATAACCGTTAACTCCGTTATTGCATCCTCTGTAATAATATTGTCATTGCCCGTTCTAAGTAAATGAATAACTGAAAGAAGACTCTAAGGAAAACTGCCCTCGTAAACAGCTTGTTCTTCTTTCCCTTTATGGCCTCTTCACACGTCCATTTTATTGTTTGTCACAATTTTTTTTTTTTTTTTTTTTTTTTTTTTTTTTTTTCATATTAGCGTAGACTATCTGTTATTGTAGAAAAAAATTGTTTGGCCCCGAACAAAGTCCTTTGTCTCAATGTTCATCTCCCGTCCGGGAGACTTCTTACCCTAAAATGGCAAGGGAAAATCCGATCATTCATTCCATTTGGCAACTTGTTTGTTCTAAGAAAAAGTCGCCAGCCTGTTCAACTGTAATTTAGTTTGTTGTCGGGACAGAGATCCAGATAAAACAAAAATAGCAAACACAGTACATAAAAACGTAACAAATTCTTTGGTTATTACTCGGACCAGGTGCGTGGAGACTCATTTCTTCAACATGGGGAAAATGGGGGAAAAGTGGGTGTGGCGGGTGCCGGACCCATTCCAATCGATTCAGCGTCCAAAATTTAGTAAAAAATGATACCCCACTCGCCTAGGTACCGGAAATCTCGAAAACACATATTCAAAATGGGTGGATAGATACCCATTTTGACTCTTCTTCCCATTTTGAACTTCTTCCAGTGGATGCAAAAGGTTCGGGGACCCATTTCATGGGATTCAGCGTCCGAAATTTAGTTGAAAATGATACCCCACACACTGATACATAATGATACCAAATCGCCAAAAATCTCGAAAATCCATTTTTTGAAATACACATTTTGACCCCTATTCCTCCCTCCAATTTTTTCCTATCGGGCTGAAAAGTTTCGAGGACCAAATAAAGCCAGAAACGGGTTCCTGACCAAAATTTCAAATTTTTAGATAATTTTTCACGGCGTTTTTTCGGGTGACACGGCGTACGGCGAACAAAAATGTGTATATTTTGATTTAAAAACCCTGAAACGCCATGCCAGACCATGCATGAGAGCACAGGTTGATTAATCAAGTAATAACCGACCAAAATCAAATGTCCATCCTCCAAAATACAATAAAATCCGCGAATCAATTGCTGTTGGGACAACAAAAAATGACTGAAAACGGGAAAAACGATATCTAGCTGTTTCAAGTCGATCCATAAATAAATAACAAAGAACGAGGGGCAGCTACAATAATTGGTAAATCACTTGAAAATTTGAAAAAGGAAACTAAAAAGTTCATTGTTGTTTCTGTTTGTACTTTATTGTCTTAGTCATGGATATGGTTAGAAATCCAGCATGGAATGGTATATTCACTTCGTTCTCTCCCTGACGGCTACAAGATACATTTTCACAATTATCTGTAATGCGACGTTTCCCCGAATCCTTGCTTCGAAAACGAGATAATTCCAATACATCATCTTCACCGAAACTGAATGAGTCAATCCATCATTTCGCTCTCGTTATCCGTCAACGCCTAACGTTATCAATCATGTCGCCGTTGATAACCGGTAGTCAGTCACCGGGAGAGAAGCTTGTCAGCCCGCGATGATATTGTAATTCTGCCTATCTCGATTTATCGAAAGACGAGATACTGTCAATCGTTGGATTGAAGATTCGGTCTTGTATTGGCGGTTATGAGCTCATCTATTGATTCATGAGTAGAACTGTACATTTACTATTCACTTTTACCCACCTGTGAGTTATCGGAGATTTTGGATCACGGTGGATTTTAATTCGTTCTTAAAGCCGGGTTTTGATTTTTACTGATATACATTGTATCCTTCTCATCTCAGCCTGGAACTTCTTCATTAGAGCAAAATAATTGAACAATAAATAAAAATAAATACCTACGTTCAGTTAATACGAGAGAAGCCACTTGCATGAGAAAGTAGCAAGTTTGGTATAAAGAAAGCCGAGCAGAGGAAGATGGGGGAAACCCTGACTCAACCCTAATGGCCAATCTGGCAAGCCAGAACACACCTACAACCAGGCGTATGAATACCCCAGCGGAGGAACACAGCTCCAGTAGAGCTTCAACCATTCACCAGCTACAATACTTCTGCTCGCATTTATGTTATATTATGTCTTCTTGCTGAACCTACCGTGGCTGCCAAGAACACTGAGCTTTGCCGAAAGGAGGACAACGCAGATTGGCAGGTTGTTATCCAGGAATGCTGGGGCTGCAGGAGCAGCAGCTTTGACACTAGTGAAGGGTTGCAGAGGCTGAATTGGGAGTCCTGCGTAGAAATCCGTAGAAAATGTAGTCGCTCAATCATAGATCTACGCTGTGCTCCAAGATCATCCACTGGGGCAGTGTCAACGCTGGTCCCAAACATTGATAAAAGGGCACGCTGTTAGTTGGCATGGTGGTTGTTTTTGTCCGGTTTCGGGAGAGAGATGGAAGCCTCTGCAAAGCCATCTGAGAACATCCACAAGAATATTGATGAGCTCAGGGCAATCTTTTCGTTTCATTGCATACAACAGCATTGGAGGTCGAACACAGAAGAAGAAATACCCATTTGAAGAATCTTAACTGGACCCTCTCCACCCTCTCCAGTAGCTTAGACCACAAACCCCATCGCAGCAGAGACACTTGGCTTTTATAAAAGCATTGAACAGAGGTGTACAGCCTAACCTTGATCTGATTAGACGGCATCAGTCGCTTCAGCCACAGCACTACCCAGGGATATGAAACGCTCAGCTGAACACACTGGAACTCACAAACAGTGTAGCTACGCATTTGCCCCTTGCTTCTTACCACCGTTGTAGAGAACTCAGGATCTCAACGGTTTGTTCCGGTTAGGAAACAAACTAATTTTGTTTCGGGAAACTTTCACAAGGCAGTAGCCCGGAATACCATATCGTCAGCGTACGGAAAGATGATGATATCGACGAGGTTGCTCACGTCCCCATCCAGTGCAACCACGATAGCGGAAGAACTCCATACCACAAAAATGAACAGCATAAACAAGAAAGGAGCCAGAAAGAGTAAGCTCAATTGAGGATGTAAGCCTGTGGGACTACCCCAATGCACTTAATTGTGGGCCAGTTTGATTCCCCTGTGTCAAGTGTAATCATTAGTTGAAGATTATCAAGGATGAAAAAAATGTTCATTATTTCTGCCGACGAACTGAACTGAACATTGAGACCACTGTAAAAAGTTCTATTTGGAGTGCAATAATCTCAAAACGTCGCTCGCTGGTATCAAAGTAAAAGGAAAAGACCTTTTTCCAACTACTCATCTTGTTTTCGTCGCTTCTTCAAGGGGAGTGGACATAAACGAATCGACGGCTCGTGAACCCAGAGCTGTAAACCGCCCTTTCCAGGGCGAGATTGAAGAAAATCGCACTTGTTGTAAAAGAGAAGACCCGGCCAAATAAAGGGCGACGCGATCACAAGGGGTTGAAGCCGAAAACGCCTTGAGTTTTCTCTTCGTCTAATAAGAATTTGAATGGGAGATTTTCTTTTGGAGTGGTGATCCTTTCTTCGCTTTCCCTTCAAACTAAAACCGTGGAACAAAGAAGGAGTTCATTACAAAGGGAAACCTCGAGACGGGAGTGCGTTCTGGGAAAAACAAACATTTCGCTCAGCGCTGGTCTCGAAACGAGAATCGCAAACATTTCCCATCTGCCAAAGTCATTATATTATTGAAGTTTTTACTGCGCAATCAACTCGTCCACTGAGCAGCTCCCCATAACGTGGAGAGACGACGATAAAAACTTCCAGTCTGTCGACGGGGGTGGCGAAAAGTTCGAAACCGCAGTCGGTGGTCGAACATCCCGGAACTTCGCGCGGAAAAAAGTTGGAAAAACAACACCTCAGCTGAAAGGTTTTCCTCGTGTGGTGAACTCAGCGCAAAATGAATTAGGGAATTAATTTGATGCGAGTGCACGCTGTCGGTCCTCATCCCCGGAACAGTATTATACAGCACGATGTTTTCCTGAGAGAAGTAGTGGTTCCCTAACACTGAGATACGTATACGTACAGGATGTCCGCCAATGGTACCACTTCAAGGGGTGATTCTAACTAGGTCGCATTCATAAAGGGCCGATTAGGGTGCCCAAAGTCGGAGAAGAACGAAGGAGGAGGAGGGTCAAAGTAAATTTTTCGTAAAATAGATTTTTGAGATTATCGGCGAAGTGGGGTAGCATTTTTGGCTAAATTGAAAACGCGAAATCCTCTGATACAGGTCCCAGAACGATTGGTGCCCATTCAAAGAGGTTATGGACGCTGAATCGATTAGAATGAGTCTCTATGCTCCAAGGTCCGAGGAGATACCAGCCCCTGTAAACGAATTTTCAGCTCTTTCAGAATCAATTCTGTATAAAAATTTCTTCACAATTGTACTTTCTATTTTGATATTCCCAACATCAGGGCTCGAGTGCTTCTGCAGACTCTTTGAGTAAAGTACTCAGAGTAAAGTAGTAAAAGAGTCAAGCCCATGATGTCAGTTCTGAACAATCTGTCCCCCTGACACATATTTGGTGGAGTGGACAAGCGCTTTCAACTGACGATGGCAGTGTCAAATACTATGAGTGAAAAGGAAACTTTATGGGGGTCTACACTTGCAAGGGCTAGGAGATGGAGATGGCGAGAAAGATATTTTTGGAGGGGGGGGGGGGGATCTGGAAGGATAGGCATGAGGGTAGGACTGAACAGGACAATGTGGGTGGCTCAGTTGGGCATATGGGAGGTGTATATAGGTGTCAGGTCTATATAATTATCCATCTCTATGTTGGGAGTGGAATACCTTGGTTTTAAGCAAATTATAAATCAATAAATTACAAATGTAAACCAGGGGAGTTCCTCGAGATTACCCCATGGGCTTCCTCGGAATCTTTAGTTCGCTACGCTCCTGGGTGAAGTGTGTACCTGGGATGTTGCATGTTCCTGGTGCTGTATCTGCCTGTTTTCCCCTTCTGGGGTGTACCCCAGGAGTCACATCTGGGCCTTCTATTTATCATTGTCCTTGATGAGCCCTGCTCCATTGTCTAGAGTTCTCATTTCCTCATGTTTGTCGACGATATCAAGATCCATTAGTATTTGTGAACTCCCCCAAATTATGTATATCCCTCAACGCGATTTCCCTGTGGTTTTCACCACCACTATCTTCCACCACTCAGCTGCGTCCTACCTGCACCCCTATTCGATTGAATAGCTCACCCCTCTCTTGTTTAAACGTCATGGCCCCAACAGGGATCTTGGCGTCCTTCTGGTTTCCCTGCTCACTTTTGCATAGCACATCTTTCTAATCGCTTAGCAAGCCACTAGAGAACTTATCCACATATTTACCACTTTCTCACCTTATACTCACTCTTGGAGGATACATCTTGAATAAGCTATCCTGGTTTGGTCCCTGGTTCACTCGGGCGTTCTCGACAGAGTACATTGCGATCTATCGTGATTATCACGTCCTCCGTGTTTGATTCAATCTTCTTAGCTCATCCAATAGACGCGTGATCTTCACTCTTCCACGGCCTTCTGGAAGCATGGACGCTCTTTCTCTCCTCGCACAGGGCTGCGCTCTAAACCATTCGTGATCCCATTTTCAAACACAAACTATCTGCAGAGGCGTGTTCCACTACTACTCCTTACCAATTCGTTCAGTTTGATATCTACTCTATTTCTGTCTCACAAGGCACACTCGCGTATCCACAAAAAGCTGCTCCCCCCTTTGTTGGATCTGACTCCCTTTTACTGGTCATCATATCAGGATTCCCCTACTAGTCATCATATCTTTCTTGTCGTACTCTGTCCTGCTTGAGCAACTTTGATTGGCACATTCAGTTGCGAATCTACACCCACCTGTCCGTTAACACAAGGTTCAGATTTTCAAAGAAATTTTGATCACAAAAATGTTGCGGAAGTGTATTATTATGAGGCAGATTTTAATGAGATAAATTAGCGTGAAATCTGCTTCAGAATACCGAAAATACGTCAAGTAGAGGGTGCGGCAGCATGTTTGCTGTGTATTTGGAATATACGTCGTTATATTTTCCCTTCAAGGAGACGAAGGGTGTGGCAATTTAGGCAGTTAGGTAACACCAGTTAAATCCAACCTACTCAGAAGACTGAAAAGAACAAAACCGCATGAACTGGTTCAGTTAGTGTGAGTGCCCCAAGCAATTCAACAGACTTGTTAGAATAAAGTTAAGTATCTTATTCTGAAAGCAGTTGTTAGTATTAGTCTATTACAGAAATGTTGCTTATAAGTTATCTACTTGGTGCAATAAAACATGTAAATATATAAAAAAAAAAAAAAGGTAACACGATTTTTTCCAATTTCGTGGATTAAAAATCGACTTTATCGTTCCTCTGCCTCGCACCCGAATAATGCGGAATATACCAACCACCTTTGGTTTTTCCCTCTTGTATTTCTCTCGTCGTTTGAACCAAATCGGCACAACTGGGAAGGAGAGCGGGAAACGAGAAAAATCCTCCTTCAGCCTCCAGGCGAACACGGTCTTGTTCTTTTTTTTTCGACCTTCCGCTCTTTCGCCTACAATAACCATATCTACAGGCGAGCTATATACGACCACGATGGTAGCGGGAAAAGCGGCTTTCTCCAAAGGGATGGGACCTGTTGGTGGGGGTGGCTTCGGAGAGTGGATACGAGACAGGAAATAATAAATTCTAATATCCCTGCGAAAATGAATCCGGGAGAGTAATATTGACTCAAGTGCTTCGGTCGTGGATATGATGTTTGTGGAGTTGGTATGGATGGGGCTAAGTTTGCACAAAGTTTCAGAGGTTGGACCGTACGGTGAGGGAAGTTTGAGTTGGGAGTCTCACGGAGGACTTCTCTCGCCACATGGTCTTCCACTCAGCCCGTTTTCGGAGTCCGCGACTTTTGGATTTGTCCTCGTTAGCGTAATGAGAGTTGTGGACCCTTGTGCAGAAGCTTCTTCCCTCCATAACACGAGTTTCCTTCCAGCTACTTGAACTGCCTTCCCCTAAGAGACCTTCTGTAAGGTCGACGCCGGTCATTCTCCTCCTGACGACTATATAGTGACAGTTGACCCCATCATTTCCTTCTTTTTCATTCATGGGAACTGTTGCTTCCCCTGTTTAAAGACTCACTAATTATCATGAATTCTGAAATAAAGATATTTTCGCTCGCCGTCGTTTGGTCCTTACCAGAGACTTATCAATTGTGCAGACTACAGAGCAAAAATTAAAACGCTGCAAATTCATACACAGGGGTTGGTTATTCCTCGGACCAGGCGCATGAAGACATTTAGTGGAAAACATTACCCCACACGCCTAGATCGCCGAAAATCTCGAAAATCCATTTATCGAAATACACATACCTACCCCGCCCAAATTTGGTCCGATCGGGCTGAAAAGTTTAGAGGACCCACTAATGCCAGAGACGGACTTCTGACCAAAATTTTCTACTACCGAAAACGGCGCAGACGGCGGATGGGCATTTGCTAATTTTGATCTTGACTCCTTGAAACGACCAGAAAAATTTTTTTGGGGAGAATCGGAGAGACCTTTTGCATGAAAACATAGGTTGATTAGTCAAGGAATAACCAACCAAGAAATACTCCAATCCTTCACTCCTGGAAACGCTTACAGGAAGTAGGGCTGACTATACCCAAATTGATCTGCAGCCTCCCCTTTTGACCAAGAGTCCAACTTGTTCATCTACCCGGGGCAGTTGTAATCCTGTAGGCACTACCTATTTGTTCATGAGAGTTAATTATTTCATCTTATCTTACTGGTCTGTTATCATAGGGGAGACCAAGAACAAAAGGGATTTTCAACCCTTCTCACAAACCGAAACTTTTGTGCTTCATAACCTCCAGGGAAATCCACCAAAACGGGAGTCACCATAACGACCAATTTTCGGGATGATAACTACCCGTGGAAACTAATATGAAGAGAAAAGGGAAGAAACGAGTTTTTTTTTTTTTTTTTTTTTTCGTGGAAAACAGAGAACGGAAAAGGACTGTCGAGTATTGTTGCCCTAATGAGGGATTCAAACCGGATTCAGACATCCATTAGAGCCATTAGTGAGATCCTGTTCTCACTGGGGGCCTATCTCTCCCTTGTATCAATGCCTTTCTCGCTCTCTCTCCTCTCAACAGTCTCTAAGCGACCTCATTGTCCTCGGTTTCTGTTGCCTGGATAACCACCGAGGACGTCGTCCTTACTCGAGATAGTTCAATTCTGTACACACTCACGTTCGCTTTTTATTCAACTAATTTGCGTTGCGTTGAAATGAGAAGTTCTGGAGTAGGTTACCCTCGACGTTCTCTTCATTCCATAATATTATGTACCTGGTATGAAACACGCCAGTCGTGCGTAGGCGAGAAGGTCGGTGGTTCTGATTCGCGCAAAGTAGAAGTTATGGGTCAAAATGGGCATCTATCTACCCATTTTGAATGTGTTTTCGATATTTCTGGTCCTAGACGTGTGGGGAATCATTTTCCAATAAATTTTGGACGCTGAATCCAATGAAATGGGTCCGGGAACGATAGCCGCGCTGTGGATGAGATCATGGATCAAAATGTGTGCCTATCTACCCATTTCAAAAGTAGATTTTCGAGTATTTTTGGTACCTAGGCGTGTGAGGTATTATTTTACACTAAATGTAGGACTCGATTGGAATAAGTCCGGGACACCCCACACTGACATTTTCCCGCATTCTCCCCATGCTGGTCTGAGGAATATCCAACCCCTGTGAACGAATTTGCAGCGATTTCGATGTCCTGTTACAGACATGTTATATTCCTATCCACGCTCTAACAAGGTTGCTAAATGGACTGGACATTCGGAGGAGATCACGCAACCAATTTTGTAGCAGGCTACGGGTTGGATAGTGGAGCAGGAAGGTTTAGAGCAGGTCAGTTTGGAATCCCTTCTCTCGGGGCTTTCCTGCGTTGGTTTATTGAGATTGCCTAGAGATTAAGTCAAAATGTTGACGACCCAAGGATCTACCAAGGATGGACGCTGGCTCAACCTGATTCTCGTATTGGAATGTTTCGGAATCCTCTCGATTTCCACGTACGCGTCGTACACCTATTATTACGATGATCTCCAGTCGATTTGTACATAAACCTGAAACTCAATCCGCTGATACCGACCGCGATTCAGGCGCTAAATTGCAGGCTTAATGCCGGGATCCGTTGAGCACCTCCGTCTTCCCTCTCCCCTCACCTATCATCTTAGTATAATCTCTCAGTTCAGAGGTCGTGGTAAGCGGACGCGAAGGGAGGTGAGGAGGCTCGAGTGCTGTAATTCCTACTAAATATTAATCAGAGAGACCCAAGGTGTTCGTGGATAATACCTTCACTTTGCCAACCCATTGCCGAGCACCGTTAATGGCGTTTACAATTGAAGATCCACCAAGACTTTGCTCGTTCGAATGAAAATCGTTTGCTCCTTTTGGCGCTTTTAGTACTAGCGCATTGGCTTTGCTCGCTATCTTCAATTCAACTGGATCGCTGGGGAATAACTTCCTTGCCTCCTCACATGCCTCACATTGCCTTTGGGCTCTTGGTGTTGAACTCCAGAAAACCGAATTAGGGTGATGCTCTCAGTCACAAAACGGTTTCATCAGGACATCAATAATGGAGAAGCTACCAAGGCCGATGGGACGATCACATGATGGTAGGCCATTGTGGAGAGTACAAAGGGCAGTTGGCAGATAACATCTCGAAAAAACGTTTCATTCCTTTTTGAAGCTTTTGTTGATTTCTGGAACAAAAATTGACAACACTCCTAGAACGCGATGATCGTTGCTTCTAATGTTATAAAAAGGTGCACTGGTAAGGCCGCGAAACCTACGTTGAAAACTAGACAACGTGAAACTTCGAATCATTGGCCACCAGAGTGCACAGCATTGGAGGGAGGGGAGCGCTCTGACTCCATCCCAGGTCTCTGTCAGTCCCCCGCTATGCCTCGCTCTGCCAGGTATAGTTATGGCAGTGACCAGATAACCATACTGTTCAACTACGAGTATGTTCATGTAATGTACAGTTGTAAGTAAAGTGAATCAACCATATACGTGGTGATGCGGGAGATTGGAACTTACTCACCTTTTTGCTCAGTGCACTTCATTGCCTCACCTCCTGTAGCCATGACGGGAGCCTACAGGCAGTAGGGAAAACATCTTCGATGGCTGGCCTGCTCACCCATCCAAGAAGTGAACACACCCGCTGCTGCTTAACATTGGTTATCAAATAGGATCCAGCTGATCGTACTGTCGTAGGACGCCATAACTAGGACAAGACACGCAAATGTCTGACGTGCGCATGCACAAGGACGCAGGACATGGATTGCCCAGACCCTCTCACAGACCGTCTCAAGTCTCTCTATGTCCCCCTTCCACCAATGCCACTTCATGCCAGTAATCAGTACATAATGTTCACCCAAACACACTGCAAAATCAGTCCCGATGAAACCAGCAGTGAGCAATAACTAAGGGGAAAGGAAAATTTGCATACCTTCGGCATTGATTATTTTACTTCAAATCTGAAGCCACTTGGAAACACTGTTGGTGGCCTGATATAGGGATTAGTACCCACCTCATATACTCGTGATAAAAAATTTTTTTTCTTAAATAAATTGTATCTGTAACCAACTATTACTATCACATCAATTCTCACCCCCTCACTGTTACACCCCCACAACACTCAACTCGGTATAAAAACTCCTAATCTCTCCATTTGGAAGGGTGAAAGTGATTGATGGGCCATTCGTTATCATTAGGTTTCAACGCAATTAGGTATTAACTAGTTTGGGAAAAGGGGCAAAGACCCTGCCCCCCCCCTCCCCCAAGGCTTGCCAACATTCACCGCCTGGTAACAAGTTGAAGCGCTTGATCCCTCACGCCTTCCTAACTTTTCCCCCCACCATCATTCTCAAACACTTTCAAAACGCTTCGCGGAAAAGCTTGGCCGAGTCGGGAGGAACGTTTGACTAATTGGGGCTATACTCGGAAATCGTCTCCAAACCTCATCCCTTCCTGAAGCAGTTCATCGCTCTTCCAAATTCTGAGGAGATCGTCACGAGATGCTGTCACCGATGGCGAAATCATCGAAATCTGAGTAACAAAGTGCATTAGCAATATTCCTTCTTTCTGTGTTATATATTGTTGGGTTATTAGGTCCTAATCAAGCTCCACAACTACGAAAAAATCATGTTCTTAAACTGGCTCATGTACCATTGGCTCGTCTTCATACTTAACCTTGTTTGACAGGCACTGAACCACATTTTTGTCATCACTCACATTGCTTCTGTGTCTCACAGGCACTGCATTCTCCTCCAGCTCTTATGGTAAATGGCTTGCTGTAGTTGCTGACTGCTTTGCTGGACCTCTGATTCCTGTTTTGTGATTCCTTCTTGCTGTGCTATGCTTTGTGCTTTGAACTGTGTGCAGTTTGTCCTATGGCAGACATTGCCGTTTTGCAACCTGCTAACTTTCCTCGTTTGGGAAGCAACAGTCCTTCTTGGTCCCAATTAGTGCACTGCATCTGGTCCTTGCATGAAACTTGTGCTACCAAGAACGACAGCAATGCCAGGATAGCTGTGATGAATTGTAATTTTTGGCACGGACTGAAGAAACAAGGACACTGAACTACTCAAATAACACCACAGGTGTCGCCACTAGTTGCTCTTGTCACCCTTTCGTGGCTTTGTTACGAACTATATGAACTTGTTAATGCGCTGCATCTGATCGTTACATGAAACATGTTGTGCTACCAAATACGACAGAAATGTCAGGATAGCTGTCTGATGAATAGAACAGTTTGGCAGAAGGAACAAGGACACTAAACTACTCAAATAACACCAGGTGTCGCCACTAGTTGCTCTTGTCACCCCCTCACGGCTCCGTAACAAACTATACGAACCCTTTGTTGCCTCATTAAAGAATCTCAGTCGTGTTTCAAGATGTACCTACAGAGAAATGCCATATTGTATCGCTCAGAGCTAAGCGAAGCAACATTTGATCAGTAGACAGGCGACCTTGGCCATCATTTTCCACTAAATTTTAGACGCTGAATCGAATGGTCTGAGACACTCCACATTCACTGTTTTCCACCATCTTCTCCATGATCCTTGTCCGAGGAACTAGAAGTAGGATTATGCAACGTTCTGAGAAACAGGTGAATAAATTAATTAATGCCTGAGCAGCTATTATTGACACTTATGGTATTATTTGAGTTCCCTGTCCTTGTTCCTGTCCGTAATAATCCGTTCCATCCATCACAAGTGATCATGATTTGTTGTGGGAATGGGATATTACTCTTGGAACTGGGCGCTACGTTGTGCTGTTACGTTCAATAGTGAAAAGCATCCGGTATCTCTCATCAAATAATCATTGCATCTGGTCGAGTATTCCATAATCGAATATGCTAATGTGGAAATCTCTAAAATATTTATCATTCCCATGAAGAAGTTCAGGGAATCGGAGAAACCGTAGGAACCGGCAACAACCTGGAAATGTCAATAATATGTCGTCGTGATATACTGAATTAAGACTGAATCGACATTGTAATAATTAGGGCGTCGATTGGAATCGTGTTTCACCTGCACGCGGAGTCATTGAAATTGTGGGGAAGGGTGGAAGTTGAATAACTGAATCGGAGTCCTGCTGGAGCTGTTGGTGACGCGAAGCCCTTTGGGAGAACGCTTTTCGTTCTCGAGACCTATCTTCCCAATTAGGAATCTCGAAAATAACGAAGGGTAATGTCCCATGAAATTAACTGACGTAGCGACACTGCGGTGATTGAGTGATGTCTCCTCCGGCTCTTGGCTTTCAATTCACTCCCTCTTCGAACCAACTTTTTCCTCTTTTCGGAAGGCTTTTCGAAAGGCCAACTTTCCCTCATCTTCTCTCGAGAGTGAATGGGCGAGGTTTTAAATGGATTCTGAGTAAGCCGCTTCCACACATCACTTCGGATCAGTTCCAAACGACCTCCGAAAGTCTCGTACTGCTGGAGGAAAGTCCTGCAGACTAGAAGGGATTTTTTTTCATCGGTGTCAAGCGACTTGGATAGCAGACAATTACTTTTCAAACTGCTCCATAAAGGGAAGCGTAGGACAGAGAACGGCAGGTAGAAATGCTCCAACCGGAATTATTGATGACAGTGACACCTAGGAAATGGCCCACGGCCTTGGGAATATTGTTAAGATGGCTGACAAAATCAGCACAAGTACCAGCAGTAACCTGCACCTCTTCTTCTATGCCAATAGGTCTTCCTTTTTATGTGAGACTTGTACCCAAGAACATGAAACGCTGCAAATTCATTCACATGGGTTGGCTACTCCTTGAACCAGGCGCATGGAGACCCATTTCTTCAACATGGGGAAAATAGGGGAAACACTGGGTGTGACAGTTCCCGGACCCATTCCAATCGATTAAGGGTCCAAAATTTAGTGGAAGATTACCCCATATGCCTAGGTACCAGAAATCTCGATAACACACATACGAAATGGGCAGATAGGTACCCATAACCCCATCTAAAGGGCACCAGTCGTTCCCGGACCCATTTCATTGGATTCAGCGTCCAAAATTTAGTGGAAATTTAGTGGAGTGATACCCCACACGCCTAGATTGCCAAAAATCTCGAAAATCAATTTTTCGAAATAAACATTTTGACCCCTACCCTGCCCAAATTTGGTCTGATCGGGCTGAAAAGTTTCGAGGACCAACGCCTGAAACGGGTCCCTGATCAAAATTTCAGATTTTTAGAAAGTTTTTCACCAAAATCGGCGTAGACTGCGGACGGACATTTGCTAATTTTGATCTAGACACCTTGAAACGTCCAGAAAAATAAATTTGGGCCAAATCGGAGAGATTGACTCTTCGTATGAATACATAGGTTGATTATTCCAGGAATAACCTACCAAGAAGGAACCAAAATCACGCAAAATCATGCCAATGTGGAGTTTTTCAACAGTAGTTAGTGTGTTTTGTAAAAGTGCATTGTGCATACACTCCAAAATTCTTGTTTTTCTCGCAATGGGTTAAACGTTACAATACATAATATTACAAATAAATATACAAATTAATCTACTTACTAGTTCTTGTTATACTTACCCCCTAAATGAATAATTAGTGAGGTAATTCCTACTAGAAGAATTTCCACAAAACCTCACAAGTGATCGCGCGTTCTAACATTCTTTTATACCTAATTACAATTTTTTGCGGGGTAATTAATCAACTAATTCATTCATTCATTAAAGATCAAGACAATGGCCTCCTCAACGTGGCTAATCGACGACCAACCCGTTCTTAAAGAGCAGGTTGGCGGACTAACCGAACAGGTGGTTTAAAAAGCAGCCTCTTAACGGTGGTGCTTATAAGTGGCGAAGCTCTCGCTGCTTATTTTTTCAGTAAACACAACCTCCCGAGGTGCTTTTTCCCCCGCCCCGACTATCGCCACCCTCTCATAGGCTTCTAACCTTTGCTACCCTCTAATACTCGGAAGCTCCTTATCTCGGAACAGGTGTCTACGCGGGCCCGCTAAGTCGTCACTTTATCATCAAGTGGCTAATTCTTGCTCTGACTAAGGTTTAGCGGCTCTTCTTTTAAACCACTTTAGCCTCGTCAGCATAGAAGGGTGAGGAGTCGAAAAACTCAAGTAAACAGCAGGAAACTCACATTTTCCAACTAGGACGAATTAAAAACAATCTCTTGAAATTTGAATCCAAAATATTTCAACCCCTTATCAACCTCTTTTTCACATTTTATTATAAAATTTCTTTACACGTATGAATGCGTATGAATTCAATGGGGACGAGTAGCCACCCTTCAAGTGCTAGTACTTATGAGAATTTCCACCGCCTTTCTCGATTTGTTAATTTTTTGGTAAAACTGCCAGCCTGTGTCGTTTTAGTTGTCATATACTCAACTCAGAACAGCATAAAATATCATTCAGGGCTTCAAGAATGAATGGTCTGGCTGTGATGAACCATACGCAAATTTTAGAGCAGCTTTCTTGATCGAAAGTCCACAAAATGTTGGACGCTGAATCCAATTAAATGAGTCCCGGAACGATTGGCTCCCTCTGGTTGAGGTTATGAGTTAAAATGGATGCCTATCTACCCATTTTGAATGTGTGTTTTCGAGATTGCTGGTACCTAAGCGTGTGGGGTGTCATTTTCCACCAAATTTTGGACCCTGAATCGATTAGAATGGGTCCGAGACCCACCACACCCTCTGTTGGGCCCATGTTGAAGAAATGGGTTTCCATGCGCCTGGTCCGAGGACCAAATCAAATCAAATATTCATTTATTGGCAACAACATAAATATTCCACAAACCAAAAGGGAACAAAAAAGATAAAATTATATAAATTTGAGAATTTAACATAACTCAAATAATGCCCATCGTAGAATAAGCAAACAAAAAAGATAAAATTATATAAATTTGAGAATTTAACATAACTCAAATAATGCCCATCGAAGAATAAGTTTAAAAAGCTTGTGCTCTTCAAAGGAATTCAGGAAATCAGAAACAATGCAAAGCATGAAATTGTAAACCAAGTGCCAATATGGAAGAATGAACATAACTATCTATTGAACCCAAAAATTCTAAAATAGAGAATATAATAAGCTATAGAAAGGAAAAATCATCCAGAAAGCCAGTGAGCTATAATAACACAACCCCAACCAACCCCTATGATTTACCAAGTACCTATACTTGGAACAATTTTTATGAAAAATATGTTTGAGGCTGATTGTAAATAATATTTTATTGTGTCTCCCAGTGAGATTATGCGCTTCAACAATGTCGTTTGACCTTGTTCAGTTCTAAAACATATTACCAAAGTATTTCAGCCTGATTGAGGATTATTTATAATTTCACATTCATTCCTGAGATTGAGATTGAGGCTGATTTGGAACTAATTGAGACTGATTTGCCAATTTTTTTTTTTCGTTGTTATTCTAGTATTTATACAGAATAAATTATTTCACATAAAACAATTGCTGAAGTATTCCCCTAAATGCACCAATTTTAGCAGACCAAGTTATACCTGGGGACACCAATTTCGACTCAGACCAAGGTGTTCCACAAGACACCAATATTTTGAAGGGCTGTATTTCCACGAGTCTTTCATATATTTCATTGATAATGATCATAAAGTGATATAAGAACGCCACAGGTATCGGTTCCATGAAAATCAATAAAAAAAATTCCCACAGAATCCATTTTTGGTCCAAAAAGGGTTAGGAGTATTTCATGTTTTAAGTATTATTTTGGATTCTAAGCTCGAGATTTTGTGTTTTATTGTTAGTCTGAGGAACAAATTTATCACTCTTCACTACTGCCAATGCCTACGCTAGGCAATTTTTCATTCTGATGCCGTTGTGAAGCGTAGGTAATGTATTTATATTATTTTGTAATATTTTAAGAAGTATTAATTTAATTATATCACTCTCAGGAGAAAAACAACAAGAAAGAATCAATCCAACTCAACTCTACTGTCCCGATTCTACTCTTCCAAATTGAGGATAAAAAATTCTGAGTACTTCTTGACGAATTTCACGGATTTATTTAGTACTCCGTCGCGTTTCTCATAAAACGCGGGACACGCTACAAAAGTCATTGTAGTCCCGAGGTAGACTTTTTACGTTTTATCCAGCTCAAGCCGGGTGAATGATCAATGCGCTCAAATATAAATAATAAATGTCCGCCGAGTGGTCGGAAAACCCTCAACCGTCAGTCTGAGCCGAGCTGGTGGGAGATTTGATTTAGGCAGGTGCTGCCCTCTGCGGGGACCCATCGGAAAGGACCTCAGCTCGGGATGTCGAAATGATTTATTTCCTCGCGGTTTTTTTCTTCCTTTTTTTCGGATTGTGTTCTCCCGTTGAGGTCGCTGCACAGCCGTCGAGGTCCATTCTCTCGGAAGGTTTCACAATGTGTTTGGCACGCGGTGGTTCACCAGTCAGAATGAAATTTTCGCAGATTAAAGATAAATTGTTATAACATGTTAAGGTACTGTATTAGTGTTCAACATAACACGTATTGTACCTACCATCGAGTGTAAAAGAACTTGCTGGACTCCAATGCAGAACATTAGAGAGCTCAGAAAATCAGAAAATCAATGACCTGCAAAATCATTCGGGAGAACCTATTTTCAGTCACGTCAGAGAAATACGAAGACGAAGAAGAAGAAAAAGAAGAAGCTCTAAATTACACTCCTGTTTTCTTCACTCCCCCCTCCTTAAATTTACATCTGAGACGATTGTAAAACTAAAATTCAGCAAATTCATTCAAACGGGTTGGTGTTTCCTCGTACCAGGCGCATGGAGACTAATATAAACATAGATTCAGCGTCCATAACCTCTTTTGGTGGGCGCCAATCGTTCCGGGACCCGTCTCATTGGATTCAGCGTCCAAAATTTAGTGGGAAATGATACCCCACACGCCTAGGTACCAGAAATTTCGAAATCTCTTTCTGAAATAGGTGGATAGGTTCCCAATTTGACCAGTGCTCACTTCCAGCGGATGCCAATTGGTTTGTGACCTATCTCATTGGATTCAGCACCCGAAATCTAGTAGAAAATGATACCCCACATCTCTAGTTTTGAAAATTCTGGAAAATAATATTCCGACGCCTAGAAACCTAAACACATAGGTAGATCATTACCCACTTTGACCTATACCCACCCCCAGTGGGCACCAATCCGTCTGGTATCCGTATCAATAGATTGATAACAATGTAATAAAGTACGCAAGGCACAGGGCATTGTGAGCGCCCTTATGCAATATTAGAGACAGCCATGCTCCACCTGGCAGGAGAGATACAAATACATCTACTAGCAAGGGAGAGGAAAAGGATCTTCAAGCGACGGGAAGAAGAGTCCTGGCTTCAACTAGCCAAACAAGAGCGGGAACACACATTCAACTCTTGGCAGGGAGTCTGGGAAACAGAGACAGAAGGAGGATGGTGTCATATACTCTCACATTCCTTGTAATTCATAGCGTATCCCTTGAGAGGGTCATTGGCTCTCGGTATTTGGTGGAATTAGCCAACCTTGTAGTCGTTTACTGTTTAATGTTTTCATTATTTCGCAACGACCTCGGTGCCGATCCAGAGGAGTTGTTAGCCTCTGGCATCCGTTCGAGTATATATAAATTCTCTAAATGTCGATGTAATCAGTTGTGTCTGGAACTCTCATACCGTCCGTGCCTCCATCTACGTAAGTCAACTATTCAATAAAGCTTTGGCTTACCCTCTTTGGATTTCTCGTAAGAGTCTTACTCAAGCCCTACAACCCGCTGGTCATTCTATCCTGAGGGATATGACAATGGACAGCTCGACTGATGCCCAATATACGCCTTTGGCTGGAGAGGAAACGCGGTGAAGTTGACTATCATAACGCAGTCTGTCATAACCTCTCGGGCCACGGGCTGATCTATCAGCACCTTCAGGATGCGTATTGTCGAATCTCCAGGATGGATGCACTGCACCAACAAAGAGGACAGCGCTCTCACACATTCTTCGAATGCGAGCGGTGGGAGAATGAGCATTGGTAGATTGTAAGGGAGCTAGAAATGCCCATTCCTCCTACCCCAGGATGATCCAGAATGCAGTTGCAGAGTACATCCAAAGTATCCTGGAAGGCAAACTCGCCGAGGAAAGAGCCTGGCAACGGACAAACGGCCCAATATACGTTTTCGGCTAGAGAGGAAACACGGTGAAGTTAACTATCATAACGCAGTTCCTCTTGGGCCACGGGCTGATCTATCCAGGATGGCTGCGCTGCACCAACAAAGAGGACAGCGCTCTCACACATTCTTCGAATGCGAGTGGTGAGAGGAAGAGCATCGGCAGATCGTAAGGGAGCTAGAAATGGCCAGTCCTCCCACCCCTGAAAAGATGAATCCTGGATGCTCCAGAATGCAGTTGCAGAGTACATCCAAAGTATCCTGGAAGGCAAGCTCGTCGAAGAAAGAGCCTGACAACGGGAACTGCAGGCAAACGGGACCGGCTAGCAGGCAGGAATTTGAACCCTGCCTGAAGAAGTGTTGTGCCAAACAGTCCCAGGCAGGATCACAACGTGGGAAAACGAGGTGAGATTTTTAGTGGGGACAATTTTCTACATGACCGGGTCCTTTTTCCCTCTGAAAATAATGGAAAGTACAGGGCGTTGTGGCAGCCAAGCGTTGCCAGTTGTTCAAGTAATTTCACTTCTGGTGGTAGGCTCAGAACAGGTGTGTTAGGGAGAGCTATTGACGAACTAAACAACCATGAAAATTACCTGCACGCAGGAAAGACTATAAACAGTAGTTAAACAGGTAGCCAACTGGTGGCAGGTCAAAAAACGCTGCCAATTCTTTCACCGGTGTGAATGGTTATTCCTCGGACCAGGCTCATGGAGACTCATTTCTTCATCATGGGAAAAATTGAGAAAAAGAGGGGGTGTGCAGGTCCCGGACCCATTTCATTGGATTCAGCGTCCAAATTTTAGTGGAAAAAGATACCTCACACGCATAGATTGCCAAAAATCTCAAAAATCCATTTTTCGAAAAACACATTTTGACCCCTACTTCTCTCAAATTAGGTCCGATTGGTCTGAAATTTTTCAAGGAACAACCAGAGCCAGAAACGAACCCTTGACCCAAATTTCAAATTTTTACACGATTTTCTACCACCAAAATCGGCGTGGACGGCGGACGGACATTTGCTCATTTTGATCTAGACACCTTGAAAGGCCAAAATTTTTGGGCCGAATAATTGGAGAGATTGACCTTTTGCATGAAAACATAGGTTGATTGTTCGAGGAATAACCTAGCAAAAATATAATTAACGCTGGGACATTTACAGTTGATTTTTGATAATTAATTTTACAAAAATCACAGCAGGTTTTATATTGGACCAAATAGACCAACTTAGAGAATGATGTTGGATCAAATTTTCGTATCAGAGTTTAGTAGCAAATTAGTATGAAGGAACAATATTTGGAGAGTTTGATGTGATGAAATCAGAACTCGCTGTATAATTCAGCGATTCTCGCGCTTCATTCAATTTCGCTGCTATCTATTCAGCTACAACGTCTCTTGGGGGAGGTTCTACGTCCAAGTTTATCACAACTTCTCAAGAATAGGTCTCAAGGCACTTACTTCAGACGCTACTCAACGATCACCCTCGACATTACGCTAAACAAGACTTGGAACCACTTAGTGGCTTCGAATCAAGAGGAAATGAAACGGTTTTATCGTCAACGAAAGATCTAAATTGTTCGTCATTTGATGGTTGAGTTCTTCCCTGAAATCATCTTCTCCGTCCCATCAGGTCTTTTCTCGGAGAAAATTAAATATCTCGGTTGTGCAAGCGGATGAACAGGAAGGCGTCCCAGGAGGGCATCGAGGGATGGCCATCAGAACGAGAGGGGGTGAGTTTCAAGAAGAGAGTAAGATAGGGGTTGATATGGGGAAAAATTGAGGTGAAACGAGACAGAGGAGGGGCAGAGCGGGGAGGGGGAACCTCATTCAATATTAAATATTCAGTCCTTCGGGACTAGCTTCCTCGTCCCTACCGTAAGCTTCGTAGGTGTTTTTTTTTTTTTTTTCTATTCCTTTCCTTAGAATTTTACATAATGCACGAAGGCCGCATCTTCTTTGGGCGATAAAACGCGATATGGACTAGTAACGTTCTTAGTTTAGCCACTCTGAAGGCACGTTTACTAGATATCTACACGCTGAAAACGTTGTCCTGGCTGGGTATGAGTTCAGAGTGCCAATAACGTGTGCACTTACGCGGAAGAGTGCCCGCTTGACAAATCGACAAGTCGACCGTCGTCGATCATGGAATTTCTATTCGCTGCAAATTCTTTCACACGGGTTGGTTATTCCTTGGACTTGACGCAAGGAGGCTCATTTCATCAAACAGTGGGTGTGGCGGGTATCGGACCCATTCCAATCGATTCAGCGTCCAAAATTTAGTGGAAAATGATACCCCACACGCCTAGGCACACGAAATCTCGAAAACTCATATTCGAAATGGGTAGATAGGTACCCATTTTAACCCATAACTTCTTCCGGTGGGTGCCAATCGTTCATGGACCCATTCCAATCGATTCAGGGTCCAAAATTAAGTGGAAAATGATACCTCACACGCTTAAGTACTAGAAATATCGAAAATTCACATTCAAAATGGGTAGGTAGATACCCATTTTGACCCATAACCTCATCCAACCGGCTCCGATCGTTCCGGAACCAAATTCATGGGATTCAAGGTACAAAATTTAGTGGAAAATGATACCCCACTCGCCTAGATCACAGAGAATCTTGAAATCCATTTTCCAAAAAAACGCATTTATACCCCTACCTCCTCCAAATTTGGTCCAATATGGCTAAAAAATGTAGAGTAACAACTACAGTCAGAAGTGGGTCCTTGACCCAAATTCAAGATTCTCACAAAATTCTCTACTACCAAAATCAGCCTGGATGGTGGATGGCATAGGGACATTTGCTAATTTTGATCTACACACTCCGGAAATAATGTTTGGGCAGAATCAGAGAGATTGGCTTCTTGAATGAAAACAGGTTGATAATTCAAGGAATAACTAAGATTCATTTTCAATATCAAAGTTCAGCCAAAAAAGAGATTGCGCTTGGTCAAATTCAATGCTTTCCAAGCTTCCTTGATGTATTGCATCAACTCCATGGAGGGTCCATTTTGCATTATGTGAATAAACTGGATTTGTAATGAAACTGGGCTTTTGTGATCAAGTTTCTGTGAGTTAACATAAGAAACCTTTTAATAGAAGAGTAAATTACCATCTTGCAGAAGAAGGTGATCATCCTCAGACTGTCCTGACAGAACCAATGTGCACTTTCACTTGAACAGATTTGAGCACTGAACCAGACGGATTCTGGAGCCTATATTCTCATAGTTTGTGCCCAACCCGCACTGAAATTCGCGAAAAATTAGGGAAAACCAGGTTAGTTTGGAGTACAACACATCAACAGCAGTAGAAAGAAGGGAGATTGGAAGAAGACTGAACTGAAGTTTAAAAGAACCCCTGAGCAGGACCCTACCTTTAGGTTGTGGAGGGGAGAGTTCACATGGAATCATATCAGTTCTCAGAAAGACATATACTGTCAGGAGAGGCAAAAGGCTAGAAACCCAGTATTTCTAGTTATTTCATTCTTGGAACTCTGCTCATGTCCACTCTTCTATGCTCATTTGAAAACCTTCCGAGGGCTGGGAAAATTAAAAAAACACCTACTCCCATCAGAAACCAGGAACTGACACACAGGTGATGAGAGGAGAAGGACTGGACTAAATCAGTGTACACCAAATTACAGAGGTATTAGTTCTCAGAAGGACTCATATCATGTTGAGATGTCAAGAGACAGAAAACCCAGTACTACTAGTTAATTGGTTTTCCTTCTTGCAGCTATATCCCTGTCCAGACTCTTCTATTCACACTTGTGAACCTTCCAAGGGCTGGGAAAATTTTAAAAACCCTGCTCCCACTAGAAAACCAGAACTATCACGAGACTGGACTGAATAAGTGTACACAGAACCAGTATTAGTTCTCAGAAGGACTCATATCGTGTTGAGATGTCAAGAGACAGAAAACCCAGTACTCCTAGTTAATTGGGTTTCCTTCATGGAATTAAATTCTTGTCCAGAGCCTGAGTCTGAGAAAATTTCAAAAAACCTGTTCCCACTAGAAAACCAGAACTGTCACAATGGAGGCCCACAAAGACTCAAACTTATAGGTGTACACAGAAATGACACCAGTTCTCACAAGGACTTGCATTTTGAAGAGAGGAAGAAAAGCTGAAGACCCAGTATTCCTAGTTCCATCTTGGAACTTCAGTTTTGTCTGTAGTCTAAACCTCTGGAGGGCTGAGAAAATTTAATAAACCCATTTCCTACATGAACTGTCCCAATGGTGGTGAGGGGAGGAAGACTTGAACTAAATTAGTGTACACAGAAGTGGTATCAATTCTCAGAAGGACATCTAATTTGTGGAGAGTCACAATGTAGTGGAAAATGATACCCCACACGCCTAGATACCAAAAATCTCAAAAACACATATTCAAAATGGGTAGGATAACTGTTTCAAAATCTCTTTAGGTGGGCGCCAATCATTCTGGGACCCATTTCATTGGATTCAGTGGCCAATGTTTATTGGAAAATGATACCCCTCATGCCTAGGTACCAAAAATCTCGAAAATACATACTCAAAATGGGTACTAGATACACATTTTGACCCATTAACTCTTCCAGTGGGTGCCAATCATTCTGGGACCCTTTTCATTGGATTCAGCGTCCAGAATTTGGTGGAAAATGAAACCCCACATGTCTAGATCGCCAAAAACTTCGAAAATTCATTTTTTGAAATACACATTTTGACCCCTACCCCACCCAAATTTGGTCCAACCGGGCTGAAAAGTTTCCAGTGATCAGCAAAATTTGCTAATATTTAATATGAGACGGGAAGAAGGAAACGAGTTTGGTTGGCATCAACCCACTCGGAACTAATTTATTTTTGATCCATTTGCTGTGACATCATTTATCGATGTTTTGCCAGAAAAAAAACCCTGCAAATTATTACACACGGGTTGGTTATTCCTCGAATGGGGGAAACAGTGGATGTGGTGGGTCCCGGACCCATTCCAATCGATTCTGGGTCCAAAATTTAGTGCAAAATGATATCCCACACGCCACTCATTCTAGCCTAGATCAAACCGTGGCGCAAATAACTAGCGCCTTTGGCAGTAATCGAAAGGTTGTTGGTTCGAGCCCCACCCCGGGAGCGAATATTTTTGTTTTCTGATTTTTTTTTTTTTACCCATAAATTGAACGATAAATTGACCAATAACTTCTTTATATATGTAGGCGCCTGGCTACTCGCGCAATGTCACAGGGCTATCAGTGAGATCGTCAGCGATGCGCCCTGGGTGGACGAGTGGGAGAAAAGGAGTTGTGAGGGGGGTACGTTCATCCCCTTGGCGTGTACCTTTTCTTCGGGAGTCCACATCGAGTCACCGACCAGGGAACTTCGCAGTCTTGTGCCATTCGTTTTGCCATCTATTCCTGACATTCTTTATTTAGTTATTTCAACACTGTTTCCAATATAATTAGTTCATTTAAGTCATCGTGTTTATCAATCGCCATGGACCCTTATTGGGAGGAAGGTGAATTGATTGATGAAGAGGAAGAGTACCGGGAAAGGGCAGTTCCCGCTACAACATCAGAAGTGGGATGTGGGATTCATCCCCCACCTCCCATTCCCGCTACAACATATATAACTTCTTTATTCGCCACCGGAGAACATCCTGGCGCAGTCACCATCACAACACTGGTGCAACAGATGGGTAGATGCATACCTGGAAGGAGGAGCTGCTCCCACTTCTCCTTCCCCGCTCCCAAACATTTTAGTGCGGCGCGGAGTCAAAATGACTCGTCCATCCATTCCAGGGTTAAGCAAATTAAAATTTGCTGTTTATTGTATTTAAAAGTTGTTGTTGCCTAATCAGAATTGGGTTAGGTTTCCAAGGCCCCATTTGTTTGGATGATCAGATTTGTTTGGACTACTTTCATCTACCTCTTATAAAATGTTGAAATTAACTTAATCATCAACTTCTTGTTAATTGGAGCAGGCAGTTTCTACGAAATCACTAACAATAGGGTGGAAATGAGGGGTTTTACTCTCAGTTACCGAACACTCCCGTAGATAAATAAGTGAAGTTTGTATCAATGGTATCATCAACCTGGTCCGCAACTGATATCTGAAATGTGATGTGGTGATGGAGAAGGGTGATGAGAAAATGGAAACATCAAAACCCGCTATCGTCGAGCGGCAAAAAAACAGTATCCCAGAGCGCAGTTGGTATGTGCGTACAAGCTCGAGTGTGCGTTTCCTGCGGCAATGATTTAATTAAACTTCGCTCTATGGAAAGTGGCTCAAAACGCTCAAAGAACGACGATTGCAAAAGTTCACTCGAAGGGAATATCGCGGCATGAAAGCGGAGGGTAAAAGTAATTAAGGGTTATAGTCCTGGTAAACAAAGTGATAATAGGAGGTTTTAGCTATACAAGAGCCTCTCATGCTACTGAGAGGGAAACGGTATCGCGAGGCAAAAGAGGGCTTGGAGTGCGGGAGGAATCCTCTAATAGAATTTGCATAACGCGAGTAAATTGGGCGTGTAGTAGAATGGCGATGGGGGCCCAAAATAGAGCTTATCCGTCGAGAACGAGGATTACAATATGCAAAACTACGGATTATGAACACATTCTCTCGAACGCGGGATCTTCAGCTGCTGTAGAAACTCGATGCGCTCACACTACTCGCGCCAAAATGAGGGGAAAGGACCGTTCCATTTCCGCACGGGTTGACGAATCTCGTTCAATCAACAAATGGGATCCGAGAACGGGAATCCAGTCTGTTACACGGTGGAGATTTTGGCATTTTGGATCTTCAAACGACGATGGAGGGTTGAGCGATGAGAAAAGTTCCACTAAAGTAAATAAATTTCGCGCAACCATTTTTTTTTTTGTTCATTTTTGAAAAATTTTACCACTCTAAAGTAGAAAAAAGATTTCTAACATTTTTTTTAATTTTTTTTTGAACTCGAAATCCAAGTTTGAAGGTACATCTACACTGAAAGGAAGCTTTTATGATTCAAAATCGTTGCAAATTCTACCACAATAGTTGAATAGTTATTATTTGAAGCATGATTATGGGGAAAACAGTAGGTGTGGCGGGTCCCAGACTCATTCCAATCGATTCAACGTCCAATATTTAGTGGAAAATGATAGCCCACTTGCCTGTGTACCCAAAATTCTCAAAAAACAATTTTCAGAATATGAAGGTAGGGGCCTATTTTGACCCATACTGACCCTCAATGGGCGCCGATTGGTCTAAACTACACTCAATGGACTCAGCATTAAACATTTAGAGCACACTTGTACTAATGAGTATTGTAAGGATTTATGTTCTTTGTAATTAATTTATTACAATTGTTCACTCAAATACTCCGTCCTCATTCACACACATACACAATCACAAGGCACAATACACACTAATTTATAACAGGGCACAATTTATAACACAAAGCGTCTATTCACAGACTCCAAACTGAACTGAACTGTGTGGCGTTCCTCGGTCCCTTTTTATACTGGCTCCCTTGGCCGAGAACCTTCTCAAGTCTTCCCTGGTTCTGGGAACTTGACCTGTCGTCTCAAGCAAATGGTAAGATTCCAGGTTCGAGAGTGACCCTTAGCCCTCCATGTTTCATTGACACCCAGGAGACCGGTGCAGGTGTAATCTTGCAACAGTATAAACCAGCCGTAAATACTACAGGGGGCAGTTTGGCGCTGCTAACATCAAACCCTGGCAACTTCCTCCTGCCCTACCACCTGCTGCAAAGCTCACAATAGAGCTATAGAAGTTGAAAGAGAAGAAACTCTGATCGACCCTAGAGGTACAGGGTGGCATATCACAGAACTGTCAAAATTGTCAAGGCGAGAAGGTGTATATCAAGGTTGTATCAAGCAAAGATTACAATCATTATGGAAAATATCAAATGCAACCAACTCACCCTTAACCCAAACATTGCGTTCTTTGCCAGCTTGAATGCTTGAATTTTTGGAAAAATTTGTATAAATATCATTTCCTTACAACATTGATTTTCCATAAAAGTAAGGGCCTACATATTTGATGTAAAAACGTCACTCGTGGATAACTATTGCAAATAAAAATATACAGAAATAGACTATATTTCCACAAAATACACTAACAATGATGCAAAAATATAAGTCTATTGCTAACCATATCAGTCGTACGCAAATATTCGAGTATTATGATATTCTACACGGCCGACAAGCCCCCCTCTTTTTTTCTGAATCATCATATTTTTCTGCAAGGATCTCAAACATCATATTTGCGCACCCCGCGCAACTGACACTAACTTTCATATTTTAAATTGGAACCCTAATTTTTTGTTGCAGAATCACATTTTACACAAAATTTAGTAAAAATTTGACCCCGCAATTTGACGTGAAACAACCCTGAATGAAACGTCCAGAAAAAAATTTCGACCCGAATCGGAGAGATTGACTTTTTGCATGAAAACATAGGTTGGTTATTCTTGGAATAACCTATCAAAATTGAGTGGACTATTGGGAGGCTGGCCTTTTGGTGCATGTATTAGCTGACATTTGCATTTCTTACAGTTTTAACAAAATTATTTTTTTGGACTGCTCGTTAACTACTCAATTGCATTCAAAAACACATTTTCTATTCATTAAAATATTGGAAATTTAACTGTATTTTCAATAATATCAAATTTGAGTTTATCTGAAAATTGAAAGAGTTACGTCCACTTTAGTGGCATGAGATCGAAAACACAAAAAGAAATTTTAAATTGCAAATAATTCGAAAACGAAGCCTCTAAAAAGATTTGCTTAGAGGCACTTTTGGTTGGAAATGAATTGTGAAACACATCAATTAGTTGAACCATCGATAAGAAACCGTTATGAGAAGATACGGTTGGTTCATCACGTTTTGAATCAACAAAATGTATCTGCCACTCGTTACACCAAAGTGGAGCGAACATAGTTTGACCAAATTAGACAGCAGATGAATTAGGCCGTGAGTAAATTATGCATGACAATATGAGCCTTCCAGGCCGGCTGATTATCGGGTAAAGCTGCACTATTTGTTCATCAGTCAAACAGTATTAAAGCAATCATTCAATCTACAAATGAGATGAGTGCTATATCATAGTCGCCAGCTACCTCATTGGCTGATTGGTATCGATTTAAATTTGATAGCTTATCGAGTCGCTGTAACGCCGTTCATCGGGGGATATACAAATTCATTTAGCGCCGATATAATTTATTATTGACTCGATATTATTGAATTCACGTATTTTGATCATTTATATAACAACACTATCGGTTTTCCGATAAATCAAGCATTTGGTTGATGTATTCAAAGTCTTGACTGCCGAACAAACTTTGAAATGTTATAGCAATCAACCTACAAACCAATGATTTTGATGATAAAATAATTTCTCTCATAAGTTTATTAATTTATAAATAAATCTTACGATAATCCATTCACCACTGAATTCCCTGAACTTGCGGTTATGATGTTGTTCAATTCGTTACAAGTTATTTTCGTCAATTTCATTTCGGTTCAGCGGTCCGTGGAAGGCAAACAAACAAACTTTTTAATTTCATACATATTAACGAAGAGGAACCACGTATACCCCTGAATCGATTATTCCCACGCAAAGGAAACTCTTCCAGCAAACTCAAGATGTTAGGTGTTCTGCATGAAGCGAACCTACTCGTCAAACTTTATACTTATCTCTCTCTTTTTCTCTTCATTGGTAACACTGTTAATAATTAGCTGCTTTTGAGGTAGAGCTCAGAATAAATCTATACATATTGTGGACGAGCTTGATGTAGTTCAGTCTGTTGTTGTGTTTACCCTTGCCTTTTCTAGCTCCACCTAGAAATCAAATGACCCACCCTGGGGAATAGGCTAAAATGGCCCGCAAAATGATGAAATCCGTGATCTTCTGTCATTTGATCCACCAACTTGTTTCGTGCCAAACATTTTGCTACCAATCATCCATGTACAAACTCTATTCTCTGTGCTCAGGTCATTGGATCTTTGCTAATATCAGTATGGAAAGCATGAAACGACAAGAGTAACTCAGCTCACTCCTTGGGGCACACTAGCGCTCTCTGAGGAGCATGAACAGGAGGCTGCACCAGCTACTCAACTCACCCCTTATGGCACACTAGCGCTCTCTGAAGGGCATACACAGGAGGCTGCTCCAGTTACTCAGCATTCTCCTTAGCACACTTGCAGTCTTTGAACAGATGGCTTCACTAACTACTCGGCTCATTCCTTAAGAAACACTAGCGCTCTCTGAAGAGCATAAACAGGAGGCTGCACCAGTTACTCAGCATTCTCCTTAGGCTGCACTAGCTACTCAACTCACTCCATATGGCACACTAGCGCTCTCTGAAGGGCATAAACAGGAGGCTGGTCCAGTTACTCAGCATTCTCCTCAGGGCACACGAGCACTCTTTGAACAGATGGCTGCACTAACTACTCAGCTTATTCCTTAGGAAACACTGGTGCTCTTTGAAGAGCATGAACAGGAGGCTGCACTAGGTACTCAACTCACTCCATATGGCACATTAGCGCTCTAGAAAAGCATGAACAGGAGGCTGCACTAGCTATTCTGCTCTGGTGTCATGGCACACTAGCGCTCTTTGAAGAGCATGAACAGGAGGCTGCACTAGCTACTCAACTCACTCCTTAGGGCACACTAGCGCTCTGAACAGATGGCTCCACTAACTACTCGGCTCATTCCTCAGGAAACACTAGCACTAACTGAAGAACGTGAACAGGAGGCAGCACTAGCTACTCAGCTCAATCCTCAGGAAACACTAGCGCTCTTTAAAGAGCATGAACAGCAGGCTGCACTACTCAGCTCACACCTTTGAGCACACATCCTGTGTCCTGCCCTGTCCTTAGGGCGTGTGCCTGAATGATGTCTGTTAGGAAGTTGTAATTGGGCGTTTGCCTGTGTATTAAATTAGCAAAAATAATAGCGGCCTTCAAATCAACGATGAATTCTTTCAAGAACTTTCGATTTACCATCTCGAGGTAAATGAAGCTGATGATTGCACTCACTGAAAAAACAAGATAACCGTTATCAATGAGAGTTATTAGAAAGATCGATCTAGACGGAGAAACCTCATCTTCCGTTACTCTATTTACGCCACAAGAGATCTTCTTGTCGGTTGTAGCTTACGAGATATCGATCCGAATCTCGTCGAAGCACTTAGTTCAGACGAAATATGAGGGCTCATTTTTATTTAGCTTTTTCTTCGTCCTCGTAAAATCTCTTATCCTGAATAAGCCGATCTTCCATCTGAACGATCTTCATCTGATTTTTTTTCCCCGAAGCTTCCTAGAGTTTGTATAAGAGAGAGAGGATTGAGGCGAGCGCGAGGGGTTAGTTCCTATCAAAAAATTGTATCTCCTAAACTAGAGGGTTTAAGAGGGCGAAGTCGGGAAAAGCTACGAAACCTTTTGGATACATGGACACACTTTCATAAAATAAAGAAGCGGATCCATGTAAACATAAAAGGTCAGGGGAAAAAGTACCTTACGTTCTGTACTTGGTTTTTCCGGAGGAAAAAAAATAAAGGCAGAGCTGTGCTTATATAGTATAAGTAGACGAGGGCAACGGAGGTGAGGGTGGACAGGGGTGGGGGTTACGCTTCGTAAATAATAGTCGGACCCGTCTTCCCTTTCAATAAGACGTAATCCACCCCCACGGGTGGAAGGAAAGGGTTCTGCTCCTTTGTCGATCCTCTCTCGCTGGACGGTATTATAAATACGTACGTCGTTGCGAAACTGCGGTCGGACGGGCGGTAAATCCGATTTGAGAGGACGCGATCAATCAAGAACCGGCCATGAATAGATTCCATTTTAGTCGGGTTATTATACGAGAGACCTCGACATCTTATTCAGCGTTTCTGTGGATATTTTGAGCCGCAAGCAATCCGAGCTATTTCATCAGTTTACTAAGATGCGTTAGTTCGTTAATAGGCGAGCAAATCAAATATTTGGCATTTTACAATGATTGTACCTATTGATGTACCAGTAGATTACCCTAAAAAATGATTGGAAACACCCGGGCATGTGGAGATTTTTACTTTTGGCCCACCCAAAACCTCACCTTCCTTCCTACCTTGGCACCGGGACTGTTTAGGACATTACTTCTTCAGGCTGGGTCTCAAATTCTACCCGCTAGTTGGTCACATTATTGGGCCTGCAACCCCCGCTGCCAAGCCCTTTCTACGACGAGCATCCATCCAGGATATTTTGGATGTACCCCTGCTACGGGAACCCACTGCAACTCGATCATCCTAGTCACCATCTCCTCAGGGGTTTTAATGCTGGTCATTTCTTCACTTTCATTCTCCCAACATTTGCATTCAAGGGTATAGAAGGCGCTGTTCTCTTCGTTGACGCAGCGCAGGCGGTTTGGGGAGTCTACAATGCGCATACTGAAGAGATACTGGTACTACCTGTGGCCAGGAAGTGGTGTTTATGTACTCCAGTGAGGGTGATCGTCCCTGTTCGGTTATTAGCCAGCATTCGTTGTTGATAGTTGGCAATGCTCATAGCATCAAGCCAGACTTCCACTCCATAAAGAAGAATTAGTGGGCCTGGGTCAAAGGTGTTTTGCCATGAAGTGGTTGAGGGCTCCTGCATTCTGTGCTGCCTGGTCAGCTGCTTTCCTGGCATGCTCCCATAATGTAATCTTGGAATCCAGTAACCCTCAGATATCTCAGAGCTGGCTTCGTTTCAGTTTCTAAACTTAGCCCAATCTGTATGAGGATGAGCGTTGGGATGCGCTTATGTGTGGAAAGTACCACTTTGGTCTTGGCTGCAGCTCACAGGGCTGCACTCATCCATCCAGGCTCTGTCAGTTCACATCATGGTGATCATTTTCTCCTGGGCTTGCAGTAGTTCTTGCTAGGATTACTACCACCACATCGTCAGCATAACATACCAGAAAGGTCTCTTCTGGCATCTCATGTTGAAAAATTCCATCATAAGGAACATTTCAGAGGGTTGGCCTTAGTACTGACCCTTGAGCTGATCCTGCTGTGATTTGATTTACTCTTTTCCCTTGAGCGGTGTCATAAACCAAAAACCTGTCGATTATGTGGCTTCTCAATACTCTTAGTGGATAAGGGGGCACATGAAATGTCTTCTATAGTGGTTGAAGCATGTCCTGCCATCTGGCTGAGTTGAAAGAATTCTTGACATCCAGTTTTACCCCATCTTTGATTGTCTTGTCCCATTTTACCCTCTTGGGTTTTCCTGAGCTCTTTCACCTCCTCAGTCATAACATCCACTGTTAAAAAACCTTTTCTGAACCCATATTGTCGCGATGAAAGATTGCCAGCCTCCCTGATAGCCATGCTCAGTTGGGTTTGCAGAAGCTTCTTGAACCTCGTGCCAGCTGAGTCCAGCATGTAGAGAGGTCTCCCTGAGGAGAGTACTATTGGCTTTGCTTTGCCTTTGTCAAGTAACACAAGCCTTATTTGTACGCATTGTCTGCTGGATGAATTGCCAGTAGAACCTATGGGCAGAATTTGGCAGCGATATAAGGAAGTTGGATAATATGTAGTTTATACTTTGCCTGGGCTGTGCACAGTGTGAGAGTCTCTTGGCAGAAACCAATTGCTCGGATGCATTGTGCAATACTCATTGCACACTCGCCTTTCGGCTTCAATGAGTCAGTCCCCCGCATAAAGACCTGGTCTTCGGTTTCTTTGGTTGGACACAAATGAAATTCACGTAAATTTGTTGTTTGTGGATATAAGCCGTCCGATTGAATGGAAAACTTTAATCATTTAGAACCACAGCAGGTTGATAGCGCAAAAGTAGAAAGGAAATTCGCAGAGTATATTGGATGCGCCTTAATTTGTCTGGGGACTCTTATAGACTCTTTTCTCAATTCACTGATCTAATTCCCCATTTCACACGAAGGAGACGGTAAGCTGAAGGGGAAATAAGGTGCGAACGAGAAAAGAAAAAAGGAAAAAAGAGGGTAAAACCACTTGGCCGCACTCTCGGACGTCTTTTCTTCTCGTTCAAGTGCGGCGTGTGAGGGGTGGGGCGTGATGAGCTGAGATTGGCAAGGAAAGTGGGAAAAAGCGGCTGGGACCGAGCTGATATGAACCAGAGAGGCTGTCGAGTGGAAGCTTTTCACTGGGAAAGAACAATTCTGTTTGATCAGTTTGTTTCGACTCAGAGGACACTGGGGAGAGTCGTCAACGGAAGCTGACACAGATGGAATCGTTACAACAGGGACTTGTCCGTCTGGTCATTGCTATGCTGACGGACTTTCAATGTGTCCTCGTTTCCTACGAAGCTAGTAGCTAGTGGACAAACTAGCCAGTGTTAGAATTGCGTGGTCTTACTCCACTGTCTCATCAATTGGCATTCAGATTGCTTGGATACTGCTGGAGAACTCATTCCAATCAGGGTCCAACAATTTGTGGAAAATGATGCCCCACACACCTTGGTACTAGAAATCTCGAAAACATACGTTCGAAATAGACCCAATTTCGGCCCGAAACAAATTTCACACTTTCTCCACTAAAAAGTCAATTTTCACTTGATCTTGAATATACCGATGGAAAGCTGGTATTCTGGGAATGGTTTCCTTAAATGAACGCAAGAATTAACGGGGAAATGTTTTCCTTAACTCGGCTAAATATTGACAAGGTTTCGCTTTTTGTTCATTATCTAACTTGAGGCTGAATTATTGAGCCGGTACTTCGCTATAGGGGATGTTAAGGAGCCCATCAGAAGGAAAATTTGACGCTCTTCCCAACTTTGTACTCAGATTTGAGATTTCCTGGTCAATTAAGGGAGTTATGGCCGTTTTAGAGACGTCAAATCGGGAAAAAAATTAAATCGTGATTAACTTGGAAACGACGCCTCTACATAGGAAAGTTCTGAGGGCAGTTTTTGTAAAAAAAAAAAAAAAAAAAAAAAAATGAGTGTTAAAATCCACCCTTCTAATGCTACAAACCTTAAACAATAACCCCCGTATAAACTATGATGATATTACCCTTGAATACACCCTGGATGAACGCACTTGAGAATGGGACTCCCTGTTACTGTTGTTATTTGCTCATCTGATATTCCACGGACGTAGTTAGCCAAGTTCAATACAACGTACCTACGTACCTAATTGTCTCTTCATCACCTAATTCGTAATTGGATAGACAATCTTCACCGTTAACCGGGACCTATTGTTGTTTCTGTTTCAAACCCGTTAAAATTAATATCACGTTTGAATCACTGTCGGCGTCGAGGCTCTCAAGTCCGTTGGAAACGGGTATGAAAGTGAAGCGGACTCTTCAAAACGTCGTTATACAAGTAAAACGATTTATAACGAGGTGACAGTCACTTGATGTTGCTTGGCTTTCGCACTTGTCGAGAAATGAATAATATAGTCGAACAATGATTTTCGCAGTTGAGAAATAAAGGGTGGAAAGGATTTGCTAACATGAAATGAGCTGTTGAGCGCATCGAATGTGTACCTACTGACGTGTTCAATCTAAATTTGTAGCCAAAAATTAAATTTACGTGCTACTTTTGTACGCACAGCACAATCCAATAGGGCTGAATAACAACGTCATCAAATAATACTACGCTCAAAATAACGGGGAATCGCTATTATGGCTGATTTTTTACCCATTTATGGTTGAAATTCGTTTAAAATACGTTGCCAATTCTTCAACTACGGTTAATTATTCTTGGAGAAGAACTATGAGGAAAATAGTGAGTGGGGAGTGTCAAGGACTCATTCCAATCGATTCAGCGCCTAAAATTTAGTGGAAAATGATACCCCACTTGCTCAAGTGCCATAAAATCTCAGAAACCCACTTTTACAATAGGTTGGTAGGTACTCATTTTGACCCAAAACCTCTCCCAGTGGGCACCAATCGGTCCGGGACCCGTTTAAATAGATTCAGGATTCAACATTTAGTGGAAAATGATACTTCACACGCCTAGATTGTCGAAAATCCATTTTTCAAAAAACACATTTTGACACCTAATTTCCCGAAAATTGGGCCCGTTTGGGCTGAAAAGTGGCAAGATTAGATTAGATTAATTACACAGGGGTAGAGGGGACGTCCATTATCGTGCCCGCCCCCCGCTTTTAGACCTAGTGGCCCATTGTGCTAACCCCTGGAGCACATCTTGGCCGAAGCTCCGTGTTCCCGACTAGGTCCAGCAGAGCTCCGACCAGGTTCTCCTGGTTGAGCAAGTCCCCTCGGTCCAAAGTCCCGAAGGTTCTGAAACGCCTGTGTTCTAGGGCAGGACAATTGGAGACGATGTGAGACGCTGTCTCCTCGTCTTCGCCACAGAATCTGCAGTCAGAGGTACCATTGCGCACCCCAATCCTGCAGATATGCCTCCTGAAGTCCCCGTGTCCTGTAAATGAGCCAACGGTGAGTCTCAGGGAAGCTCTATAAAGGTTAAGGCATCTCGTGGCCCTACCTTTGTTAGGACCAGACATCATGATATGACCGTGTTCTTGCCGCGGCGTCCGCTCCTCGCGCTTCTGGTGCTGGGAGCGAACCCAGATTGCCACCCATCCCGATAATAGGGTGCGGGAGATTCCTAGGCATGGTTCAGGTCCCGTAAAGACAGTCCCCGACCCACGCCTAGCCAGAGCGTCAGCTCAGTCATTACCCTCAACCCCTGAGTGGCCCAGGACCCATGTGAGGACAACCTTGTTCGTTCCAGTCAGTTGTTGGAGGGCTTCCCAGCACTCAAGCGCCAGCCTCAAGTCAGAGCTCGATCCGCCTTGAGTGCTGCTTGGCTGTCAGAGAATATGTGGATTCGCCTACCTCGGTAGGCCCTCCTCATGTTCTCCTCAGCACATTTCTCTTTTGCGAGCAGCTCAGCCTGGTATTTTGTGACCCAGTGAAAAGTGGCAAGAACCAACTAGAACCAAAAACAGTTCTCTGATCATTTAAGATTTTTAGAAAATTTACCTCTGGCATAATGGCATAGGTTGATTATCTCAAGTAATAACCAACCAAAATGAAATCATCAGGGTCAATTGGCTTATGACGCATTTTTGTGAAAAAATGAGGCTTCATTTCAAATTTCAACTTTTCCATGAACATTTTGGTTTGAGTCCACAACGAGGCAGATATTACAAAATAATAATGAATCAACAATTTCTGTTTCAAATGAATAATAGATGCATAATAATCACACGGGATAATGCCCCGTGGACACCACCACTCTCCAACACGTCACTTTCCAACGTGGGCGGATAAATTGAACAACATACGCGATGTTGTTATGCACGTCAGTTGAATCAAAGGGACTCGCCGTATCTGAACCTCGGGAAACGGTCTCGGAATTATCTAAGCCGCTAAGTTACCGTTTGATCAGGAACTGGAACGCCTCTGGGAGCATATTGGGAGCGGAACGACGGTTTCGTGAAAAGCGAGCGGGTTTTGAGGGTTTTCGCTTCGAAGGACGGTGACTTTGTAGAGCCACGTCTCTTCACTTTGTCGTGTCGCGGTCAATCTCGTCAGTTCGTCAATATATAAAGTAATTTGCTATAATGATCGACTGAGGATTTACTTGGGGAAATGAAGTGTCTGGTCAGTGACGCTGGGACGCTTCATGCGTGAGAGTTCTTCTTTTTGAGTGCTAAGGTGGGACCGCACTCCTCAGCAGTGTTGGACTCCCAAGGCAGGTTAACCAACTGATACCACCTCTCCCTTCTTCCCAAGAGGAACTACCCTAAAACTACGTGTGCAGAATCTTAATTGTCCCCCAGAGCACCTTCTGCGTACGCTTCTATTTCACTCCTTGCGCTTCCCATCTCCTGCCTTTCTCTTTTGCTTTGAGTACTGCAGTGATATAGGCTACAACCAACTTTTCCCAACTGGAGACCATAACGGACCAGGACTGTCTTGGCTATGAACCCTCTCAGCCCCAGAGATAGCCACCAATGGCGATCTTGCCATTTGAAGCATACAAAGAACTTATGGTGAGCGTCGCCCCTTCCCTGCCAGCAAAACCCTCATGTGGGGTCTGTAACCTCTTGGATTCTTGCCAAGAAGTAGCAGAACTAGCCCATTAGGAACTGCATCCATCAGTACTTCATCTCTTCGTGTTTTATTTCCAGCCAAACTTTCAATCACCAATCAAACAAGCCATCCAGCTGAGTAGCCAGGCGTCTTCCCTTTCGCTTCTTGTTTTACCCTCCTCCAGAAAATTCGCCTGCGCTTGCCAGTGTGGTTAAGGATTCCTCCAGCAATCCCCGTGCTACATCCCTCTGCCACAGTCCAATAACCCCTACAGATTCGGAGTTCCCCTTCCCATTGAACCGATATTATTCAAACATTGTATTTGTGGTGCTCCAGTGACTCAATCCAAATTTCAGCTCTGGATAGCTTGATGGCGTTTGCTGTTCTAATTAGGAGTCAGCTCAAATTTCCAGCCACCTGTGCTGCTCAATCAGCTTTAGGCCTTAGGTATTTGGCTCCAGAATAATAGCTACCTATCTAGCATCACTCCAACACACTTCATTGACTGTCTGGCTGTGGCCAATGCAGTTAGTACTCAGTAATAATATTTCTGTCTTTTGGACTGCTGGAGATTGAGCATGCTCCTCCATCCACACCATGGAGCTGTCCTATTGTTGTGCCATAAACACTGGATCCAGATCATCCGCAGCGTACTAAGAATTTACCTGCTGGCATCTCTATTCTCAGTATTTCATTCAGAGATGTGCTCCTAGGACTGCATCTTTGCTACTTTATCAGCTCTAAGCGTTAGGTATTTGGCTCCAGAACGAGAGCTACCAATCTAGCATCACTCCAAGATACTTTATTAACTAATCCATCCTGACTGTCTGGCTGTCAACAGCCATAGCAAAACATCTGCCACCATAGTTAGTACTCAGCAATACTATCTCTGTCTGTTGGACTTTTGAGGAGAGAGCATGCTCCTCCATCTACTCCATGGAGCTGTCCAGTTGTCCGTGCTATAAATACTGGAACCAGGTCATCCGCATAGCGTATTAAGAATACTTCTGCTGGCATCTCTATTCGTAGTATTTAATTCAGAGATGTGCTCCTAGGACTGCTCCTGATGTGAATCATTTCTCCCTGCTTCCCTCTTGGATCTCATTTACGATTCATCAAGCTTTAGGGTAGTTCTGGAACATCCAGAGTAGATAATCATGGCAGCTTGAGATTGGGTGAGATATGGATTTTACGGGCCATGATGCAAAAGCAGAGGACATTTTAGAGGTAGAAGGAAAAAAGCTTCCGACCATGTTTGGTCGGAAAACAGGAAAAAACAACTTTTTTAATGGGAGTTAATTTATAAAGTACACCCTATTGAGACTGGAGTAGGGAAAAAAGGGTGGAATGGTAAATTATTATAATGAATTATAAGTCGAATTTCTCGTTCGAGTGTTGAAAAATGAGGTTTTTTGGGGGGTTGGTTGAATTGAGCGAGTGGATCTCAAGGGCGGTAATCCCCGAACGGATGACTAAAGCACTCTTCTTCCCCACTTGAGTCAGGTGAGGGAGACGGAGACTCTAACGACAAATTCCATGTATCGTTTCAGAGTGGGAGTCAAGAGGGGTTGTTGCCAGAGACTTTCCCCCTTCCCACGTCTCTCTACCGAGGTTATCTAACCCAGATCTCCCCCTGCACCGTCATCTCGCCAGCCTCCGAGGCATTTTTCAATTTTACGACCCCAACTTGCCCAAAGCGAGGTCGGGGAGCCCTCTAAAGAATGGCAACAGGTAAACTTTATTTATGTCTCCTCCTCTTTCTCACTCGGTACGGCAGGTTGTGAATACTTGGTTTTCCCTTCTCCATCTGGTTTCTCTGGCTCAAGAGAAAACGACGGTGTTATACCGCGTAGGTGGCACCATTTGGCGATCTGGCTGAGGTACATATCACAAAACCTCATCCCAAAAACCTCACCACCATAAACCTCCGCTCTATCCAATTCCTAATAACTCTTCACTCGACCTTAAATGCAAAAACAGCTGAGTTTGCCTCTTTCCCGCCAGGGGCCTCTCAACGCTAGTATCGCCCATTTTTCTCGTTTCCGAGTGGCAGTAAGTTGACTAAGTGCAACCCAACCTAATTAACAATATTATTTTTTGTACTTTTACATTGTATATTACCCTTATACTAGATTTTCAAAGTTCGTGATAATTCATGCCTTAAGAGTGCCTATTATTGATTGGTTATTCCTCGAATGCAAAGAAGTCAAATGTCCGTCCGCCGTCCACGTCAATTTTGGTGGTAGAAAATTTTCTGAAAATCTGAAATTTTGGTCAGGGGTCCGTTTATGGCTTTAGCTGGTCCTCGAAACTTTTCAACCCGATCGGACCGAATTCGGGCGGGGTTGGGGTCAAAATGTGTTTTTCGAAAAATGGATTTTCGAGATTTTGGGCGATCTAGGCGAGTAGGGTATCGATTTCCACTAAATTTTGGACGCTGAATCCAATGAAATTGGTCCCAGAACGATTGGCACCCACTGGAAGAGGTTATTGGTCAATTTATCGTTCAATTTATGGGTAAAAAAAACTAAATCAGAAAACAAAAATATTCGCGCCGAACGCGCTAGCCATTTGCGCCACGGTTTGATCTAGGCTAGAATGAATGGCGTGTGGGATATCATTTTCCACTAAATTTTGGACCCTGAATCGATTGGAATGGGTCCGGGACCCGCCACATCCACTGTTTCCCCCATTCGAGGAATAACCAACCTGTGTGTCATAATTTGCAGGTTTTTTTTTTCTGGCAAAACATCGATATATGATGTCACAGCAAATTATCAAAAATAAGTAAGTTCCGAGTGGGTTGATGCCAACCAAACTCGTTTCCTTCTTCCCGTCGTTCTCATATTTGCTGATCACTGGAAACTTTTCAGCCCGGTTGGACCAAATTTGGCCGGGGTAGGGGTCAAAATGTGTATTTCAAAAAAAGAATTTTCGAAGTTTTTGGCGATCTAGGCATGTGGGGTTTCATTTTCCACCAAATTCTGGACGCTGAATCCAATGAGACGGGTCCAAGAATGATTGTCGCCCACTGGGAGAGGTTATGGGTCAAATTGGGTATATATTACCCATTTTGAATATGTGTTTTTGAGATTTCTGGAACCTAGGCGTGTGGGGTATCATTTTCCGCTAAATCTTGGACGCTAATTTCAATGAAGTGGGTCCCAGAATGATTGGCACCCACTGGAAGAGTTAACGGGTCAAAATGTGTATCTAGTACATACCCATTTTGAGTATGTATTTTCGAGATTTTTGGTACCTAGGCATGAGGGGTATCATTTTCCAATAAACTTTGGCCACTGAATCCAATTAAATGGGTCCCAGAATGATTGGCGCCCACCCAAAGAGATTATGGGTTGAAACAGTTATCTATCTACCCATTTTGAATATGTGTTTTTGAGATTTCTGGTATCTAGGCGTGTGGGGTATCATTTTCCACTATATTGTAGACGCTGTATCGATCAGTACAGGCCCTGCCACACCCACAGTTTCCATTTCCCCCATGTTTAAAAAAGAGTTTCCATGCACCTGGTCTGAGGAATGAACAACCCATGTGAAAGATGTTGCAGCATTTTAAAATCTGAACCTGAAAAACCTCGAAACTTTTCAACCCGATCGGACCGAATTCGGGTGGGGTAGGGGTCAAAATGTGTTTTTTGAAAAATGGATTTTCGACATTTTGGACGATCTAGGCATGTGGGGTATCATTTTCTACTAAATCATGGACGCTGAATCCAATAAGATGGGTCCTGGGATGATTGACTCCCACCAGAAGAGGTAATGGGTCAAAATGGGTGTACGGCCCCAGGCCTCCCTATAAGATTGAAAGATGCCAAGGAACAGCCAGTTCAAATTGCCCGCCGTTTGGGTCGACCAGGGTAGGACCTTTTTGCTTGCGCTAGATGACCGGACATCAGCGCTTGCTGGTTCTGTGAACTAAGGGGGTTCTTCAGTTCCAACCCACGGTCCCACAACGAGTATCCATCTACCTATTGAAATGTTTGGAATGACTCTGGGTCACTCCACGTTCACTGTTTTCCCCGATTTTCTCCATTCTACTGGCCCCAGGAATAACCAACCTTTGTGAGAGAATTTTCAGTGTTTTTAAGGACCTACTCGTAACTCACAGTAAATTATCACTGACATCACAGATTCTACGCCCTGGAAGGAATGCAATTTGAGAAAAGACAAGGAGAAACTCATCGGTGGAAAATGTTTTGCTCCCAGCCGGGATTATAATGCTTCCCGTACAACAAACTAAGCACGGAACGAAGAGCGGACTAATCCATTGGCCACGTTGGCTTTTGCTTTTCACTAACCCACAGCACGACCTCTACACGCTCGATTGTCTTGGAAGCTCGAAGGGCCGCGTTTAGAATCTCATTTTGTGAATCCGGGCTACTTTTCCGAGGACCTGGGAAGAATTTCAACGGGACTCTTCGAGCGCGAGCTTTTCCCCCCAAAAGATCAACGCAGTTGGAATTCCTTCGATGGTATCTGACCTTCGAAAGTTTAATCCGGTGATTTGTTTTCTTGAGCGTCCACTATCCAATCATCATGAAAATCAGAATAGATGGGAAGCAAACGAAGGAAATTCGCCATTTTGGGCTTTTTTTCATATTGGAAACAAATCCCTCCAACGCCTGGAATTTCAAAAATCAATTTTTTTTACTATCTCTCTATTTTTATAAACTTTTTTAAGACCAAAATAACCTAAAAATACAGTCATTTTGAAAATTTTGCAGTTTGGTGACACTAAGGGGGTGTCTTCCCAAGGGGACAATAATCACTATATCAGCTCAGATGTATCAGTTTCAAATACTTTATTTCCACATTTTTACGTGTTTGATCACAAACTTACCCAAAAATCACATCAGAATAGAAAATATTCAAGTAATTATTGGAACACTCATGCCAGTATGATTGACATAGAATCAAAATTTTGGTTGATTATTCCTTGAATGATCGATTCGGCCCAAATAATCTTCTGAGCGTTTCAAAGTATCTAGGGCCTAGTCTAGGGGTAGGGGTCAAAATGTGTATTTCAAAAACGGGATTTTCGAGATTTTTGGCGATCTAGGCGTGTGGGGTATCATTTTCCATTACATTTTGGACGCTGAATCCAATGAAATGGGTCCCGGAACGATTTGCGCCCTCTGGATGAGGTTATGGGTCAAAATTTGTACCTATTCACCCATTTCGAATGTGTGTTTTCGAGATTTCTGTAACCTAGGCGTGTGGGGTATCATTTTCCACTAAATGTTGGACGCTGAATCGATTGGAATGGGTTCGGGACCCGCCTCACCAACTGTATCTCCCATGTTGAAGAAAGGATTCTCCATGAGCCTGGTCCAAGGAATAACCAATCCCTGTGAATGTATTTGCAGCGTTTTATCTATGCGATGAACACCACATATCTATGAATATTGTACATGCAGATCATTTGAGGACATTGCCCTTTTTGTATGCGCCCCTCAATTTATGCGACTCTGTCCACTTTCTTCTGAGGCGTTGGAAGCTGCAATGATGGAATTGTTTTCATTTCAACGATACGCTGTGATTTCGTGTTCTTGTACACATAGTTTTGTTTTAGATTTGTTCCTGATCTCCTTGATTGAAGGCAGAGGACAACCTCCTATCCTCTTATCCCCATAACAACCCCTCCCCAACCATTTTTCTGTCATCAGGGTCAGAAGAGGAAAGCCTGTGGAAAAATTATCAATGTATAAGTTATAAGAAGGTTTTCCATGAGACGAGATGACCAAAACCAAAACCACCGTGGCACCGAGACAATTGGCTTCTTGTTGAGGGTGAGGGGAAGATTAGCATCCCTGGTTTATTTATTTGCAATACGGCTATGGCCAATTTATGGAGTTACATCAGTCACATTCTCTACGAGATTTAAATTCATTATTGACAATATGAACTAGTCCATTATACACTATTATACATAGAGACCTGAATGTAGAGGAATCAACCGTGGGCTGGGCTGGATAATAAAACTTTGAGCTGTCGTGAAGTACCGGCGAAAAAGTCAAAGTCGGGGTTGTCATCCAGGAACAAATTTACCTCCCTCACGATCCGTGACAGGGGGCGACGAAGCAGGTAGTTCCGGCTCGCAAATGGGACGCTCTTTGGAAGAGCGTGCGGGCACGAGTCGGGTATGCAGGCACCGAGATGCCGACTCCAGAGAGCAGGGCTGGACTGGAGACACGGCTATGAAGAATCCGGTGAAGGAAGGTGATGTCAGACGCAACGCGGCGCTCCTCAAGAGACCGAATTCCATATTCACGCATCACTGGTTCGTAATCGTGGTTGACTATCCTGACACCAGCCTTATAGGCCAAGTAACGCAGGAGCGCCGCTGGACTCGCTCAGTTGATCCCTGTGCACAGCGTAGAATGGGGACCAGACCACGGAACAGTACTCCAGGATGGGTCTCACCAGAGTGGCGTAGAGCAACACTAAGGATTGTGGATCAGTAAAGACCCGGGTGGTCCTCTTCAGCCGGCCAAGGGCCCGCAGTGCACGACCTACTATGGCGTCCTCGTGAGGGCAGAATGACAAGGATGGGTCAATCAACACCCCAAGATCGCAAAAAACATCTGGGCGTGCCAAGATCACCCCGTCGATTTCATCTCTTCTTCAAGTGCCGTCTCCGTCATAGAAGGTTGGCGATCATTTCTGCATATTTCTCGCGGTCCTGCGCCAGGTGAAACAAATCTGCTGCTCGGTGAATCCCCGTCCAGCTTCGTATGTTAGATAACCATGATGCGCGCTTCCTTCCGACTCCTCTTCGTCCGCTGATCTTCCCCATCATTATGGTCTGCAACAAGCTGTACTTGGGCCCACGCATAACATGCCCCAAGTATGACACCTTGCGCTTCTTTATTGACACCAGCAGTTCACGCTGCAGGGAGTTCTGTTGAAGGATGTAATCATTGCGGAGTCGGGCGGTCCAGGGGATCCTCAGCATACATCGGATCAGCCACATTTCAAAGGCCTCTAGCCGATTCACGTCCTTGGCCTTCAATGTCCATGTCTCAACTCCATATAGGAGTATAGACCAACAACAACTCGCCAGCGCAGCGCAAAACTGACATCCCGGCGACACAAAATACTACGCATGTTGTTAAATGCTCCACGTGCCACCTCAATCCGACTGCGCAGTTCCCCTCCAACGACCATGTGTCCGACACCCACTGCCCTAAGTACCTGAATCTTGTAACTTGCTCGATGCTTTGCCCATTAACAGTTAGTCTGATGGTACTACTCGCTGCCTTTGAAATGACCATTGACTTAGTTTTTGACACGTTGATTGCCAGGCCATACTTCCTGCAGGCTACTGCAACCCTGTCCAAGAGAGCTTGGAGCTCTACCTCAGAGTGGGCCAACAGCACCGTGTCATCGGCGTACCTCAGATTGGACACAGGTAATCCGTTTACGGGGATGCCAATATCACAGTCATCCAGGGCCTCCTTAAATACCTGCTCCGAATAAATGTTAAATAGCAACGGTGACAACGTGCAGCCTTGCCTAACCCCTTTGGCAACCGTCACCGGCTCCGAGAGAACCCCATCCACACGAACTTGGGCCTTCTGCCCCCAGTAAAGGTTCCTGATTATTCTCAGGTCCTTAAAATCGAGACCCACTTCTTCCAGGATACAAATAAGCTGGGCGTGCTTCACATTATCAAATGCCTTCTCGAAATCGATAAAACAGGCAAACACTGGGCATTGCTGGTCAAGACACTTCTGAACTAGTACCTGCATGGCAAATAAGGCTTCTCGTGTCCCAAAAGCACTCCTAAAACCAAACTGGGTGTCCCCGATTTCGGCCTCTACTTTCTGCCACAACCGGTAATGGAGTACTCGCAGCAGAATCTTGAGAGCATGGCTCATCAAGCTGATGGTCCTGTGATCACAACACCTCCGAGCATTGGCTTTCTTGGGCAGAGTGACAAAGATCGAGCTCAACCACTCAATAGGGATCTGTCCACTGTCATAAATCCTGTTGAAGAGTACCGTTAGCTTGGCAATACTCTCTTCACTCAGTAACTTGAACATCTCCATGCTAACCCCATCAGGACCCACAGCCTTCCCAGTTTTGGCAGTGCAGATTGCGCGCCAAACCTCATCAGCGAGAATAGGTGGCCCTTCTTCATCGTCCCGACTGGACAAGTCACATACTTCCCGGACATCACCAAACAATTCAGTCACATACTTCTCCCACACCTTGCACTTTTCCTCATGGGACACAGCAACAAAACCACAATCATCCATCACCACAGCAGCATAATTTCGTCTGCCAGTGGAGGTTAGCTCTCTGACCTTTTTATGTAAGTTAAAATCATCGTGAATTTCAGACAAATATTCAATTTCAGCACATTGAGAGGACAACCACACTTCCCTCGCCCGGCGGATTGCCGCTCGAATACGGATCTGCAGTGCCTTGTACAATTGGTCACTCTTGTTCTTCAACAGACGCCTTTCCTCCATCAGGCCAAGTATTTCATCTGTCATCCACTTCTTCTTTGGCTCGATTGCCATGATCAGATGGTCCTTTGCAGTCTCATTAATAGCAGATTTGAATTCAAGCCATGCATTCTCTATATCAGATACGCTTATTCTAGCCACAGCCTGATTCAACTGATTCCCTGTTTCCTCGGCTACACTCTCCGACTTAAGCAGCCTCAAGTTGACTTTCCTTGCAATTTTAGGTTGTGCCCTTCGGAGTCGCAGACGTATACGGGCAACAACAAGGCTGTGGTCCGAATTTATATCTGCTCCCGGGTATGCCTTCGCACTCTTGACTGCGTTCCGAAATCGCTTATTGATCAAGATGTAATCAATTTGATTACGTACCACTCGCTCACTACCATCCTGGGGTGATCTCCACGTGTACAACCTCCGCTTTGGAAGCTTAAACCACGTGTTACACACGACAAGGTCTGATTCCTGGCAAAATTCCACCAAACGGTCTCCTCGTTCGTTCCGGACACCCAGACCAAACTGGCCCACAATTCCCGATACGGATCCTTCACCCACTTTGGCATTGAAATCACCAAGATATATGTTAATATCGTGCCTCTTCATCATCCGTTGGACCGTTGCGAGCTCATTGTACATTGCCTCAATCTCCTCGTCAGGCTTATCCGCGGTAGGTGCATACACCTGTAAGATGTTCACATTCACCGGCTTCCCTTTGAACTGCAATAACAGGATCCGATCTGAAACTGGCAAAAAGTTGGACACATTGCCCACGAGCTCCTTCTTGAGCATTATCCCCACTCCATTCGGATGGTTATTCTCAAGGCTACCAGAGTAATACAGTACCGATTCATCCCGCTCGCATTTACCAGAACCAGGCCATCGAACTTCGGACAAACCTACAATATCCACACCCAGCCTCTTCATTTCCTGCTCCAGGTTATCTATCTTGCCCGCTTCATATAAGCTGCGGACGTTCCAGGTTCCTACTGTAATTTCTCTGTCTGAAATCGCAAGTCCGGAGATTCTTCGCACCCCTGCTCCATCCAAGGAGCGCCGGTACTCGGGGCCGTTTGATTCACTCGTCATTCATAGAGAATTGCAGAAAGGACTATCCTCAGGAGGAATAATGTGGTGGTTTCCTAACTTGCCTTCCACATCGCAGTGCCAAAGCCGTACCGATGATCCATCTCCGCCCGTGGGTCCCCGGATTTGAGCCGTTCCTGCTTCCATAGCCTCCGCCTCAAATAGGTACTGGGATGGCTGCTGCCCCACCCCAGGCTAGTTTTGGTCTGCCCCGGGTATTTGATTTCCCCGGTACCACCCATATCTGGGAAGCATTCCCCTATCCGCCACCTGGGGAGGCACCCGATGGGGGACTAGCAACCCCGCACGGGGTCGATTTCATAGGTGTGGCAAAATGAAGAACGCCCTCTGGTAAGCGTCAATGCAGAGCACTTCAAAGGGTTCAAATGGTTTGGTTCAAATGTTACGATATGGCCGCTACTTAAAGAAATTGCCCTTAATTTGTACCCGAACCAAATGGGTTTCCCTTTTATATGTTGTTTCACACTATGGCGGCCATAGTAAGGTACCGTAGATTCATCATCTGAAAGTTGTGATGTCTCTGTGTATTCAGCAAACACGAAATTAAAATGAAACGCATGGAAAATTTAGTTATATCCAAGACACATCTAGGGTTTGTTTCTCTGGGGTTCTATGGCCATTTTCTCACTGTTTTTAAATTTTGAGGCTCCAACCGTGGTGCGTGTGTAGGGAGAGGGTAATTTCCGACATTCAGAACGTGAGTGGGTGGCTTTACAAATAGCTTTATAGATTTTTAGCGGATTTTGAATCATTTTAGCGTTCTGAATCACGGCTTTTCACACAATAATTTTCAAAAAAAAAAATTTTTTTTTTCTAACTTTTTTTTATTGGAGTTTTTGACTGACCAATTATTTATATCAGTGAGTTATCCATTTCTCTGCTTCTCATTATCTAGCTCGCATCGTACGGTTGAACACCGCGTCATTCGTGGGATAAGGCGATAAACGCGAGAGTGTGGCTTTTTGAAAAACATTATGCTTTTAAAGAGGTTGCAAGCCAAAAAAGCAAAAAAAAAAAAAAATAAATAAATTGTTTTGTTTTTGATCCGCTTTAGCTTAGAAGCTGCGATCTTCCGAGGACTCATCCCCGAATTGAAGGTGGGCCGACGGGTCGGACACCGAGGGGATGGGGAAGCAGATCCACGTGAGAACTCACGCAGCCTGCTCCGTGAGTGACGGCGGGTGTTTACAAGGTTTCAGCATTAACGGCCCCCCCTCCCCGTTGCGAGCGGCGGGACCGCCGACCGGACCGGCGATAAATCCGTGGGAAGGGACCCGCATCGAAGGAGGCGGGACTCATGGGGTATCGAAGAGCGGCGAAGGAACAAGGTGGACCGTTAATGGCCTTAACGACCCTTCAGATCCTTCTTATTGGCGCCATCAGCTGCCGCGGTTCCGCCGAATGCGACGACCCTCCGCCGGCCGCTCGCCCCCTTTTTCCTTCCCGCTTATCGGGCTCGTTTATTCCGCAGTGAACCGAGCTCTCCGCGTAAACGGGGGTTCTTAACCCCTGGTCCGCAGACCTTTGGTGGCTCATGGTCCGCAGGACATTTTCGGAAACTCGGTTAATAAAATGGGCGACCTATGAACCCGTCGAGTTGGATGGGTACTTTGCTACAACTGTTCCCTTGTGCACGACTCTCAGAGCGCTCTAGAGGCAGGCGCGCGAACCTGCGGAGTCATTGAGACAACGAATTTCATACGAATTTCATACGTCAGTTCAAATCAGAAAAATCTTTTTCTGATTAGTTTTTTGATGGAATATTGATGCTGATGATCAACTTCAACTATCCTTCCTTCTTTTGCCATTGACGGAGACAGATTCTATGCGCCATATGACCCTACAACCAGATTTGACACAAATACCGAAAAAGCAAAGCTCAACTATTTCCTAAGTCAATACATATGGATTCAAATTTTCATACGCTTTCACTGTGTATCTACGCCCAGTGGTAGATTGTGTGGTTTTGTCCAAACATAACAAACCTCGAGGCTCAGGTCAGCTCTTCAGATAAGAGGATTTACTCGAAACCTCGTTCAATCCGTGATGAGCCTCCTTTTCACCGGTGAGCTGGCAGCCGAATGGAACCTTCAACGTAACGTTAAGTAACTTTTTCCCCTTTTTCCGAAGTAAATCATCCTTGTTACACAGGCGTTGAATTATTGAAATGGAACGTTTTATTATTTTAAGCATCGGGAATCCCTAACGAATCTACAAGTACCTGTTTGTCCCATTTTGTCAGGAAAGTGATCTCTTTTTTAAAAATTCAAATTATTTACCTATAATGAAATTAACTTTGCCAGAAAATTCTCCTAAGAATGTCCTGCCTATATTTTCGAGCTCTTTCTTCTGAGAAAAGAAGTATTGTTATCAATGCTTAAAACCTTAGTATATTTTTTTCCTTCCCATTTTCGGTTGATTTTTTTGATGAATTAAGAAGTACATGCGTTTCTTTCCCTCCTCCTTTCTCAACTGGACTGGGAATTGGCTATGGTGGCGTCAAAAAGAATCGCATGTGCTAAAAAAGATGATTTCTTCACACAAAATACACAAATATCAGTCATCATTTCGCAAAAACGGAGTCGAATCAAGAAACGAATAGCATCACGTGAATCAGAGTTGAAAAAACGATGAGAATTCACGTGCCAAACATTGGATTTTATCAGCATTATCAGCCTGTGTTTGACAATATTGGGTCCATTTTGGACCCTATATAGTTTCTTCTTGTGATGAATGGAGTCATTGCAGTTCTTTCCCTGGTCGATTTTCTGGTATTTGCTGATGAAGCTGACCTGAAGCTCTTTTGTCGAATTGAATCCCCATCTGACTGCCTACTCCTTCAGGAGTCTTGATGGCTTGTTGGCTTGGTGTGCTGGGAGTGGCCTAGAGGTGAACCCATCCAAGTGCTCCTCAAGCACACATCACATTCGCTCGTACTCCACTTGCCTCAAGTTCGCAGCTACTGGATTGGGGGCGTCCCACTGGCTAGGTTGGAGTGTGTACGCGACCTTGGTGTCCACCTGGATTTTCAGCTCTCTCTCAGCTACCATATAGGCTATTATATTCCGGGCTTTCGGTTTCGTGAGGCGCTGCACCTGTGAGTTTCACAGTGTCCCTGCCTTGACAACCCTCTACAAAGCGCTGGTCCTACCGGTTATGGAGTTCTCGGCAGTGGTGTGGAGCCCTTTCTACCTGTGTCATGTCAACCGACTGAAGAGGGTGCACCTTCCTGCACTTCATGGCTTCACACTCCCAAGAGAAGAGCTGAATTTCGCTGATCCGAGCACTCAACTTGACCTTTTGTGGCCTTCCTATCTGCGCATCATCGCGGACATCTCGTTCCTGCATGGTCTCCTGGCTGGCCATCAGCATACTCCTCGTCTCCTGCCTGGGGTTGGCCTGCGCCCGCCTCGTCTGGGTTTCCGCTGTGCTGTTCTCCGCCACAAATGATCTACATCATCGCCATCTCACGTTTACCACACATCGCGTCATGGTGTGCTGGGAGTGGCCTAGAGGTGAACCCATCCTAGTGCTCATATTGCTCAAGTTCGCAGCTACTGGAATGGGGGCGTCCCACTGGCTAGGTTGGAGTGTGTGTCGGCTCTCCTTCAGCTACCATATAGGCTATTATATTGCTGAATTTGAATTTGAATTTGCTCAACTTGACCTTTTGTGGCCTTCCTATCTGCGCATCATCGCGGACATCTCGTTCCTGCATGGTCTCCCGGCTGGCCATCAGCATGCTCCTCGTCTCCTGGCTGGCCATCAGCATGCTCCTCGTCTCCTGCCTTGGGTTGGCCTGCGCCCGCCTCGTCTGGGTTTCCGCTGTGCTGTTCTTCGTCACAAATTATCTGCAACATCGTCGCATTATCTGCCCCATCTCACGTTTACCACGCATCGCGAATTTCCTCTCATCAAGCTACCCCTCAATTGACGTATTTCACCAGCCGCTTCATACCCATAAGTCCACCCTGCACGAAATTCCTCTGCATCACCATCTCCTGCTTTGATTAATACTACGCAACAGCATAATGTGCAAGTATTTACTCAACTGATTTAACAGTATTTCAATTTCGATTACAATATTGAAATTTGTCCCGATGTTGAAATAATTTTGGTTGGTTACTCCTTGAATAATCAACCTGTTTTCATGCAAAAATTCAATCTCTCCGATTCGACCCAACATTTTTTTCAAAATGTCAAAATTTCGAAAAATAGATTTTTGAGATTTTTGGCGATTTTGGTGTATGGGGTATCATTTTCCAGTAAAGTTGTGTCTCAGTTCCTTTTCATCAATACACGAAAATTAGGCGAGTTTTGAAGAAATGTTTCAAACATGAACGATTCAACGTTTGAGGTACACCTAGGTGCATTCTTCACTTCACCGACTTTCAGTTTGATGACTGTTGAATCAAACAGCGTTGAAAATTCACTTGATAGGCACTACATGATACCGTTGAGAGTTGCCGCGATATAAAAGACATCGGAAAATAAAAAGCTCGCACGGTCGAGAGATTTTCTTTTAAAAATAGCAAAGCTTAGCCATCCGATGCAAGAAGGGATCTCGAGTTTCGTACTTTATTTCGCGCTTCGCTTCGAGCTTCCCTATTTCTAGCGGAATCCACCAGACGGCGTTCTCTGACCGATGCTACCTGTTCGAAAGAGGAAAAAAAGGCCTTTTCAAAGGCCGTCGAGGTGCGGCTCTGATTAAATCAGTTGAGGCAAAAGAGGAGAAGAAAAGGTTGGCGATGAAAGACTTCCACGCTCCCCGAGGATGATTAAACTTTTCTTTCGGAGACTTATTTTCTCTCTTGAGATGAGCGAGAGGGGAAATCAGAGTTCTTTGATGAAGACACCTTGATGAATAAAGCCGATTTAGTAACAGGCTTACAAGGTTACAACTCTTAAGGCTTCTGCGGGATGGCAACAATAAAAGAGATTGGCAAAATGTTACTCATCTCCGCGTTGTCAAGAGAAATTTCCTGTCTCTCTCTTCATCACTCTTTCTTTCTTCTAAAGGACTTACGGAAATATAAGTCATCTTCCCCACTAATCAAACTGTGTATCGTGTGTATCCGTACCTTTCATAGGGGTAAAATGCTAGTACAGGTGGCCTCGTCCTCAACAAGCACAAGGAGGGTGGGATCATTAATCGATAGTACCCTACCTACCTCTCCTCAACCCTAATGTGGAACTAAAACCGCGGTAATTTAAAAGAAAATAAAATCACAGGGGTTGGTTATTCCTCGGACCAATATCATGGAGAAAATAGAGGAAAAAAGTGAGTGTAGAGTGTCTCTTACTCATTCCGATCGATTCTACGTCCAAAATTTAGTGGAAAATGATACCCCACACAAGTAGCAGCCTGAAATCTGGAATATAGTGAAACATTACCGTGCAATTTTGATGGGAATGCCTCTTATTGCATGAGTAACCAATCATTATTTGACAGTACACTTTTCAAAATTCTATATCAAAACTGGCAAAATGTCAGACTGCTGTTCTAGTTCTATCCACTGTCAACACAGTTAATGGTAGTACGAAATTTTCTAAAAATCTAAAATTTCGGTCATGGACCTTTCTTTGTCTTTTATTGGCACTCGAAACATGTCAGCTCAATCATTCCAAATTAGGGATAGCATGGGTACAACGCTGTAAATTCTCTCACAGGGGTTGGTTATTCCTCGGACCATGCACATGGAGATTCATTTCAATCGAATCAACCTCCATAACCATCTCGGGTGCCCTTCAATCGTTTCGGGGCCCATCTCATTGTACTTAGCGTCCCAAATTTAGTGGAAAATGACACCCCACGCACCTAAATCGCCAAAAATCTCGAAAATCCATTTTTCAAATGACACATTTTGACCCCTATCCCGATTATTCAAGGAATAACGAACCAAAATGTGTTTTTTGAAACTCAATTTTACGGGACATTTAGGGAACTAGGCATGTGGGGTGTGATTTTCCACTAAATCATTGATGTTGAATCCATTGGTGGGGATCCCAGACTGATTGGTGCCCACTGGAGGGAGTATGGGTCAAAATGGGTGCCTTCGTAGCCATTTTGAAAATCAGTTTCCAAGATTTCCGGCGATCTAGGCGTGTGGGATATCATTTTCGACAAAATTTTGGACGCAGAATCCAATGAGACGGATCCTGAAACGATTGGTGCCCACCAGGAAATCTTATGAGTCAAAATTGGAGTCTTTCTACCCATTTCGCATGTGTGTTTTCGAGATTTCTGGTACCTAGGCGTGTGGGGTGTCATATTCCACTAAATTGTGAACGCTGAATCGATTGGAATGGGTCCGGGACACATTTCACCCACTGTTTTCCCCACGTTCGACATTTCCGACAATTTAAGCGTGTGGGGTATCGTTTTCCACTACTTTTTGGGCGCTGAATCGATAGGAATGAAAACCTGTGACAATATTTGCGGCGTTTTTCCTCATCAGTTCATTTTCAGAACCATCATTGCCAACTCATAAGGTGAATCACTAAATATTTATTAACATTCATTAATAAATTAGAATTTATAACGAAATTCGTTCTTCCAAGTCGGTATAGCTACCATCAGTGCCGAAAGACGAGTCGTGCCCTGTCGAAGGACATATTTTATTGTGTTCTCAATAGAGTGACTTTCCCGGCAAGGGAGGAAACACATTCGTAAGGCTCAATTTTTACTCCTTGCGGCTGAACGTAACAAACTCTCGTAAAAGCTGACAGGCTCAATAGTTTGTTTGCCAGCGATTCACTGAATTGTACGATCGTAAAAATCCAGTACTTCGCAGGACGTCCTTCCTGACTTTCAGAGCTCGAAGCCTTTTCATTATCGTGAAGTTAGAACGGTAGTGAACTAATCGTAAAGAGAAACAGAAAGTACGGCATAAACTCCCACTTTAGTAAAGCTTCTGTTCCAAGGATTATACGATAGAAATAAGAGATCCTTGGAGTTTCTCGGCGCTTTGTTTCTATTGACTGAAATTAGACCCTTTAAATTCTGTTTTTTTTTTTTCCACTTTATACGAGAGAGAATCGGCCTTGCAGCCCTCTGGAGTGTCACTAACACGCAGATCGAGATAGGGACGTACTATCGTACCCTGGGAAGAGGTAAAAACGGAAAACTCCCAGCGGCAGTGGGCAATCAAGAGCCAAGGACGGGGTTAGTTATGGGAGGCGGAAAAGAACGAAAAAAGAGGCGGTCCAACTTGTTGGTCCTCGACCCGGTCCTCACTTCAACTTTTCAGTTTTCACATTTTTCAAAAGACTAATCTCAAATGTTTCGGAGATGGTGGAAAATTAGACTGATTCACGATAAATTATAAAAATTCAGTTGTTGCTTTTACAGCTGTTCGGGGATGACTTAGGTGAATATCCTGCGATATTTTACCAAAATTGCCGCAACTTTTTAGTCTACTAGGAAAGTTAGGCCGATTACAAGCTCAATCATTGTTTCAGCTATCGTCCTCCTCTGTGCGACCATCTGCCTACGACCCATCAAAACCAATTTAGCGCACAAAATCAAGTGGAAAACGATTCCTCGCACACCCTTGCCCACCTAAATCACTCAAAACCTCGTCTTCACATCACCCATTTTCACTGATACTCGCAATCTCAACCGATCCAGCGTCCAAAATGTATTGGGAAATAATACATCCGCACCCATGGGTCCCTGAAATCGTTTGGAAACCCTTTAGGCCCACAGGTGCTGCAGCATTGGACTAAAATGTGACAAGGACTGGCTAAGGCTGGAAGCATCTATCTTGTCCAACATATTTGGTGTAGTTTGCGCCATTTTACTTATAACATTGGCTCTATAAACAGCCCATCCAAAAACTCCAAAAAAATCCACCCTAACCACTTGCCCACCTCAGCCTTCCACCCTATACCAGGGCTCAGCCCTGGCTTCTGGCCTACCCCCACTCTGGACTCCTTCCAGAACTGTCTTTCCACCCCTTGGCGCCACTAACTTCCACCAAAAATTCCCCCTCCAACCACTCACTCTACCCTATTCAGTCCTAGCCTCTCCTATCCAACTATTCACCCCATAATCCTACAAAGGCAAACATTCCTACTCCCCAATCATCAACACGCTCCACACTCAAACCACCCCCTACTACCTACTACATGGTCATCACATCCCACCTCAATTTCCATCAGCCATCGCATAAACCTCTAAAATTCTCTTCTCACACTCATTCAATGTATTGACAATGATGTCATCATACTAAAGGTTCACAGCCACTGTACCAAATGTATTTTGTTGACTAATGCACTCAACAAAGTCACCAACAAAATTCTCGAATGGGGGAAACAGTGGGTGTGGCGGGTCCCAGACCCATTCCAATCGATTCAGGGTCCAAAATTTAGTGGAATATGATACCCCACACGCCTAGGTAGCAGAAATCCCGAAAACACATATTCAAAATGGGTAATAAATACCCAATTTGACCCATTACTTCCTCCAGTGGGTGCCAATCGTTCTGAGACCCGATTCATTGGATTCAGCGTCCAAAATTTAGGGGAAAATGACACCCTACTCGCCTAAAATCTCGAAAATCCATTTTTCAAAAAACACATTTTGACCCCCCCCCCCCCCCCTCCAATTTGGTCCGATCGGGATGAAAAGTTTTGAGGACCCGTCTCGGCAGGGAACAGACCCCTGACCCAAATTTCAGATTTTTAGAAAATTTTCTACTACCAAAAACGGCGCGGAACATGGACGGCGTACGGCGTACGGAACTACAAATGTAAAAGCAGCAATCTTGTCCAACATTTGCTGTAGTATACACAATTTTACATATCACTTGAGCTGTATAAACACCCCACTCAAAGCCCAACCTCCCTCTTGCCCACCTCAGCCACCCTCCTATAGTGTACCACCCTGGGCCCTTGCCAACCCCCTCTTCAGTCCTCCTTCCAGGACATTCATTCCTCCCTCTAACTCCCACTTATTTCTGGTATCTAGATGTAAGGGGCAATCATTTCCTACTGCTTTTTGGACGCTGAACCGATTGGAATGAGTCTCCAAGCTGCTGGTCCGAGGAATAACCAACCCCTTGAATGAATTTGCAGCGTTTTTGAAACTGTTAGCAGCAAAAACGTTGTAAACAAAACCTGTTGACATAACCTTTCATGGATGTTCAGCTCCTGAACCATATTGGTTGTACCCGCCAGCTATAATAGCTTCAGGATGATCCGGCATGGAGAATGCAGTGATTTGCTGAGTGGACCGCCCTCACTCACACAGAACTATCATTGCGAACGCCAAGTGGCTACGACTACCTGAATTTCAATCTAGGCCCTTAGGGGAGGTTTTCGTTATCGTAAATTTGTTCTCTCCAATTTTGGAAAATGAGGTCTTACGCTTCCACGTTGTATTCACGTCTAGTTCCAGCTCATAAATTCGGATTCCGGCACAACCTTTCTACCATTGACCAGGTTCACCGGATCACGTACATCAAAGAACAAGCATTAGAACACAAAAAAGTTCGTTCAGCCGTCTTTCTCGACGTTACACAAGCGTTCGATAGAGTATGGCATGGAGGACTCCACTACAAACTCAAAAAACTGCTCCCAGAACAATATGCCGAATAAGGATACAAGCTGGAGTACCACAGGGAAGCGTACTTGGCCCACTCTTGTACGTCCTGTATATGAGCGATCTACCAGAAAGGGAAGACACATTTGCAGATGATACTGCAATTCTAGCCACTGCTGAAACAAACCACGACACGATACCGAAGCTCAAAAGATCGCTAAGCCATCTCCAAAACTGGACAAAAAAATGGAGAATAAAAATGAATGAGCTGAAGTCGGTCCATGTTGATTTCACCAACAAAAGAATCGACTATGTCCCGATACATCTCAACAATCAGGTGATACCACATGCCAATGAAGCCAAATATTTAGGCATGACTCTGGATGCTCGAGTCCGTTGGAAAGAGTACGTCAAGAAGAAAAAAGCAGAACTTTTTAGGAAATTCAGGAAAATGTACTGGCTTATGGGATGACGCTCAAGGCTGTCTCTCCACAATAAGCTTACATTGTACAATCAGCTGGTCAAGCCAGTCTGGACCTATGGTGCTCAACTGTGAGGTTGCACCGCTCCAAGTAATCGCCAGCGCTTTCAAAATAATGTGCTGACGCGTACCGCTATAACAAGAATGCTCGTCTGCACCTGGAACTACAGGTTCAAAAGGTCAATGAAGTCATCAAACGCTTTAGCCCATCAAGAGAGGCTCAGAGGTCATGTCAACGAAGAGGCAGTCCAGCTACTTTACATCGATGACCTCCTCAAACGATTAAAACGGACAAAACCACATGACCTAACACCAGCGAATTCAGTGATGTCAAGGCCATTACGACGCTGTATTGCTCGCTTGTCCGTCCTCTCCTGGAGTATTCGTCCGTCGTGTGGTCGCCATACTACGCCACCTACGCCCACCAGATTGAGACTGTACAGCACATCTTCCTTCGATACGTTGATTTCAAGATGGGTATCCCGTGGCATGAACTCGACTATGGCTCAATCCTACGTGTCTGCCGTCTTACCCCGTTGGTCAATCGTCGTGCTGTGGCCGATCAATGCTTCTTCCATAAGTTAATGAATGGAGTCATCGATTGTCCTCCTCTTCTGCAAATGATCTCCCTCAATGTGCCTAAATTTTTCTCTCGTTCGCACAATGTTTTCTTCGTTCCATTTGCACAGACAAATTACCTCAGGGACCGTCCACTTCTCCGTCTTCCTCGTCAGGCAAATTTGATTTTACAGGAGGCTGCCTGCGATCTCTTCTCGGACTCTCTGCACTCTTTCAGGGCGCGAGCTCTTGAAGTTCTCTCTGCTAAATGATTGTTAATGGTTTTATGTTTGCTATCCTGTCAGGTGTTGTACCCAGCCATTTTACCTTGGTTTTCATTTAATTACATTTATATTCTTGTTAATTGGACCTTGGTTCCGTGCTATAAATAAATAAATAAATGAATGACCTGTGGGAGTGAGGCTGTGGAACTGCTAGTGCATTGTGCTGTCAGTGAATGGTGGTGCGATCAACCGCGCAGCAATTTCAAGAACTAAATAAACTATTTTATGTATCTTAGCTTTATATTTTTTCCATCAAACGAACATTGCTTATAAGTTGTATTACTTGGAGCAATAAAAAAAAGTTGTATTCACATCGCTCGATATGATTGCCCACATGTAAAAATACCTTCGCATTTTCCTTCCATTCCTCTTTGCCCCTAAGTTTTGTTTCCCCGAAATATATTTAGAAAAAAAAACCTGTTACGTCGAAATTGTCGAGTTTATTTGTACAAAAGCTTTTGATTCAAATCTCGCTCCTCGCGTAAAAAAGTTCAAAAGAACCTGGACATTTTTTATTTTTATTTTTTATTTATTTATTTTTTTTTTTTTTAACGAAGTTGGGAGTTATTCCTTTGTGGCACTTGGTGGGCTTTACGAGAGAGTTGACCCTCATCTGTCGAGGTGTCTGCGGGGGGTTGAAGCTACAAGCGCTTTCTCCGTAATTAGTCTCTCGGACCGCAAGGGGTTCACCGCACAAAGCACTTCTTGCGGGATGAAAAAAAGGAGGAAAAATCTATTCTTTTCCAGGGGCGAGTTAGGTGGGAGCCATCCGTATTTTGGGGGTAGAAATACGCGATTTCGCTCTCCTTTTTTCGTACTAAACTGAAACATTTTAACCTTCCGGCGGGCGCGCGGCCGACCTCCGGTTGGCTTCTGCGAATTTCAACAACCCCCCACATGTCCCGGGCAACGGAAGATTTTGGTATTCTCAGTAATCCTCAGTCAGTACCCCTCCTACCTTACTGCGTCCTAAAACGCTCGTTTTCCGAGCTATTTCAGTGCTAATGTCAATCGAATACGTGAGAACCTCTGTTGACCGACCTCCGTACTGCACGCGCCCACTCATGTGAGTACTTTTTCTGGGCCCTAATCGTAAACTTTTTTACTTTTTCTTAAGTTTGTTGTTGAATATTTATTCTCTTACGTCATGAAACATACTATCGTATGATGTAGTTTACTTATACTATTTTTTCCTGTCAGGAAGAGATGAAGATGGATGCCTGAGGAAATCAGGCTGATGGTAGAGGATTTAGAGCGGCAGGAAGGAAGTCAAGAATATCAAAAGGCAGTTCCACAGGACGATAATGGTTTTGACGGTTTAGACATCGAAGAGGAAGAACCTGAGGTAGTCTTTGTAGATGATTTTGACAGCGAGCCTAGATCGAGATGCAAAAAAGGCATAGGTATTTGCCCGAAAAAGAAATGGAATTTGACCATTGTCAAAAGATTCGTGTGTAAAAATCATTATGAACGAGTGGAAAATGCTCAGCTGAAGAAGAAGAAGTTGTTTGATAATAATTACGCACTTGCCTGGCCACTTTTTTATGTTAATGATTACTTTTAAAATTCAACCTTTTTTTCTTCTCACTTTAGGTGTTTTCTCAGATTTTTACTTTTTTCAAATCGAAATTGAATGTTCAATTTATTACAACGATGTGTTCGCCAGTTATACCACTTTTTCCTACTAATTCAACCCTTTATTCATCGATAACCATGTAAAAACGCTGCAAATTCTTACACAGGGGTTGGTTATTCCTTGGACCAGGCGCATGGAGACTCATTTCTTCAACATGGGGGAAATGGGGGAAAAAGTGGGTGCGGCGGGTCCCAGACCCATTCCAATCGATTCAGGATCCAAAATTTAGTGGAAAATGATACCCCACACGCCCAGGTTCCAGAAATCTCGAAAACACATATTTAAAATGAGTAATATATACCCAATTTGACCCATTACTTCTTCCAGTGGATGCCAATCGTCCTGAGACCCACTCCATTGGATTCAGCTTCCAAGATTTAGCGGAAAATGATACCCCACACGCCTAGGTTCCAGAAATCTCAAAAACACATATTCAAAATGGGTAATATATACCCAATTTGACCCATAACTTCTTCCAGTGGGCGCCAATCGTTCTGGGACCCATTTCATTCGATTCAGCGTCCAAAATTTAGTGGAAAATGATACCCCACTCGCTTAGATCGCCCAAAATCTCGAAAATCCATTTTTCAAAAAACACATTTTGACCCCTACCCCGCCCAAATTTGGTCCGATTGGGCTGAAAAGCTTGGAGGACCGTCCCAGGCCGGGAACAGACCCCTGACCCAAATTTCAGATTTTTAGAAAATTTTCTACTACCAAAAACGGCGTGGACGGCGTACGGCGGACGGCGGACGGACATTGACCTTTTTTGATCTAGACACCATGAAACGTCCAGAAAAAAATTTTGAGCCGAATCGGAGAGGTTGACCATTTGCATGAAAACATAGGTTGATTATTCAAGGAATAACCAACCAAAACGAGTTGCCGACCTCAGGTCGGCGCGCGCCCGCTCGTGTGACTCGGAAAGGCGCGCCCGCCGGAAGGTTAACCACAAGGGTGATCAGGTTACCCAATCCACTGTTTTGTTGCATGTCCCGCATGCTCACGGAGGTTTCACACTATAAAACATTCCATTTACGCTGCGAGAATGAGTTTTTACGACTTCTTGATCAATCCAGCTTAACTTGGACACCGTCAGCTTCGATCAAACCAACCGTCGTAACCAAGATTCCTTAAACTGAAGATAAAAACGGTGCAAACTCTTTTATCGGTTTGTTACTCCAGAACAGAAGCATGGAGACTCATTCCAATCGATTCAGCGTCCAAAAGTAGTAGAAAATGATACCCCACACGCCTAGGTCTCAGAAATCTCGAAAACACAAATCGAGATGGGTAGATAGACACCCATTTTGTCCCATAACCTCTCCCAGTGGGCGACAATCATTCTTGGACCCGTCTCATTGGATTCAGCGTCCAAAATTTAGTGGAAAATGATACCCCACACTCCTAGATCACCAAAAATCTCGAAAATCTATTTTTGACCCCCCTTCCCCCTCACCTTCAGTTTGGTCTGATCAGGCCAAAAAGTTTAGAGGACAAACTATAGCAAGAAACAGGTCTCTAAACAAAATTTCAGATTTTTGTTAAATTTTCACCTACCAAAATCGGCGTGGACGACAGATGGCGTACAGCTGAGGGACATTTACTCATTTTGATCTAAGCATCTTGCAACCCCCAGAAAAAGAATTTTGAGGCAAATCGGAGAGGTTTCATTGGTGGTTTCAGAATGAAAACATTGGTTGATTATTCAGGAATAACCAACAATAACGAGCGCGGGAAGATGGACGGAATGAGTGAATAGAATAACTAGTACGCACTCGGAGCGACAGGTAGCGCTATGATAGCCAACGTCAAAGTCCCCCTCTTATCAAGTGGATGTGCATCCTTCTCAATGCCCAGAAACCATATTTGGACCAAATCGGAGAGATTAACTTTCTACATTAAAACATAATCTGATTATTCAATAATCAACCAAAATGTGAATTTTCACAGTTATAGAGTAAATTGAGTAGCTGAGTTGCAAACCTGCTTTTGTCCACTTGGACAAGTTTCCACAAAGACGACAAAAAGGCAAAGGTTTTCAAAACGGTTCAAAGGTCTCACTGAATAGAAAGAGATCAAAACATCACCTACCTGAACTTTCCTAAACAAGTGAATAATTCGATAATGACATTCAAACTTGAACAGTTCAGCAAGTTTTGTAATAGGATTTGTGGAACCTAACCTGTCTTGAAGATGATGGAATGTGAAAATTCAAGTGATAACGTTATTTTTTAACACGAAATTCAGTCGTTGTCCTCAAAAGTTTTACTGAACAAATAATACATTTTACTGTAACGATTTATATTCTTCATAAATAATTTATTACAATCGTTCACTTGAATACACTGTTCTCATTCACACACTTACACAATGACACAATCACAATTCACGGTTGTAACGCAGTTGTTGCACTTTTTATAACACTATTTATAACACGGCACAATCTATAACACAAAGTGTCTATATTCATACTCCGAACCAAACTGAACTGTGCGGCATTCCTGGGTCCCATTTATACTGGCTGCCTTGGTCGAGTACCTTCTCAAACCTTCCCTGGTTCTGGGAACTCGAGGTGTTGTCTCGAGCGAATGGGAAGGTTCCAGCCAATTCGATACAAAGCACAATTCCTCGAAAGTGCCCTCCACAGGTTGTTGACCCTGCGGCGCCTGCAGCCCATTTGACGGGCGCAGGTGCCAGCTCCCAACATTACAGAATAATTATTTCTTAAATTGCACCTTTTTTAGAACTTCTGAATGAAGAGTGGAGATATTCGCGACATTCACATGAGGCGAGACGCCTTTGTGGTTGGTTATTCCTTGAATATTATGTATACTATGAATATTCCTGTTTTCATGGAGAAAGTCAATCTCTCCGATTTGGCAAAAAAAAAAAAGTTTCTGTTAGTTTTAAGGTGTCTCTGAAAGAGGGTAGGAGCCAAAATGTGTACTTTGAAAAATGCATTTTTGAGATTTTCGGCAATCTAGGTGATGGGTTATCATTTTCAAGTAAATTTTGGAAGCAAAATCTAATGAGACGGGTCCCGAAACAATTGGCGCCCACCTGACGAAGGTATGGATCAAAATGTGTATCTATCTACCTATTTTGTTTATGTATCTTCGAGATTTCTGGTACCTAGGCGTGTGGGGTATCATTTTCCACAAAATTTCGCACGCAAATCGATTGGAAGAGTCTTCATGCTGCTGTTTCGAGAAATAACCAATCCCTGTGAATAAATTTGCAGCGTTTTTTCACTATGAGGCTTTCTTCATAACCACTCTAAAGGCCTTAATTTGTTATTCCTGCCTTGCTGCCTTCTCAATACTGCGAAATCAGCAATAATCATGTTGGAAATGAGAAAATGACGAATTAAAAAATAAAAATGTGAAGAAACTAATGACACTGAGCACAAAAATTGAGTCAATTGAGGCGTATACAACGTCAACGTATGAATGATTTTACCTTGTACTCAGGATTGTTTGGTCACATGCCTCACTCAAGAAATACATACCTTCTGTGCATGTTGAATTACTTTTTGCCAGCTACAATGCTGACTTGCTGCACCATTGGAAATGACAAGCACTAACACCTTCAGTGCCTGACCACCTGACAACCTGAAATTTTTTGTCAGCGTCTAATTTGGCATAGAGACGTTATTTTTACTTGATAATACACTCAGTAACATAACATCGAAAATATACTTATTTTAGGTGGTTTTTGGATGGAACCATTTTAGTAGTTAGACCTTAGAAGAGTGAGCTCGGATAGACGAATCTACCCTTTCTAGTTTATACAAAAACTCTGAATATGTTCTTTTCATTCTTAATTTTCATTAACAGATCTTTTTTGTTGTTCTCAGGTGGAAAATTATACAAAATCTGCTCCCTAAACTCGTGAAAATACCCTAATGATAGTACTTAGCGTGTTACCGGTTGAAGGTGTTGCCGTCAGACGCCGTCAGAGCGCTCTCACTTGAACCTGTACTGGAAAAGAGGTTGAAAAGGATCGTCTTTGTTATGACGTGAACTTTGGGTGCCTCTCACGTGTTAACCCTCGTTCTGAACGTCCAACCCGTCGACCTCACTTGTTGAATTCGGTCAAGGAGGTTTTTTCCCCTCAAATTTATCCACGTCTTTACGTTAGTTTGGTACTTTTTGTGCTAAACTTTTTAAAACAAAGGTTACGGCTCACCAGACCAATATTTCCATCACCAAACCCACTCAATTACCTCACCTGTTCTTCAAAGGAATAATTTTATTAATATGCAGCGTGCATCGCCTCTCGTTTCATTAAATGTTACCTTAACACAGATCCGCTTCTCTCGTGTTATCGGAACAACACTTCACCCACGTTACAACGTTAGTGTAAAGCATATTTGCCGCCACAAAATGAAAAGGAAACACCTATGTTTTAATAATAAATATCCCGGTGATACGTAGGGCCTCGCTCATCCAGACCATCATTTATACTGAAAGGGTTCTTTTGACTTTGAAGGTTATAGCTACCAAGTGAAACAATTCAATTTGATGAATCATAAGTACACAGAATTACTTGAACACATTTGATCAGGTTTTGCGTGCAAATGTGAGCAGCATTATTTACGCCAAAAACAATATGTTTTCAAAACATTTCCTGAAAATTTACTACGTATTTTACTTGTCAATCGTTCCGGGACCCGTCTCTTTGGATTCAGCATCCAAACTTTAGTGGAAAATAATACCCCACACACCTAGGTAGCAGAAATCCCAAAAACACATCATCTAAATGGGTAACAAATACCCAATTTGACCCATTACTTCTTCCAGTGGGTGCCAATCGTTCTGGGACCCATTTTATTGTATTCAGCGTCCAAACTTTAGTGGAAAACTATACCCCACACGCCTAGGTAGCAGAAATCCCGAAAACACATATTCAAAATGGGTAATATATACCCAATTTGACCCATTACTTCTTCCAGGGGGTGCCAATCGTTCCGGGACCAATTTAACTGGATTCAGCGTCCAAACTTTAGTGGAAAACTATACCCCACACGCCTAGGTAGCAGAAATCCCGAAAACACACATTCAAAATGGGTAATAAATACCCAATTTGACCCATAACTTCTTCCAGTGGGTACCGATCGTTCTGGGACCCATTTAATTGGATTCAGCGTCCAAAATTTAGTGGAAAATGACACCCTACTCGCCTAAATCGCCCAAAATCTCGAAAATCCATTTTTCAAAAAACACATTTTGACCCCTACCCGGCCCAAATTTGGTCCGATCGGGCTGAAAAGTTTTGGGGACCCGTCTCGGCCGGGAAAAGACCCCTGACCCAAATTTCAGATTTTTAGAAAATGTTCTACTACCAGAAACGCCGTGGACGATGGACGGCGGACGGACATCGATCGACCTTTTGGTTGGTTATTCCTTGAATAATCAACCTATGTTTTCATGATAATGGTCAACCTCTCCGATTCGGCTCAAAATTTTTTTCTGGACGTTTCATGATGTCCTGATCAAAATACACAGGGGTTGGTTATTCGTCAGACCAGGCGCATGGAAACTTATTTAAAAACATGGGGGAAATGGGGAAAACGGTGGGTGCGGCGGGTCCCAGACCCATTCCAATCGATTCAGTGTCCATGATTTAGTGGAAAATGATACCCCACACGTCCAGGTACCAGAAATCTCATAAGCACATATTTAAAATGGGTGATGTATACCCAATTTGACCCATAACTTCTTCCAGTGAGTGCCAATCGTCCTGAGACCCACTTCATTGGATTCAGCTTCCAAGATTTAGCGGAAAATGATACCCCACACGCCTAGGTTCCAGAAATCTCAAAAACACATATTCAAAATGGGTAATATATACCCAATTTGACCCATAACTTCTTCCAGTGGGTGCCAATCGTCCTGAGACCCATTTCATTTGATTCAGCGTCCAAAATTTAGTGGAAAATGATACCCCACTCGCCTAGATCGCCCAAAATCTCGAAAATCCATTTTTCAAAAAACACATTTTGACCCCTACCCCGCCCAAATTTGGTCCGATCGGGCTGAAAAGCTTGGAGGACCGTCCCAGGCCGGGAACAGACCCCTGACCCAAATTTCAGATTTTTAGAAAATTTTCTACTACCAAAAACGGCGTGGACGGCGGACGGCGTACGGCGGACGGACATTGACCTTTTTTGATCTAGACACCATGAAACGTCCAGAAAAAAAATTTGAGCCGAATCGGAGAGGTTGACCATTTGCATGAAAACATAGGTTGATTATTCAAGGAATAACCAACCAAAAGGTCAATGTCCGTCCTCCTTCCATTGTCCACGCCGTTTTTGGTAGTAGAAAATTTTCTAAAAATCTGAAATTTGGGTCAGGGGTCTGTTCCCAGCCGAGACGGGTCCCCAAAACTTTTCAGCCCGATCGGACCAAATTTGGGCCGGGTAGGGGTCAAAATGTGTTTTTTGAAAAATGGATTTTCGAGATTTTGGGTGATTTAGGCGAGTAGGGTGTCATTTTCCACTAAATTTTGGACGCTGAATCCAATGAAACGGGTCCCAGAACGATTGACACCCTCTGGAAGAAGTTATGGGTCAAATTGGATATTCATTACCCATTTTGAATATGTGTTTCGGGATTTCTGCTACCTAGGCGTGTGGGGTATAATTTTCCACTAAATTTTGGACGCTGAATCCAATTAAATGGGTCCCAGAACGATTGGCACCCACTGGAAGAAGTTATGGGTCAAATTGGGTATATATTACCCATTTTGAATATGTGTTTTCGGGATTTCTGGTACCTTGGCGTGTGGGGTGTCATTTTCCACTAAATTTTGGACCCTGAATCGATTGAAATGGGTCTGGGACACCCACTGTTTCCCCCATTCGAGGAATAACCAACCCGTATGTAAGAATTTGCAGATTTTTTTGATCAGGACATCATGAAACGTCCAGAAAAAAATTTTGATCCGAATCAGAGAGGTTGACCATTATCATGAATATATAGGTTGATTACTCAAGGAATAACCAACCAATATGGGTAAATAGGTACCCATTTTAATCCATAACCTCATCCAGAGGTCACCTATCGTTCCAGGACCCATTTTATTGGATTCAGCGCCAAAAATTCAGTGGAATAATATACCCCACTCGCCTAGATCGCCAAAAATCTCGAAAAATGGATTTTCGAGATCCATTTTGATGGCAGTCATAATTAGGGCTCCAGATCACCGACGAGTGCTCCAGATGGAGTGCACGAGAGTCTTGAAGAGCGACTCCAGGGCTGATGCTTGGGAAAATTCTCTGGGTCTCCTATTAGAAGACATCAGGGAATCCAGGTGGACGCCGAGGTCGACAATTCTCTCCTTGAGGGATAGGATCACTTCGTTGATCGAGTAGGGGTGCATGACTGGACTGTGAAACTGGTGGAATGAGTTGACAACGCATTTGGACGGGTTCAGAGCCGTATCAGTGTGGTCACATCATAGAGAGAGGGTGTCGAAGTTCTGTTGGAGGAGAAGGTAGTCCGAGGGATCATCAATGAATTAGGAGATCTTCAGGTCATGTGCAGCGAAGGAGGGGGCGACTCTATTGATCACCAGATTAATAAGTAGGGGACCAAGGTGAGAGCTCTGAGGCACACTGGGAGTGGTAATGGGAAGGAAACAACACCGCCTATGCACACTGAGAGCTGCCTGCCCCCGAGGTAGCTACCAATTCAAGCAAGAAACGAAGCAGACAACAACCAAGACACCAAGCGACGACATCACCTTGAGGATTGCATGGTGAGGGGGCCTGTCAAATTCCTTGGAAAAATCAATCGTCACGAGGTCAACCTGCCCCTCCTCAATGGCAGTTAGTTTGATGTCCTGGAAAGTCGCCAGATTGGTGACGATGGAACGCCTCCTATCAAAGCAATGCTGTTCAGGTGCTAGGAAAGAAATGGACATAGGCAGGATCTGAACCACAATCAACTTCCAATATCTTGGGGATAGCAGATAAGGAGCAGACTGGTCAGACTCAGCGTTCGCTACCGTTATGACGAAGACCTTTTTTTCCAATTGTGTAAAATATAATTGTGGAAGACTGAAATGACGTCGCTCTAAGCATTTAACTGAGAATTTGTTAATATAGTAAAATTATTGATATCTAACTCCAAATCAGAGTAACTCATATCAGACGAAGTTGCCTCCTGTCATCACAAATAGTTTCAGATTGGAGCAAGAAAAAAGGTGGTAGAACCTACGGTTCATCAATAGATGATAAATTTTACCCATTATTTCTCTTTTAAATAAATGTTTCTTAACTCGGCGAACAAATTGTTTCCGAATTTTTGACGACGCTCGACGAAAGTTTATTGGCGATGAGCAAATTGGGGCTAACTTTATATCTTGCAGATAAGTCTGTGACAACCCATTTTTCATTCAAAAAGTTAATTCTACCTTTCTTGTCTGGCGACGAGGGCTCTTCCTAATGCCCGACGGTAATATTTTCAGTCATTCATGTTCAACTTGTTCAGTTATACATCCAATATTCTTGGAACTTGTCTCGTTTTCTTTCTTTCTCAGATTTGGAAAATGAAGTTTTATGTAATAGACCACCTTTTAGGTACAACGTTCATTAATACAAAAGATGCAATTATGTTTTGAACCTCAATGTTGCAACACTATCTAACAGCTCAGCCCATGAATGTAAGCGATGCTACAATTGAACATTGGAACAATTTATTCATTTATGCTGCTCTTGCTACGTGAGATCGCCAGTTTTTCAACAACCAACTTTATGTAGGTACATACTTACAAATAGTAAAACTTTCACAACCAATAAATCCCAATTAATTGTAAATTGGAAGAAACCGTGAGATAAAATGATAAAAATGCTGCAAATTCATTCACAGGGGTTGATCATTCTTTGGACCAGGCGCATGGAGACTCATCCCAATCAATACAACGACCAAAATTTAGTCGAAAATGACACCCCACACGTCTATATAGCCAAAAAACACATTTTGAACCCCCCATTCCCTCCCCCCCCCCACCCTAAATGCGGTCTGATCTGGATGAAAAGTGTAGAGGACCAACTAGAACCAGAATCGGGTGGCTGACCGAAATTTAGGATTTTTACTTCTTGTTAGCATCAGTCTTGGCTCGCCCTTGGCTGATGTCACTGGCTTCTCTCGTTGGCTGCAAAAACTCTCTACGGTTCTATTTCTCTTCGGTGAGAGCATTCCAACGTGTGGTAAACGATTTTTGTTTTTGTAGGATAATGATTGGCGAAGATGAGGCATGGGAAAGCTATTCCAGACGGAAATTGTCAAAGTCGTAACCCTCAAGTCATTATTATATTTTAAGAAGTTGTAGTCTTTGCGGGGTGTAATATTATTGGTGGGAATGAATATTTGTCATAAAATGTCACCGCACTGGATTCTGCTACATTCCGAATACCGGTTGAATTGTGAGTTGAATCTCTCGAAAACCGTCTTTAGACAGTTGATTCGATTCTATTTATACAACTACTAACTGCGGGAGACATTTCATCAAGGTTGTCGCGAATCTCTCGTGACATTTCCGTTCACTCTGACTTGGATTCAACCCTTCAAGTGCCACGCTATGTGGAAACTGTGGCTGCGCCGTGCGAGAAGAGTTGACGTGTTCGCGTGCGAGTCGGTGTCTTGGTTTTTCACTTGGGAATTGGTTTGTTTCAGGTGATAACGTCCCACGGTTCTTGACGGAGGGAAGACATCACAGAGTCGTGCAAACGGAGACTCTCACGCTACCTTGCAAAGTGGTCAATATCGGTGAGTTGTTTTTCACATCTCGATCTTCTATTCAAATATCTATTGTTTCCGGCGTTCTGCCAGTCTTTAGAACGGGCAAGCCCAATAACAATATTATTATAAGGAATATACATGAAATAAAGTAATATGGAGAAAGAACAGCAAGTAAACAGAGAGAGTGAAGAAGATAGGCAGGCACATAAAGTGGTCCTTGAGGGTAGCCCTAAACTACACAAAACTACATGGGGAAGAACGAATTAGGTAGAGGAGGTTATTCTGGGAATCCGCACAGATGTCAAAGTCGAGGAGGAGACTAAGCGGCAGGTTGGCTGACCTGAGAAATCCTGCTGTAGGTAGTTCGTGGTCGAGAAAGGAATGCAAAACCTGAATTGCACAGCAACTCGTCACTGCCAGATGCAAATTTTAGTGAGACCAGCTGGACAGTCCAGACGGGAGTTCAGGAACGTATGTAGAAAGGTTAAGGTGCACAGTCACTCGCTTCAACATCAGAGGATGTAGTCAATTTTCCCGAAGGAATCCATTTTTTTGGTGGAATAGTATGTTGAGGAACTTGTGCTGCATCCTCTCAAAGCAATTGCGGTGGACGGTCGTAGTGATTGGAACAGACTGATGAGAGCATACTTCAGAATTGGTAGTAGTAGCTTCAGGTACCATCACTCAACTGTCAGTTGCCGGCAAGTCCACATCTAATGACTAAAATAGCTCCAAGAATGTCTGTCGTTTGAAACACACTGTGAGCTTCGGTTTTGGCGTGATACATCTAATCCCAAAGCTCACTGTTATTTTTCCCTAGGACGGGCCAAGCTATCATAGGCCAGCCGGGACGGGACTTATCCAGAATCCCCGAAATTCTTAAGCCCCGATAAATGTTTTAGAAACCCTGCAACACCAAAAGGACTCCAGGTTCGCACAAATCAAAACCAAACCAAGAATAAAACAGGTTTATTGTCTTGTCGGGAGTTTGTTATGACTTTACATATGCCGAATGCACTGGTACCTTGGAGTGGTTCGTGTTGGTGTTCGGGCTGCGTTGAGGTGGCTGGGTTTCAGCGCAGGACAGTGCTCAGGCCAGGAGCTCTGCTGATTCCGGGACGATGTCGACGAGAATGCTCAAAAATCCGCCGGAGGTTTTTCAGGAACTTTTGATTTTCCGGCGCGATGGAGGGGATCGAATTCTTCACCGGAGGTGGGAGACAATGGCACTTCCCGCGGTTCGGATCTGCTGAAGTCAGCGCTCCCGTTGTTCTCCTTTTTTTCCCGGACGGCCAGAATTCGGTCTCACACACACCACACTCAGATCGCTCAAATTTACCAACCAGGTCAGTGGTTTCTGGCATGACACAGCGCTTGGGAAGGTTCAAGAACAGAGAATTCTTCACACACCAAGTCCACCTTGCCAGTGATCCCGAGCAAACAGATGACAGCGCTCCCCAGGACCCGGGCTTGACACCTCTCCACTGATTATCAAGGGGAAACATAGAGGCCCGAAATGACTACTTTGAGAGATCTCAGAGGTTCAGGAGTTTATGTAGAAAGGTCTAATGCACACTCACTAGCCTCTAGAACAGAGGACCTCAAGGACAGTAGTCTGGAGCTGGCTGTAGTCAATTTTCCCTGAAGGAGTCCATTTGTTGGCGACATAGAAGAGGAACTTTTGCTGGACCTTCTTGAGAGAATTATGATGGACAAGACCAATGACGCATACTCCTGAATTGGTAGTTTCAGGCATTCCAAGGCTCCCATCACTCTACTGGCAGTTGCTGCCAAGTCCACGTCCAATGAACATATTGCTCCAAAAAGGTCTGTTGTCAAATTTGCCAACCAGGTCAGTGGTTGCGGCATCATGAATAACTGAACGGTCCAGTGATTCCTGAAGAATATCACAGTCAGCAGTGGAGTGGATGTGGCAAATAACCTTGAAGTCATCGGCAAACAGAAGACAGCACCCAGGACCCAGGCTTGACACCATTCCATTGATCATCAGGAGGAAACATGGTGGTTTGAGATGACTTTCCTGAAGGAGTCCAGAGGTGAAATGGCAAGGCGTCAGTTTACTAGCCAGCCACCTCAAAAATTGACCGTATAATCCCAATGAAGCAAGCATCGCAAGTGAGTGCTCAAGAGAGACCTTATCAAAAGACTTGGCATAATTGGTGAAAACAAAATCTGTTTTGCACCCCCACCCGAAAGTCCTTCATAATGTGATCCTGCAATGATAAGAAATTGGCCACCTTGGATTTACCCCTCATGAAACATTGCTACTTTTCTGCGATGCATGATGTGAACTGAGCTCAAGTCTTCGAAAATAACTTCAGTTGCTCAGGAGAAACCAGGGTCTGACGAGAGCCAGACAACTGCGCATGCGTCCAGCGTAACCGCTTCAAGAGTTCTGCACGAATTTCTGGCTCCAACCGAACTATTAGGAGTATGCATGTTTCATGACAAGATGGAAGAAAATATGTAGGAGTAGTTTTTTGAAAGGAAATAGGAAAACGAAATACGTTTGTCGCTACACGATTTGTTGACGCTGATTCTTCAGGAATTTTTGAGTATTTTCTTCTATTCTTGACAGACTGTTTGTCCTTTTCATGGCCGTTATAGATGGATAGTTAAGCTTTTGAATGGGTTTTGGTGGCATTCGTGGACTCCGCATAGTAAGTTACAACAAGGTAGGTACGCGTGAGCCACCTTTGTCCCCCTAAATTCTTCCTCCCCTAAAATAAATCCGCTCTGTCGACACCCATTGTTTGAAACTCTCGAACCCGATCGAAGGCAAAATACGACGAAGCTTTTCCTTCACAACATCCATCTTGCCTGGCAGACGCTCCAGAACCTAAACATAAGCTTCTCAATCGAGGGGCGGCCAACAACGCATACATCGCCCCGGATGGGCTAATGGACGCGATGAAAGGGCGGAAACACTCGTGTGAGTTGCGGCCGAGCCATTGACTTGTCAAGCCCCTCCGGATGGTTAATAGATTTGTGGGCTCCTGGCGCGAGGGTTTTCGAGAACACGTTGCCATCCCTCGACCGACTGTCGAGCGACGACTCAAACTAGGGGAAATGTACGCAGGTAGCCATATATTTATGCTGATTGGCGGGCGAGATGTCCGCGATCTCTGAAAATTGACGTTTCTCACCGAATATCAGATTTTCTCTCGTGTTTTCCCAGCTATTTCGAATCCAAACCTAATCGCCAGACGAAAATTACCTTCTACCTACCTCTCGATTTGCTTCATAGGCAGTTTCATGAGGGAATCATTAGAGCCTTGAACAAGAAGAACAAACGCAATTTTCCTCAAAAAACAGCACATACTACACATCAGTTCACAGTTTTCAGAAATCATGCAACAATTCCGTTGGAATATTATTATAGTGTTGCTTGTGATAGATATGGTTTTTGTAAGTATAAAAAGAATTGGGTCTAATAAAACAAAGCCTAACTCGAATTCTCATGTTCATTCAACAAAACAAACTTTGTTATTATCCAAAACTATGTTTTCTAACGTTGAACTACATTTTTTTGGATTGACGATTTTCTCCAAGCGTGTTTATATTCTGAACGAATACCAGCCAGATCTAGAGTGGCCTCGAGTTTTGGTTGGTTGTTCCATGAACAATTAATCACAGCTCAGAAGGCCATTGTGAGAATCATCTCAAAGAAAAATTCCCGCGAGCACACAATGCCTCTTTTTAAAAAACACTGCAAATTCTTACACAGGGGTTGGTTATTCCTCGGACTAGGCGCATGGAGACTCATTTCTTCAACATGGGGGAAATGGGGAAACAGTGGGTGCGGCGGGTCCCAGACCCATTCCAATTGATTCAGGGTCCAAAATTTAGTGGAAAATGATACCCCACACGCCCAGGTACCGGAAATCTCGAAAACGCATATTCAAAATGGGTAATATATACCCAATTTGACCCATAACTTCTTCCAGTGGGTGCCAATCGTTCCGGGACCCACTTCATTGGAATTAGCGTCCAAGATTTAGTGGAAAATGAGACCCCACACGCCTAGATCGCCCAAAATCTCGAAAATCCATTTTTCAAAAAACACATTTTGACCCCTACCCCGCCCAAATTTGGTCCGATCGGGCTGAAAAGTTTGGAGGACCGTCCTAGGCCGGGAACAGACCCCTGACCCAAATTTCAGATTTTTATAAAATTTTCCACTACCTAAAACGGCGCGGACAATGGACGGCGTACGGCGGACGGCCATTGACCTTTTGGTTGGTTATTCCTTGAATAATCAACCTATGTTTTCATGATAATGGTCAACCTCTCCAATTCGGCTCAAAATTTTTTTCAGGACGTTTCATGATGTCCTGATCAAAAAAGGTCAATGTCCGTCCGCCGTCCATTGTCCGTGCCGTTTTGAATGGTAGAAAATGTTCTAAAAATCTAAAATTTGGGTCAGGGGTCTGTTCCCGGCCGAGACGGGTCCTCGAAACTTTTTAGCCCGATCGGACCAAATTTGGGGGGGGGGGGGGAAGGGTCAAAATGTGTTTTTTGAAAAATGGATTTTCGAGATTTTGGGCGATCTAGGCGAGTAGGGTGTCATTTTCCACTAAATTTTGGACGCTGAATCCAATGAAACCGGTCCCAGAACGATTGGCACCCACTGGAAGAAGTAATGGGTCAAATTGGGTATTTATTACCCATTTTGATTATGTGTTTTCGGGATTTCTGCTACCTAGGCGTGTGGGGTATAGTTTTCCACTAAAGTTTGGACGCTGAATCCAATAAAATGTGTCCCAGAACAATTGGCACCCATTGGAAGAAGTTATGGGTCAAATTGGGTATATATATTATTATCCATTTTGAATATAATGGTGTGATGCCGCCCTGGATGGACGAGTGGGAGAAAAGGAGTTGTGAGGGGGGTACGTTCATCCCCTTGCGTGTACCTTTTCTTCGGCAGTCCGCATCGAGTCAACGACCAGGGAACTTCGCAGTCTTGTGCCATTCGTTTTGCCATCTTTCCTGACATTCTTTATTTAGTTACTACAACACTGTTTCCAATATAATTAGTTCATTCAAGTCATCGAGTTTATTAATCGCCATGGACCCTTATCGGGAAGAAGGTGAATTAATGATGAAGAGGAAGAGTACCGGAAGGGCAGTTCCCGCTACAACATCAGAAGTGGATCCACACCCACCTTCCACATCAGAATATTCGCAGATGATCCCAGGTACGAGAATTTTTCATTATGATGACGCCCCGCGATCGAAGTTTTTCGATCAGAACGCAGAAACACTTGGCAAGAGTTGGCTCAGAGCAACTACGTACGATGCAACGATTCGTCAATGTTACTGAAAAGGCTTTTGGGGCCGTGAGAGGTCCCCCATCTGCCCACGTCCGACTACCTGAGTAGACGCGGTCGACCTATTTATGACCGAGTCCCCCCTTGCAGGAGGAAAACTTCTCATGTGTTTGGGAAACGCATTGAGAGGTGCGGCCGCCCAATGGCTAATCCAAGTTACAAAACAACCTCTCTTGGAATGAATTCAAAGAGAGTTTTTTAGCTCAATATGATGCTAATGAAACGCCTGCTTCAGTATTGTACAAAATTATGGAGAGCCAACCCACAGATGGCGAAAATTTTGTTTCTTATGCAAATAAATTATCTCGACTCTCAATTCGAAACTCATGGCATGAGCGTAGAGGAGATTGTTTTATTTATGTGTGTTGGCACACATGGCAAAGTTCCATACATGGATACGACCGTCTAGCTCATACTGAAGATGTCAGACCAAACAGAAATTGATTCAGGAGTTAAGGGCCATAGCCACTCCTTTCAAACGCCCCAATATTTCACAAGGGGATTCTGGGAACAGCTGTGAAGAAAATGAAGTTTTCTCATGTGCCTCAACCATCTGGGTCCGGAGTAATGTCACCTTCAGGCTCATCATCACAGAATTCGACACATTTCAAGACACCAGTGGGAAGACATATCACTCATCCAACCAAGTTTATGAAGGATTCATCTTCTGGGAATCTCAGATCCAACATCAGCTGCTACAATTGGATGCGGCCAGGCCATTTTGCATCCAAATGCCCACTGAAGACATCAGAGAAGAAGGACGAGCTGGCAACCGGAGAAAAGCGAGTTGGCCTCTGTCTGGCCAATCCCATGGACCACCTTGATCACAGGGGTGAGCGTATCCGTAACCAATTTGATAGTTTCTCTGAGTGCTCTTCTCTTGGGTTTAAGAACAAGTACAAAGTTTGAGGGAACCAGATTTGAAAATGTTGTCACTTTATGTGGATTAGGGGAATCAATAGGTAATTGACCTGTACTAGTCAATTACGTTTCCCAGTTGTTATCAATGGGTTTACATTGAAGATTTTGTTCCATCTGGTTCCAGACAATTTTTAAATGTTCCTGTCATTGTTGGGCGTTGAAAATACTTTTCGCAGAATGTTCCAAGTAACTCTCACACTCAGGAATGTTTTTTGGACTGGGAGTAAAGAGTAGAACCCGAAGAGAGTGCAATGATTGTCTAGCCAATACATGTACGGTTCAGCATTCGCATCCTAGTTCTACTACCCTTGCTCTGCAGAATTGCTCATGTTTTCAGAAAAAAGAGATTTCAGTGGATCTGAGTATCTGAGTCAGATGGCTCTCTCCATGGATGACGATGACGAGTCCTTGTTTTTGCACTTTTGTGAGACTAATCCAATCAACATAGCGTGTTCGCATTCCAAAAATCGTTATGATTAAATTAAAACCGACATCCCTCAGAGAATGATAGGTTGAACTCATTTCAGTTTTGCAAAAATTTTTTGAGCCATATTATAAAAGGAAATTTCCCAAGATGCGTGTGAAGACTGGTCAATTTACCATTGAAACCTTGTACAACCATTATTGGTTTGAGCATATGACAAAGTTCACTGGAAATTTGTGGAGAACTGCCTCACCTGTAGGGTGAATAAGTCAGATTCTGGTGCAAGGCAAATCCAGTTGCATCCCATTCCTAAGACTGCTGTTCCATGGCACTCTGTCCATTTGGACATCTCTGGAAAGCTTAGTGGAAAGAACGATGCAAAGGAGTACCTGTTTGTTTTTGTAGATGCATTTACCAAATACACCTTGCTGATACATACCAAGAAACTGGATGCTGCGAATGCTATTCGTGCTTTGACCAACGTGATTAATTTGTTTGGACCTCCATCCTTGCTAATTGTCGATCAAGGCAGATCTTTTGCCAACAAGAATTTCAAAGACTTTTGCACTCAGTCCCATATTGGGTTGCATTTCATTGCAACAGGAGCCAGTAGGGCCAATGGGCAGGTTGAGCGTCAGATGAAAGTCTTGAAAGACATGTTAACTGTAGCTGAGTCTGATGATAGCAAATCATGGCAACAGGTGATTGGTGAGGTGCAGTTAGCTATCAATACTGCTCCTCATCGTGTAACCAAATGTTCCCCCATGGAATTGATGTTCGGGATAGTGTCACGCCCTAGGGATCTCATCATCGCGGGAGAGGCTGTCACTGGTGTTCCGGAAGTGTACACTGGAGCAAGCTAGAGCACAGGCTAGTCGAGAGATGGAGAAGAGCGCTGAGTACAATAAGGCTAAGTTTGACAAGGGTAAAGCCAAAGTTGTTCCATTGGCTGTTGGAGATTTAGTACTTCTCAAAAACGAAGAACGCAATCAGACCAAACTTGATCCTAAGTATAAAGGACCTTTTAAAATTTTAAAAATTCTTCCAAATGACAGATACGAAATAGTGTCTAGCGATGGTCGCAGGACCTACAAATATCCTCATGACCGTATTCGTCGATTGCCAGATCCGGCAGAAAGTTGCCCATCACTAGTCCTTAGTGAAGACGAGGCAGAACTTAATGATTAATGCGTGCTCATTTGCACCAATTGTCTTGTGTACAAACAAGGTGTTGATTTGTCACAGTAGCCACACAATAATCGTTAAATGAGTGGAGTCACGATTCAGGCAGTATTGGGTTGCTTGGGATGCGGATATGAGGAGTCTCGAACAGGATGCCTCACGTAGCCTTAGAAACATGGTCTCGAGTGTAAGCTCAGTGAGGTGGCTTCGAGCAGTTTGCTCAGTACGGAGCGTACCTCGAGCAGAAATACACTCAGCAGGGGACAGGTTTCTGGCTCAGATTGTGATGGCCTTGTTCAGTATGGGACAGCATATCCTCATCAGCAGTGCTTCCTAGTCTGTTATCGAGTATGTCTCTGAGATGTACAGCTTATGTAGGTACTGTTTATGGCCTCTGTGCCAGGTGGTAGTGACAAATTAACTGCTCTGCTAAAGCTTAATGTCCATTTTGCCAGTCAGTATGATCTAAAATGGTCTGCTATTGTTTATGAAATGTGGTCTTCCCCACATCCTATCCTTGGTTGGAGCAGATTGCTCATGTTGCCAGCAAAAAAGGGCGCCGGGCTCTTGATGCCTGCCGTTTGGCAGGTGTTCTTCAGCTATGAGTCAGGACGAGGTGTTCGGATGGCCGTGAGGCGCCTGGACTACTCGCCCATGTCCAGGGCTTGGTGAGATGTCAGCGATGCGCCCTGGATGGACGATGGAGAAAAGGAGTTGTGAGGGGGGCGTCTCCCCTTGGGGTGTCTTTTTCCCGGCAGTCCGAACGAGTCACCACAGGGAACTTCGCGTCTTTGCCATTCGTTTTATTACCCATTTTTATTAGTTTCCAGTTCTATATTAGTCATTCAAGGGTTTATTTGCCATACCTTTGGACGATGAATTTATATTGGAAAGGAAGTTACCGGGAAAGGGCAGTTCGATATATTATTATCCATTTTGAATATATGTGTTTTCGGGATTTCTGCTACCTAGGCGTGTGGGGTATCATTTTCCACTAAATTTTGGACGCTGAATTCAATGATGTGTGTCCCAGAACGATTGACACCCACCGGAAGAAGTTATGGGTCAAAATGGGTATGTATCCACCCATTTTTTATGTGTCAGGATTTCAGGTGCCTAGGCGTGTGGGGTATCATATTCCACTAAATTTTGGACCCTGAATCGATTGGAATGGGTCTGGGACCCGCCACACCCACTGTTTCCCCCATTCGAGGAATAACCAACCCGTGTGTAAGAATTTGCAGATTTTTTGATCTAGACACCTTGAAACGTCCAGGAAAAATTTTTGAGCCGAATCGGAGAGGTTGACCTTTTGCATGAAAACATAGGTTGATTATTCAAGGAATAACCAACCAAAATTGAATATTTCGCCATTCTCCATGCTAAGAGAGCTTTCATTTGTAGTTCATCCGTCTCATGAAATTAGCACTAGGTTTAAAACGAATGGTAATATTGTAGTCCCTCTCAACACTAAAATTCTTGCAAAGAATTTGAAAATGTGTTTTTTGAAGAATGGATTTTCAATATTTTTGGCGATCTAGGGGTATTGATTTCAACTGAATTTTGATCGCTGAATCCAATGAGACGGATCCCGGGACGATTGGCACCCTTCTGGATGAGGTCATGGGTCATAATGGGTATCTATCTACCCATTTCGAATGTGGGTTTTTGAGATTTCTGGTACCTAGGCGCGTGGGGTATCATTTTTCACTAAATTTTGGACCCTGAATCGATCAGAATGGGTCCAGGACCCGCCACATTTACTGTTTTTTCCCTTGTTGAAGAATGAGTCTTTATTCGACTGGTCCGAAGAATAACCAACCCCTGTAAAAGAAGTCACAGCGTTTGAATATGGTGTTTTCGAGTCTAAATTGTCTAAATTTCCGACGCTGAACTGATTAGAATAAGTGTCCGTGCTACTGCAAGGAATAACCAACCGCTGTGAAAAAATTTGCTGCGTTTCGACTTGTAGAAGTTTAATTATTATACACGGAGGGTTTTAATGACGCTACATTACGTAATTAGAGGAAAATTTGTTGAACTTGGTACATTTTGAACATCTCGAAATCAAATTGTTGATTGTGAAATAGAACTGCTTCGCCTCTCCATCATTCTCTTTCCCCCACGCTGTTTGTTTTCCCTCATTACGACTTCCCTCAATTCGATCAGTTCATCCTCGGCTCCATTGAAACGGATTTAGTAGCCCCAACCAGTGTACAAAGGGTGAGACGGTCTTTGAAGGAAGTTCTCAAACACAAAGAGTGGACAGTGGAAGCGCGGAAATGGCGGAAATTCGGTTATTTAATCAAAGAGGTCAGACCGAGATGGGCTTTCAAGGAATTGAACCCATGTCGGTCGACCGTCGGCAAATCGTCGAGAAAGCTCAACCCCTTCGAGGAAACCCTCAAGTTTACTGGACGTCGTGGGTCTTCGAGGTAATAACCTCGCAGTTGGTCTACAAAGGGCCGACTAGAAACCCAAACTCAGCCGGAAACCTGACCTGTGCGCCGGTGGTCCTGAATTTCAACCTCGCAGCTTGCGGACTACCGAAGGAAAATGGCCTGCAAATCGTTTCACATCCACACCTACTCACCATTGAACCCATCCACCAAGTTGTTGTACGTCGCTCTTTATCTCTTTTCGGGGAATAATATTTGAAGCAAAAAACGCTGCGAATTCATCCAGTAATCATGATAACAAACATTTGAAAATGGTAGATAGGTACTCATGAACTCATCCAGAGGGCGCCAATCGTCCTGGGACCCATTTAATTGAATTTAGCGTCCAAAATTTAGTGGAAAATGACACCCCACACGCCTAGATACTTAAAATCTCGAAAACCCATATTCAAACGCTGCAACTTCGTTTACAGGGGTTGGTTATTCCTCGGACCAGTCGAATAGAGACTCATTCTTCAACACGGGGAAAATGGGAAAAACAGTGGATGAGGCGGGTCCTGGACCCATTCCAATCAATTCGGGGTCCAAAATTTAGTGAAAAATCATACCCCACACGCCTTGGTACCAGAAATCACGAAAACAAACATTCGAAATGGGTTGATAGGCACCCATTTTGACCCGTAACCTCATCCAGAGAGCGCCAATCGTTCCCGGACCCATTTCATTGGTTTGAGCGTCCAAAATTCTATAGAAAATGATACCCCACACGCCTAGATCGCCAAAAATCCATTTTCCGAATTACACATTTTGACTCCTGCCCCACCCAAATTTGGTCCCCACTGTTGAGATAGGTGGATAGATACCCATTTTGACCTATAACCTCTTTCGGTAAGCTCTAATCGTTCCGGGTTCCGTCTCATCGGATTCAGCGTCCAAAATTTGGTTGAAAATAATACCCCACACGCCTAGATACTCGAAATCCCGAAAATCCATTTTTTAAAATGCACATTTTGACCCCTATCCTCTTTCATATTTGGTCCATATTTGGACTGAAATATTTCGAGGACCAACTGAAGCTGGATAAGGCTGCCAGACCAAATTTCCTGACCAAAAACGGCCAAGGACGGCAGTTCGATTATCATAACAGAGGCTGAATATGGCGGATATTTCATGTTGTAAATACGGGTTGACGAGGTTTTCGGGTAACTCACCCCGCATGGAATACCATTTTTACCCAACATTTTGCGCTTTATCCATTGAAATAGGTTCCGAACCAATTGCTGACCGAAAGAAAATTTTTAGTTTCGGAGAATAATTGCGATAAATTGAGAATCTTTATATACAACCAGAAAAAATTACCACCATAAGACCCTCTTTTCCACTGTCGTAGGACAAAAAGAATTATAATATTACATTCCTCATTCTTCTACATTTTCTCAGTGTTCAATAATGATTTTTAAACAATATTCGTGTAGCCTACATGTAGACAGTAATATTTCAAAAAAATGTATCCTAAAAGTGTCAGGTATTCAGTCATAAATCATATAGTTCTACTTAATCATTGTGCAGATCTCTCAAACATTGTGGATTTGCTTCGTGATATTTGTAATATTTTGTTTTTGTTCCTTATGTTCCTATTGTTCACATCAGGCATCCATGGAACAGCAAGCTGTTTTCTTACTTTCATTTGATGCAATCTCAGATTTCGATAAGTAGGAGTCACTCGATCATCATTCTGCAGTCTTAGCGTAAATCAAACGGCTGCACCCTGTGCTTTTTGTAGTTCTTTTTCTTCATTCGTCTCCCTTTTATTCAATGGCTCTAAAAAAGAAGTATCTTCGTCGCATTCACACTATTTCTAGAGGACATTAATTCATGTAAGACAACGAATTATGAGTATAGATCGAGATGTACATCGCCAAAGGTCGAAAATTATAACCTTTCATGCTGTGAAGCATCCGAACAAACGAAATGTGACCCACCGCGATAGTTTAGGCGAAAAACGACGCTATACCTCACCAGGAAAGCATTTGTTTCTTAGAGGAGGGGTAGCTTTAGCGCCGGCGGCACGTGCTCGCGGAAGTATCTCGTTGTTGAATAAGAGATTTGCCGAGAACGTGCAAATGCGCACCGGGAAGTGGAGAAATCGATTTTTCTCCAAGTGAGCCAAAACTAGGGATCGAGAGTAGGGAGAAACAAGTCCTTTTATTATGAGAAAACAATGGTTATGAGCCATGACCTGTTGGAAAGTTGATTCTCCAGATGCACTTCAGGTTTGTCAATGAACCGATTCATTCATGCTTCTCCTGGCATGTGGATTCTGCAAAAATAAGAAGGACGGGGTGGGTTACAGCCTTGATTGGCGTAGGGGAGGGGGTTCGTTGAACAACATGGTTTCGGATTTACGGGTGTCCCCCTCCCTCCTAAAATCGTCCGAATGGGAGTTAACAAAGAGCTTTTTTTCTTAATCTTCAATTTTTTTTTTTTTTTTTGCAAGGAACAAATATAATATTTGCGCACCCCTCGCAACTGCGCAACCGTGAACAAGTGACACTAACATTCTGTTGATTCATTCTGATGCAAAAAGGCAATCTCTCCAATTTGGCAATAAAAAAATTTCTGAGCGTCTCTTGTGTCTAGATCATAAAAGTCAAATGTCCATCCGCAGAAAATTTTCTAAAAATCTGAAATTAGGGTCAGGGGTCCATTCCTAGCTCTAGTTAGTCCTAAACAATTTTTAGCCCAATCGGACCAAATTTGGGCGGGGCAGGGGTCAAAATGTGTATTTCGAAAAATGGATTTTCGAGAATTTTAACGATCTAGGCTTGTGGGGTATCATTTTCCATAGAATTTTGGACGCTCGATCTAATGAAATTGGTCCGGAAACGATTGGCGCCCTCTGAATGAGGTCATGAGTCAAAATGAGTGCCTATCTATCCATTTCGAACGTTAGTTTTCGTTATTTCTGGTACCAAGACATGTGGGCTATCATTTTCCACTAAATTGTGGACCCTCAATCGATTGGGATGGGCCCAGGACCCACCACACCCACTCTTTTCCTAATTTTTCCACGTTGAAGAAATGAGTCTCTATGCGCCTGGTCCGAGGAATGACCAACCCGTGTGGATGAATTTGCAGCGTTTTTAATACAGATTCGTTTTCAAAAAATTGATCATTTGAGTGCTCACATCGCCAAATCTGACGAAATATACCGCTCTCGATATGCCATCACGCTCACCACTGCATGATTGAGTTACTCAATCATGCAGTGTTGACTCCATCATGATAACCTCTTGAATCCGCATATATTATCCACTGATGGCCAAAGTTTTTATGAGTGAGTCTCTTACTTTTCAATTTCAGGTCAAAAAATGCCCAAATTCAACCCATAAGTGAACCTTATTCGAATAGCATCTGCTCCAGGTGCTGTTTTTGGTACATTCCGAGCTTGTTGATTGGCTTGCTGGTTGTTGTTACGTTAGCTCAACGCCTTTCACGATAAGACTAAAACATCTGTGCTGATCTTTGGTGATTTTCACGTCGCAATGTACCTACATTTTATAGGTTAGCGTGACTGAGCTCTTCTTGATTAAAATGTTAGGGTTGACGTGGCACAGTAGAAGCGGAGGGAATTCGCAGTTTGATTTACCTTCAAATTACGTTGAAAGGTAGCAGTTTGCAAGTTGTTCGGGTCATTAAGCTTCAAACGGCAAAGGCCACTGGCTAATGAACAAAGGAAAAGAAGCGGCCAAGGTGTAAAACGGTCAATCAGTAGCGAGGCAACACCACGATCCACCAAAGCGTGTAATTACCATTTTGCCCCTTAACCCTCTTCCCCCGTCCCTCTTGAAGGGAGAATGGGACGAAAAGAGGGGCGAAAATCCTTGGAGTGTTAACACCGGCTTGCTCGCCCTCCTGTGCCCTTACTGCCCTTATTTCGGCCCTAACCCTCCGCACAAAAGGGTCGACTACACGAGAGGAACCGAGATAATGACTCTCTAGTTACGCTTTCTCCTTCAACACTCGAGTGCTTCCTCAACCAGCCAGCGCGCTCTTGTGCCTTTTCAACCCATCTTTTGCTACATTTCCTCCGGTCCGGTCGCTCCCGAGCCTACTCACCGGAGAACCGTATGGTTCACGAGTCGGTTCATTTTTCTCTTTTCGCGATTCATCTTCCGTGACTAGGAACGAGCTAATGAGGATCCGCTGACGAATAACCTTGCCACCTCAAAGAGAGGACTGGAGATCCACCATGTTGGCTCCTCGACCTCAGCGCTACCTATCGCCCAAGCACGTACTGTTCCCAGACAAATCCTATATGATAACAGCCATTTAACCGTTTTTATTGGTTATTCCTTGAATAATAGAGAAGACAACCTCTCCGATTTGCCCCCCAAAAAATCATCATAGCTTCAAGGCCTCTAAACCAAAATAAGCTAATGTCCGTCCGCCGTCCAAGCCGTTTTTGGTCGTAGACATTTTTCAAATAAACTGAAATTTTGGTCAGGGACCCATTACTGGCTCTAGTTGGTCCTCGAAACTTTATAGCCCTATCATAAAAATGGAGGGGAAGGGGGTCGAAATTTGTTTTTTGACCTAAGATTTCTCGAGATTTTGGCGATCTAGGCGTGTGGGTTACTATTTTTGACTAAATTTTGAACGCTAAATCCAATGAGACGGGCCCAAAAACGATTGGCACCCATTGGAAGAGGTTATATAGGTCAAAACGGGTATCTATTTACCTATTTCAAAAGTGGGTTTTCGAGCTGAATTGATTGGAATGAGCCTTCATGCTCCTGGTCCCAGGAATAACCCACCCCCTGTGATTCCTCTCTTCTGTCACTGCGATAGGCAGACGGAGTGATAATTGGTTTTCTCTGGTATTTGGTTTTCTGTTGCGGTGTAGAACACGTTTCTGTAAAGCATTTAAAGAGAAATCAGACGATAAAGAAAAATTTTCCGCGCCTGTTGTGTTCCAAACAATTTAGGAACTCGGCATATTGGAAGAATTCTTCTGTTCTATTTATTTTTGAGGAATTCTCCATTATCAGTGTGATTCTGAATTTTGAATAAATAGCCCATGTCATTCCAACCCCCCCCCCCCCCCCTCCTAATACACTTAAGAGCAACCCTTTGCAAAATTTGGTACTGATTTGGAACGGATCAAATGCTAATTGCGTGAAATATTTTCCATTATTCCACTCTTTATTTTATAGTAATGAAGGACATAATTCAAATTCATTCATTTGAAGGATTCGTATGGATTGAAATTCAGCGGTTTTGCTTCGAATAAATACTATCTCTTGTCATAAACCTAATATTTTTATAAACATGGAACTCATATAGAAATTACCTGGTGTAGTTATCGACAGAAATTGTTTGTTGAGTATTTATTGAGCGAATTAGTATTTATTTCTCTACCGAATTTTGATACCTAGCAGTTTTAAAGAATCAATGGACGTGGGAAAACATAATCTTCGAACAATGTTTGCTGTATGAGAATGGAGACTCATCAATCGATTGTGCGTCCAAAATTTAGTGAGAAATGATAACCCACACGCCTAGGAACCAAAAATCTCGAAAACACACTTTCGAAATGGGTAGATAGGCACCCATTTTGACCCATAACCTCTTCCGGTGGGTACCAATCGTTCCGGGACCCGTCTCATTGGATTCAGCGCTCAAAATCTAGTCGAAATTGATACCCCACACTCCTATAACGCCAAAAAAATCTTGAAAATCAAATTTTCAAAATACACATTTTAATCTCCTCCTCCTCCCCAAATTTTGTTCAATCAGGCTAAAAAGTTTTGAGCTAGAGCTGAACAACTGATTTTTCAAGGAATAACCAACCAAACCGAGTGTGAAAAGACAGATGGAACATGTGAATAGAATAACTAGTAGGTACGTACATGTGACGACAGGTAGCGCTAAGATAGCCAACGTCAAAGTCTCTTCTCGAGTGGGTGCCTCTTTCTCAAAACATGCGCTTAGGTAGTTCTCATATTAGAATATTATTCCACTCACCGTTGAATTGAGGCTCTTTTGAGGCAGAAATCTTCTCCATCCTTCAAAGTGTGTTTTATATGTGTAGAATATATATTATTTTTGTCTTCTTGAAAGACTGAATTGGCAATATGTAATACATCATTGGCAATATATCTTGTAATACATTTCCTTGTGCAATTAATATTTGAGATGAGCCTGATTTCACTTCAGGCCGTGTTTCGGTCCCCTGATAACATATTCCTGTCACATAACCGCGGTTGAGCGTCTTATCGGATTCTGACGTCACGATTTCCGGTGGATTCATAACATCAAAGCTCACCGCCTCAGTTTCGAATCGTAATCTTCAGGTCTCGTGGGTATTGAGTTTGCGATTATCGGTAAATCCATCGCTACATTGGTTGCTACCTCCAATCTAATTTACGCCCCCGTCCAGCGCCGCTATTAATCAATCACGGAATCTGACAAGCCGCCGATCGTATTTCATCAGAGCCGAATATCTTAGTCTCCCCTACCTTCCCCCGACCTTCATCAAAACCCACCCAATCGTCTTCAATGAGAAATGAAAATTCGCTTTGAATTTCCCTCTTCTTTTTTCACCCTTTCCGGAAAAAGAATAATTGTTTCGAGGATGAAAAAGAATAATCACCGCTCAGAGATAATTCATTCGCGCCACTTAGAGTCGAGGGTTATGAAATCAATCTTTGATCTGTTTCCTTTGGCAAATTAAAGGGCGGGGATCAAACCTACAGGGGCTTTTGGTTCGACGGTTGTTCGATTTTCACGAATGAACGAAACCTCTTGACCTTTCTTCAGAACCAACCGGAGCTTGGGTAAATTTGATATATCAAAGGGTTTAAATGTGATTCACGGCCCAACGGGAATTCGCTACCTACGCCGCTTGTTTTCAGTTTATAAATTCGGCACGGAATCAAAAACAGATTGTAAAACTGTGGCATAATCTTCAAAAATACTACTTTTATCAAAATGAATGATGATTTTAAATAGATTTTTCCCATGGGGGGAGGAACATTGCTGAAAAGCCATAAGTACCGACCTATTTCAAGATGAGTTTCCCCTCTTAAATAATATATTTAATGGGAATTGATGCCTTATAGGTATTTGTAAGGCCCGGAAAATCTCGAAAACCCATTTTCAACAAAATTATTTTTCCAAAGTTGACCCAAAACCGATCTCAATTGATTTAAGGGATGTCATTTTTTGCCATATAAGTCCTAAATTACGGACGCCGAATTCAAGATGTCGATCATAGAACAACCATGTATCATGGAAAGGGAGGAAAAGTGATGACTACAGGGTGAAAACGGGCTTACTCCTTGTTTTTCAATTTATGGGTTGTCTTAGTGTCATTCAACGCCATTGATCATTATGAACAACTGAAATGCTTAATCAGGACTTTTCCCACAAGGATTCGTTCTTCAGAGAAATCCATAATGAGAACAGTAATTTGAGAAAAAACCATATTTTTAAGGAAGATAAGCAATTTAAATACACGGAATATCCAGCGAATAGGGGTAAGAAGGAGCGAACATTGCGGGTTAGTTAGGAGAGGAATTTCATCCCTTTCGCTTCCCAGAAACTTCATTAGGTGCTTCAGATCGGCCTGTTTTTGTAAGCTATTCCTAGAATAATCAATCTATGTAATCATGCCAGAGGTCAACCTCTCCGGTCAGCCGCCGAAATTCAACGTTATACGTTACATGAAAACCAAACATGAAAACACTGAATTTTCACAGGGGTTGGTTATTTCTTGGACCAGGCGCGTGGAGACTCATGTGAATTGATTTAGCGACCGAAATTCAGTGGAAAACGATAACCCACACGCCTAGGCACCAGAAATTATGAAAACCCACTTTCGAAATGGGTAGATAGATACCCATTTTGACCCATTACATCTTCCGGTGGGTGCCAATCGTTCAGGGACCCGTGACATTGGATTCAGCGTCCAAAATGTAGTGGAAATGATACCCCACACGCCAAGATCCAAAAAAAAAAAAAAAACTCGAAAATCCATTTCTTTAAAAACACATCTTGACACCCCCTCCCTCTCAAATTTGATCCGATCGGGCTGAAAAGTTTGAAAGACCAACTAGAGCTGGAAACGAGTCCCTGATTAACATATCAGATTTGTAGAAAATGTTCTACTACCAAAGTCGGCGTAAACGGTGGACGGACATTTTGATCTAGACACCTTTAAACGCCTAGAAAAATTTCTTGAACCAAAGATTGACTTTTTGCATGAAAACATAGGTTTCATTTTCCACTAAATTTTGGACGTTGAAACGATTAAAATAAGTCCTGGACACTCGCTGTTTTCTCCATACTCTTACACATAGAAATAATTACATTTTGCAGCGTTTTTCACCCGTAGTCTTCTACTATCGTAACGTTTCAGTAGTGTTTCAACATAATGCAAATCAGAGATGATTATTAAACTTGGGGACAGTTAGGCGGGTTCAGGTTAAATGTGTACCTCATTTCAGAATCTGGAGATCCTTCCAGGTTTGAGAGAATCATCTGCAGTGGGTTATTCTCACCATATTCCCTCCAGGGACTTGGCAAAAGCGCTGTTGTACTTTCGGCAGTTAGCAAGTGGCTGATACAAGCTTTTTCACTCGAGCGAGTGTGTTGCGTTTCCTCGGGGAATTACAATGTATGGGGTGATGCGGTGTTGCCTTCGCTTCGAAGTACAAGTGGATAAGAAGACGAGTTGGAGTAAATAACGGGAAACCACAGGATCGAGTCACTTCGAAAGGATTCTTTTGGCAATCACGAACATGATAGACGTGGACAGGAGACAACGGCCAAACGGATGAACGGCGCCGAGGTTAGTAATCTTGGTAAAGGGGTGGGGGTGGAAAGGGCTAACAAATGTTTCCGTGTCGACCACTTTATTGGCTTTTGGAACAAAACCACTCACCTGCCACCTACCGACCGTTTTGGCCTCGGAACGCTGTCTCTTCACATCCTCCAGAACCAGGTAAAGGGCTTAGGACGGTTTCGGGCTTCACGAGCTTGACACGTCTCGCCGATTGTAGGGGCGGGAGATATTTGGAAGGAGTTGAGCCGATAGGGAATGAAGAGGCAGGAAATTTGTTCTTCTCTTCCATCCTGTCCATTACACACGTCCCTAACAATCAATCCGACGTCGAAAGACTCAGATTGCCGTGGATCCTTTCCATCGCGGCATCCTAGAAACAATAACTCGTGCGGTAGAAGTTATTTTCAAGCCTTTTCTCATTTCCGTCTGACACCCACCACACTTTTCTGTCCCACGTCGCCCATAAAATATAAATTATGGTTTAATATTCTCTTAGCAACAACCCTAGGGTCGATCTCACCCTCAACAGTTTACATATTAGGTATACAGGGTGTTCCACGAGTTGTTCGCTCCTCGTAAAATCGTCCAAATGGGAGTAAACAAAAAGCTTTTCTTTTGTATCTATATTTATTTATTTTATTTTATTTATTTTTTCGCAAGGATCTCAAATATCACTTTTGCACACCCTACGCAAATTTTTTTTGGGCCAAATTTGGGGGAAGAAGGGATCTAAATGTGTTTTTAGAAAGATGGATTTTCGGCAATCTATCGATCAGTAGTAAAAGTGGGTTCTTACGAAGAAATAAATATCGAGGCGAGCTTGAGTTGGTTGATACCAATGAATCAAAGTCATGACCTAGAAAGGTACGCTGGTATTGCCAATTTCAGTAGTTAAAATTTTCAAAAAAATCTGAAATTTCGGCCAGGGGCCTCTTTATGTCTGTAGTTGGTCCTCAAAACTTTTCAGCCCGAGTGGTCTAAATTTGAGGGGGGTGGGTAATTTTCTGCTAAATTTTGGACGCTTCATCCATTGAGATGGGCCTTGGAACGATCAACGCCCTATGGAGATGGATATTGGTCCCAATGGGTGTTGAACTACCTATTCTGAGTTTTCGAGATTATTAGGTACCTAGAACTGCGAATCGGTATTGCCGATTTTGATTGTAGAAAATTAAAAACGCTGCAAATTCTCACACAGGGGTTGGTTATTCGTGAGACCAGGTGCATGGAGATTGATTTGAAAATAGATACTCATAACCTCTTCCGGTGGGCGCCAATCTTTCCGGGACCCGTCTCGTTGAATTCAGGGTCCAAAATTTAGTGGAAAATGATACCCCACACGCCTAGGTACTAGAAATCTCGAAGACACAATCAAAATGGCTAGATACCCATTTTGACCCATTAATTCGTCCGGTGGGTGCCAATCCTTCTGGGACCCATTCCATTGGATTCAGCGTCCCAAATTTAGTAGAAAATAATCGACGTCGGATTGATTGTTAGGGACGTGTAATGGACAGGATGGAAGGGAAGATACCTGTCGATTATGTGGCTTTTCAATATTCTTGGTTGATAGGACGGTACATGAAATGTCTTCTGTAGAGGTTGAAGCATGTCCCTCCATCATTCTGAGTTGAAAGCATTGTTGACATCCAGTGTTACCAGTAGTTCTACCTGTCCTGTTCAATGTTTATCCTCTCGTGTTTTCCTGAGCTCCTTCACCACCTCAGTCTACTGTTGAGACCTTTTCTGAAACCATTTTGTCGCGATAACAGGTCGCCAGCCTCCCTGATAGCCAAGCATATTCGGGTTTGCAGAAGCTTCTCAAACCCCTTGCCATCTGTGTCCAGCACGCAGAGAGGATTCCATGAGGAGGGCTATGTCAAGTATCACAAGCCTTGTTTGTTTCCATTGTCAGCTGAAAATCCCTCCTTGCAGGCATGGATTGTACATTGCCAGTAGGACCTGTGGGCAGGATTCTGCTGCGATCTGTATAGCCTCTGATGGTATGCGATCTGTATAGCCTCTGATGGTATGCTATCTGGTCCTGGAGACTTCCCATTTTTCTGGTTCCTATCTGCCACCTTCCTCAGTTCATCGTCTATGAACAGAGTTATGCTACCCTCGTTACCCAGTCGCTCTTGGTCGTGATGGAATTCCTCCTGTCTCTGTTTAAGTGTTTCTGTGCATCTCTCCCCTCTGACCACAAGATTGTTCATTGCAGACCATATCGCTCACTTTCACTCACTGTACCTTATTTTCCATGTAGCTAGTTGACTACTTCATAAAACCTTTGTTGGTGTCAGTTTCTTCAATTGATTTAGCGAGTTTAAAGTGCAAAAATGGTTTTAATAAGGTCCATGTAAATGCTGATCACTTTTTTTGGAGTTTCAGTCTGAGCTAGTTGCTCTCATTTGTTGTCCTATAGCGTCATCCATGTCTCTTCGTCCTCCAGGAATTCTATTAAATGTGCCCTGGAAACGGGTTCCGATGGCTCTAAAGTTATTTTTTATTCATTTGTACAGTATGGACTAATCCAATTTACAAAGTTATAAAGTAAGTAAAATAATAATAAAATAAATAAAAACCGACAGGAGAAGTAAAGCACAGCGAGAAAAATGTTCATCAACTGGAGCATAGGAGACGTCGACGCTGGGATTTGGAGACATTGAAGAAATCAATATTGTGCGACGCTTAGAGGGAAATGGAGAGTATTATTTTTCGAGCTGAAGGGTGCTGAAAACAGTTCAATAGCACGTGCTCTGATTCGGGGAACCCGCAGACCAATGATTGATAGCAGAGGAGGGCAGTCAACTCGGTCAGAAAAGGGAACGTGAAGAAAAATGACGTCAGCGCCACGGTGGCGATCAGCACGGCAAGAGAGATGAAAATGCGCTCCAGTTGGTCAGTGTGGCTTGAGTAGATTGGAGACCAGAACACCGAAGCGTATTCAATGTGAAGGTGGACAAGGCTCTGAAAAAGGGCGATTAGGGCAGAAGCTGAAGTGAATTCTCATGGTAGTCCACTTGTGAAAACCGAGGGCATGCATTGCTCGACGAGAAGCCGAGTCAACTGGGGATTAAGATGGACACCAAGGTCCGGCAGGTGGCTATGAGTGACGGCGCCAATGGTGTACAAGTGCAGCCTAGGAGCGATGGAACGTGACACTGAGCACTTCATGGGATTCAAAAGGAGACCAACCATAGAGCTCTGAGCATTGAAGGTGTTGAGAGAAGACTGCCGAGTTAAACAATCTAAGAGCTCACGAATCCTGCAGAAAATCTTAACATCATCGGAACTTAATCAGGAAAAATCAGGAACTTAACTCCAACAAGGGCAGAAGCTGAAGTGAATTCTCTGGTAGTCCACTTGAGAAAACCGAAGGCATGCATTGCTCGACGAGAAGCCGAGCGCTGAGCGATTTGGCTGGAAAAAGTCAACTGGGGATCAAGATGGACACTAAGGTCCGGCAAGTGGCTATGAGTGACGGCGCCAATGGTGTACGAGTGCAGCCTAGGAGCAATGGAACGTGGACACTGAGCACTTCATGGGATTCAAAAGGAGACTAACCATAGAGCTCGAAGCATTGATGGTGTTGAGAGAAGACTGCCGAGCTAAACAATCACAGAGCTCACGAATCCTGCAGAAAATCTCAACATCATCGGCGAAAATCAGGAACTTAACTCCAACAAGGGCAGAAGCTGAAGTGAATTCTCTGGTAGTCCACTTGAGAAAACTGAAGGCATGCATTGCTCGACGAGAAGCCGAGCGCTGAGCGATTTGGCTGGAAAAAGTCAACTGGGGATCAAGATGGACACCAAGGTCCGTCAGGTGGCTATGAGTGACGGCGCCAATGGTGTACGAGTGCAGCCTAGGAGCGATGGAACGTGACACTGAGCACTTCATGGGATTCAAAAGGAGACTAACCATAGAGCTCTAAGCATTGAAGGTGTTGAGAGAAGACTGCCGAGCTAAACAATCAGAGCTCACGAATCCTGCAGAAGATCATAACATCATCGGAACTTAATCAGGAAAAATCAGGAACTTAACTCCAACATGGGCAGAGCAATCCCGCTGATTGCTAGAATAAAGAGAAGAGGACCGAGATGCAAACCCTGGGGGACTCCAGAAGAAGCCACAAATGGAGGCGGAACTGCACCACGGATTCTAACTGAGGAGATACGGTTGTTGCCACATTACGCTGACTTCTCTCATTATGAACTGAACCGACTGGGCGGCTGTTTCGGTGGATAAATGCAACCTAGAAAAACATGACGGGCGCTGAGGTTTAACACCAATATAGTATGATTTCGTCCAATGAGCAACGTACATTTTCTATATTCATCAGCCCAACAGCGAGTTGAAGTGCTCATTCTCAAGTTTGACACTAAAAACGTGAAATGAAGTTACTCGTCGTTGTCAGAGTGATGAACATGAGATTTAACTGTCCTGCACGCTCGACGGTTTCCATTCGAGGAGTTATAGTTTCTCGAGGAAGCCATTCCATTCGCGCCTTCGCCTTAATTATTACCAGACGGTTTAAACGTCTTCTCCTCGATCCGTTGAAAGTGGAGAAAATGATAAATTGCGCGAGAGGGGAAACTTGACAAGTGGAACGCACCTACGTCTCTATCGGGATTTCGCTCGGAGAGAAATTCACTTTCCGAGTTGATCCGTCATTATTCACTCGGGTATTAGGATTGGCGTCTCCTTTCGAAGAAACTCTCTCGTTTTGTTGTTCTTACCTCTTTCGTTCCATATTGGCTCGTGTTCGCTTCCTAATAATACATGGCCGCGTGCCCTGTTTCCTGTAGTCTGTAGGGCTGTAGTCAGGTAGAGCGCTGCGAATTATTCCACGAATGGTGACTGTTGATACACTTCGAGCAATGTCATTACACAAATTTGCTCCTCACGCGGTTCACTGAGAAGGTTCACCGAATTTTCTGCATGACGCTTCACAATTGAAAATACCTTCTCCGCTGGATTAAGTGATGAATAAGGTAGAAGTTTCTTCACAATAACTTGATAAGTTCCTTTATCCGACGTTTCCCTGCGTATCATGATGGATTTGTCCATTATCTAGTAAGGACTGTATCGGAGAGCTTCCGAATCGGCCCAAAATTTCATTCTGTTCGTTTCACAGTGCCTAGATCAAGATTAGCAAATGTCCGTCCGCGCCGTTTTTGGTAGTAGAAAATTTTATAAAAATCTGAAATTTGGGTCAGGGGTCCGTTCCCGGATCTAGTTGGTCTTCGAAACTTTTCAGAACAACCGGACCAAATTTGGGTCATAATGTGTATTTTGAAAAATGTATTATCAATATTTCTGGCAAACTAGGCGTGTGGGGTATCATTTTCCACTAAATTTTGGACGCTGAATCCAATAAAGTGGGCCCCTGAACGATTGGTGCCCTCTGGATGAGGTTATGGGACAAAATGGGTACCTATCTACCCATTTCGAATGTGTTTTCGAGATTTCTGGTATCTAGGCGTGTGGGGTATCATTTTGGACATGGTGGTGGGAGGGGGGGGGGGGTAATAGTATCTTTAGAAAAATGGATTTTCGGAATTTTTGGCGATATACGTGTATGGGGAAATTTTCGACTTTTTATTCAAATATTCACTTTCAATTAGCGCTTTTGAGTATTGTCCTTGTAGTCTTGTGCGTAGTTTGAATGTTGGTGAGTGCGTATGGCCAACCCAGTGGATTAGTGTAATGCAGTGAGGAGGAAAAGGGCCCCTCTTCCATTGCGAATTGATTAGATAATGGTTTTCAAGGATCCTCTCCTCGATTGTCCGTAATTACCCTCTTATTGGGGAAACTGGTAATGGAACATAAGGCGCCTAATGACGCGTTTCTCACTAACGATCACAGAACAGGAGAGGTTCCAGGGGACTCGTACAAGAGAATGAGCCATTTAATTATTAGCGCGGAACAGGTAAGAGAGCTCGATGGAGGAAGTGGGAACGTTCCGCAGTTGCTGGCTGTGGGTGGTGGTGGGGGGGGGGGGGGATTCCGCGGCTGTCGAAGTGTGTCTCACGGTGTCTCAAGCTCTAACTCGAAATCCCGGAACTCCCTTCGGGCTTCCCTCTTCACCGCAGGGGTTTTCGAGCATCTTTGACACCGCATTACCATAACCGCTGAAAGTGAACGATCCGAAGGTTTCCCGCGCCAGCTGCTCGAAGCGGAAGGCCGAGACAAAGAGGGTGCGACGCGATGGGGTACGGAGGAAAAAGGGGATGCAAAGCGGGATGGGGGAGCTGATTCTTCGCGAGAGTGGAAAAACGGATAGCGAGATGGATGGAGGTTTTTTTTCCCTCCGAAGGTAAATATACCAATGCGAGCCGAGATGGGTAATAAAGAAACCAGCAGAGCGTTACGGAATTGCTTTCCTCAGCAGCACCTACGCGTTAATCCGAAGGTTTGACTATTAACGACTTAATTCGTTTATTCTATTCCATAATAAGGATCATTATGTGATTGATCTGCTTAACCTGACCAAATCATCTCATCCCTTGGTTAAAATAAAAATAGAAGTAAAGGAAAAGTGGCGTTTGGGGCCAATTTTCACTAGTGGCCAACGGAACCAGAAAATTCGTACTTTGCCTTGTTTCCTCTGGTTGGACTAAGGATGTCTTAGGACATGGTAGGTGAAAAAATATTCCTCCTGGTACAGTTTGTCTCTTCTATAGTAAGGGAAGGATCTGCTATGGTACAAGGAGGGTTTCTTCCACTGACCAAAGGGTGTTCTTCAGTGACCCAAGGGTCTCCTCCTTTAATGGATGGGTCTCTTACTGAGAAAAGGTTCTCCTCCAGTAAGGGATGGATCTCCTATGGTACAGGAAGGGTCTCCTCCAGAGACCAAAAGGTTTCCTCCAGTAAGGGAAGGGTCTCCTCCAGTGAGGGAAGTGTCTCCTTCAATGGTAGGATCCGTCTGTTAGAGAGATTATTTCCTGGTACAAGAAGGGTCTCGTCTAGTGACCAATGGGTTTCCTCCAGTGACTGAAGAGTCTTCTCCAGTGACCAAAGGGTCTCCTCCATTAATATTTGGGTCTCTTACAGCGAGAGAAGGGTCTCCTGCAGTTTGGGAAGGACCTTCTCTGGTAGGGAGATTCTCCTCTGGTACAAGGAGGGTCTCCTTTAGTGACCAAAGGTTCTCCTCCAGTGACCAAAGAGTCTCTTCAAGTGAGAAGAGGGTCTTCTCCAGTGAAGGAAGGATCTCCTCAGGCAGGAAAATTCAGTTCCAGTGAGGGAAGTGTCTCCCCCCATAATGGAAGGATCTTCTGTGGCAGGAAGATTCTCCTCTGGTACAAAAAGGGTCTCCTCCAGTGACCAAAAGGGTCTCCTCCAGTGAGGGAAGGATCCTCATTGGCAGGAAGATTCTCTTCCAGTGAGAGAAGGGTCCTCCAGTGAAGGATGGATCTCCTCTGGTACAAGAAGGGTCTCCTCCAGTGACCAAAGGGTTTCCTCCAGTAATGGATGGGTATCTTACAGTGAGAGAAGGGTCTCCTCCAGCAAGGGAAGGATCTCCTCTGGTAGGAAGATTCTCCCTTGGCACAAGGAGGGTGTCATCCAGTGACCAAATGGTCTCGTCCAGTGACCGAAGTGTCTTCCCAGTAATGGATGGGTCTCTTCCAGTGGGAGAAGGGTCTCTTCCAGCAAGAGAAGGACCTCCTCTGGTACAAGGAGGGTCTCCTCCAGTGACCAAATGACGCATGGTGACTCATTCTAATCGATTCAGCGTCCAAAGTTTAGTAGAATATGATTCCCCACGCGCCTAGATACCGGAAATTTCGAAAACCCCAATTCGAAATAAGATGGGTACACATTTTGACCCATAACCTCTTCCAGTGGGCTCCAATCGTTCCAGGGCCCATCTCATTGGATTCAGCGTCAAAAATTTAGTCGACAATGATAACCCACACGTCTAGATCGCCGAGAATCTCGAAAATCTATTTTAGAAAACACATTTTGGAGCAGGGGAGACAGGAGTTCAGAGTGATCACCTAACCTCAATGTATAATTCCCGACTACTGCAGGCCGTGCTGAAGGACGACCTCAGTGATGTTCATGAGTAGTTGTTGGAGAGTTGTAGGAACAGTGTGAATGTTCTTGTAGGAAAATTTATATGTACGAACAAAGGCGGCTGAGAGGAAGCTCATTCATCTGTTGCTCGTGGGGGTTGAGGTGGCGTAGGCCTTTTGTTACCGATCGTGATGATTACATCTCGACCAGTGGGCGGTTGGACGTGAACAGAAGCGAGAAACTGTATTCCCGGACACGCCTCCACCTCCCTCCGATATCTTCATTATTCTTTTGACAGCTGTCCCGGAACAAGGAGGGGAAAGATGGACGAAAAAATGGCGAAAGTTCGAAGATGACGCGGGGAAAGACAATTTTTCATGACGAATACATTTGCCCACATTGACGATCCGTGTATTCACGGCTCAGGCACACATCCCACCTCGGAACGTGCAAGCGTTTTAAGGGTCTCGAGGGGCATATGTTGGTATATCTACGTATTTGTCCGGTACACTGGAGGGCACGACTGTTGTCAATGCGCCATTTTATCAATTTGTCCTTCTTCTCGTACATTTTACTCCCAAAGACCAGACAAAAAGCAGTATTATAGTGCTCTTAAATATATTATTTGTACGTACCCAATGAAAAGTAGGTGCCTACTTTTGGGAACAAGGCGTGTGGAGTATCATATTCCATCGATTTCGGACGCTGAATCGATCATGTAGGTCTACACTCATTGTTTTCCCATACTAGAGCTCAAAGAAAAATGCTGCAAATTCTTACATTCCTCGAACTAGGCGCAGAAATGCAGAATCATTTCTTTAACACGGGGAAAGTGGGGAGAAACAGTGGGTGTGGCGGGTCCTGGACCCATTCCAATCAATTCAGGGTCCAAAATGTATTGGGAAATGATACCCTATAGGCCTAGGTACTGGAAAACTCGAAAACACACATTCAAAATGGGTAGATAGGTACCCATTTTGACCCATGACCTCTTCCAGTGGGCGCCAGACGTTCTGGTACCATTTTCATTGGGTTCAGCGTCCAGACACTAGTGGAAAATGACACCCCACACAACTGGATTGCAAAAAATCTCAAAAATCCATTTTTCGAAATATACATTTTGACCCCTACCCCGCACAAATTTAGTCCGATCGGGGTGAAATGTTTCGAGGACCAACTAGATCCGGAAACGGGTCCCCGACCAAAATTTCAGATTTTTAAAAAATTGTCTACTACCAAAATCGGCGTAGTACGGTGGACGGACATTTGCTAATTTTGGTCTAGACACCTTGAAACGTCCAGAAAAAAATTTGGGCCGAATCGGAGAGATTGACTTTTTGCATTAAAACACAGGTTGATTATTCAAGAACCAACCAAAACCAACCGTTGTGGAATCATTTGCAGCGTGTTTGATTTATCGTCGTATAACGTCTGATGTCAAATTTGGAAACTGACTTTTGGTTGATTATTTCAGGAAGAACCAACTAAAGCCGACGTATGAGCGTTTATTTGAAGAAGCAGTGTACTTGTTACGTTCGAATTGAGCAGAGGTCAACATAATACAATTACTCCTCCTTAGGGATATACGTTATTCTAATCGCGAAGCGTTTCCTTAGGACTTGGAGAACTTCCAAGGGAAGGTACGCGCACTTTGGGGGCCCGTAAAAACTTTCCCGGAGTTGTTTTTAGAGCCACATGTTGAATCCCAAACTGACGGTTAACACGCAACCGAGCTTAATAAAGTTGTTTCCCGACTTTTAAGTTGAATCGCTCTACGAAAGAGGCGGCTGGAACATGGAAGTTGGCAATGAGAGTGAAATACGTTCATGACAAGTTGATTCTCGACTGAACGATGTTGTGAAGAAACTATCGGTTCAGTATTCGAAAACGCTCTGAGATGTGCCCTACGTTGTATGAAGGGGGGTGTTCTACAACCAGCTGGACCACACTGGGAGCATTAGTTCCATTTCCCACCGTTGGAGTGCTGTAATGTTTCCTCCCAGATGGTCACTACCACTCATTTTTATTGGTTGGTTATTCCTTGACTAATCAACCTGTGTTTTCATGCAAAAAGTCATTCTCTGCGATTCGGCCCAACATTTTTTCTGGGGGTTTCAGATGTCTAGATCAAAAACGCTGCAAATTCTTACACAGGGGTTAGTTATTCGTCAAACAAGGCGCATGGAAACTTATTTAAAACATGGGGGAAATGGGGAAAACGGTGGGTGCGGCGTGTCCCAGACCTATTCCAATCGATTCAGTGTCCATGCTTTAGTGGAAAATGATTCCCCTACACGCCCAGGTACCAGAAATCTCGAAAACACATAAATATTCAAAATGGGTAATATATATACCCAATTTGACCCATAACTTCTTATAGTGGGTGCCAGTCGTCCTGGGACTCATTTCGTTGGATTCAGCGTCCAAAATTTAGTGGAAAATGATACCCCACTTGCCTAAATCGCCCAAAATCTCGAAAATTCATTTTTCAAAAAACACATTTTGACCCCTACCCCGCCCAAATTTGGTCCGATCAGGCTGAAAAGTTTGGAGGACCGTCCTAGGCCGGGAGCAGACCCCTGACCCAAATTTCATATTTTTAGAAAATTTTTTACTACCGAAAACGGCGTGGACGGCGGACGGTGGACGGTGTTCCGCGCCGTTTTTGGTAGTAGAAAATTTTCTGAAAATCTGAAATTTGTGTCAGGGGACTGTTCCCTGCCGAGACGGGTCCTCGAAACTTTTCAGCCCGATCGGACCAAATTTGGGGAGGGGGGGGGGGTAGGGGTCAGAATGTGTTTTTTGAAAAATGGATTTTCTAGATTTTGGGCGATCTAGGCGAGTAGGGTGTCAATTTCCACTAAATTTTGGACGCTGAATCCAATGAAACGAGTCCCAGAACGATTGGCACCCACAGGAAGAAGTTATGGGTCAAATTGGGTATTTATTACCCATTTTGAATTGGTGTTTTCGGGATTTCTGCATCCTAGGCGTGTGGGGTATAGTTTTCCACTGAATTTTGGACGCTGAATTCAATGATGTGTGTCCCAGAACGATTGGCAACCACCGGAAGAAGTTATGGGTCAAAATGGGTATGTATCCACCCATTTTGTATGTGTCAGGATTTCTGGTGCCTAGGCGTGTGGGGTATCATATTCCTATAAATTTTGGACCCTGAATCGATTGGAATGGATCTGGGACCCCCCACACCCACTGTTTCCCCCATTCGAGGAATAACCAACCCGTGTGTAAGAATTTGCAGATTATTCGAGGAATAACCAACCAAAAGTCAGACGTCCATGCGCCGTCCACGCCGATTTTAATGGTAGGAAATTTTCTAAAAATCTGAAATTTCGGTCAGGCGTCTGTTCCTGGTCTTCAAAACTTTTCAGCCCGATCGGGCCAAATTAGGGCGGGGTAAGGCTTAAAATGTGTATCCTGAAAAATGGATTTTCGAGGTTTTTGGCGATCTAAGCACGTGGGGTATTATTTTTTACTAAATTTGGGAGGCTGAATCCAATGAAATGGGTCGTAGAAGGATTGTCACCCACCGGAGGTCCAATGGGTCAAAATGGGTCTATCTAATGGATCTATCTACCCATTTCGAATGTGTGTTTTCGAGATATACAGTACCTAGGCGTGTGGGGTATCGTTTTCCTCTAATTTTTGGACGCTGAATCCAATGAGACTGGTCCCGGAACGAGTGGTGCCCTCTGGATGGGGCTACTGGTCAAAATGGGTGCCTATCTTCCCATTTTGAATTTGTGTTTTCGAGATTTCTGGTACCTAGGCGTGTGGGGTATTATTTTCCACTAAATTTAGGACCCTGAATCGATTTGAATGGGTCCGGGACCCGCTACACCCACCAGTTCTCTCCATTTCGCCTTCGAGAAGATGGCTTCCTGATAAAGTTTTCGACCACTCAGGTTCACAAATTCAGACCCTTTTCCGCACCATCGGCGGTTCCCTTTGTTTTTCTAACGACAGTTATTTGAGCTGATCATTTTGCTTGACGAGAACCATTCGCAAACGGTTCGAGGAATTGCTGAGACGTTTGGACGTGTAACCAACATATGCGGTGATGAAATGAGACCAACCTGACAATCACAAGAGTCGAAGGAACGATAACGAAGACCGATATACGATGGGGTGAGAAATATAACGTATATTTGTTAGGGATTATCTATCCAAGATTGTATGTTTTGGCTTAGAGAGACTTTATCCCCACTAAAAAAGGAACCCCAACCCCTAAAATGCAACGGTATTGTATTCACGCTGTCACATATCTTAATATTGTTTTTCACCGAAATGTATAGGTCCTATATTTCCAAATTCAATGTTTATAAACCGCCACTAAGAGCTTTGTGCTAGCTGATGGAATCTCGTTAAATGGGCCCATTGGACTTACGTGTTTCGGTGACCATCAAGTGAGAAAATCTTAACCTAACTTAATCATTCATTTATGTTATTAAATACCTTAGTATTTCGGCTAGAGTGAATAGGAGAATTTTTCGTGTATTGAAATGTAGCAGTTTGGGGGCTATGCATGTTTTCATGCAAAATGCCAATCTCTCCGATTCGGCCAAACAATTTTTCTGGACGTTTCAAGGTGTCTAGATCAAAATTAGCAATGTCCATGCTCCTGATCCGGGGAATAACCAAGCCCTGTTTTAGTTGGAAAAAGCAAGCGCACAAAACAGCGCAAACAGTTATTAAAATGGCTGAATTCTGTTGTAAAGTTCTAAATTATCTGAAACGACAATAAATGGATTGACTGTAAAGGTGAATTTTAAATAATTCAGCGTCAATCAATCAATCGTCCATGATTACCGTGTGTAGACCTAAAATATATCTTAAAAACATGGCGATTGACGATCTGGAGGATAGCAGTTAACCTCGTAGCAGTTAACCTGACAGCGTGGCGCCACAGTACATCAGCAAAGATGGCAACGACGGGTCCTGAGTCATTAGGCCGTTACGTCCTCCGGTCCTCCATCATGCGATAGTTAACCCGGACTTGATGTCCCGACCGGTTAGTCCCGGGCAAATGAGAAAGGAAAGGTAGAAAGAGAGGAAGAGGTTACTCGCCGCAATGTGCTCGGTGTTCGAATTGAATTAGCGCGGCGGTCAGCGCGGTGAAATATATCTACTGCCGGAACACGCCAGTGACGGACAAATTGTATCGGCGATTGAACGAGGACGCCGCTCTGGGTCGGCCATTTCACCCCCGACGTCCGAGTTTTTTAGGGGTAGGCGTCACGTCATATTTTTAATCAACACTTCAAACCCTCATGACCCCCTCAAGCGCCCGGGAAAGCGTTTAGCAGAGCCCAGAGCGCCCTTTCCCTCTAAATCCGCTCTTGGCCCTTCCACCCGGGGACTTTTAATTAAGAAACATAAATCCTGGGGCGGGGTCCTCTCGTCCCTTGTGGTTTAATCATGCCGTAATTTAATAATTAAATCCGGTGTGAGAAAGGGCATCGGGCTTTAGGGGAGGGGGCGGGTTGTCTCCGCCAAATCCCTTCGCTCGGGGGTTGCGGGCAGGTTTAGTTAGAGCTCCCTTTGGTGCGGTCGACATCGGTTTTATCAGGAGTCGACCAATTGCAGCCGTTCGATAGCCGATGTTGACATGTTGAACACTCGCCAGCACACCCATGCGACATTACGATGTATACGTAAACCTAAAAACCCTTCATTCATCGATATTTAATTTAATATGACCCGGTATCACCTGCCTCCATGCGTTGCAATCCGTCCAAAATTCTCAAGTCAAAAATTTAAGCGGAAAATTATACCCAACTAGTATCTCTCAATGATACCCCACAAATCTCGGATACATGTATTATGTTCTGTTAGTTATATTTTGTCAATTTCAGCCATTTAAAATTATAATTCCGTCAAAAAGACATCAGTTTTCCGTTTCTTTGCGATTCTCCATCCAAATTATGAAGAGTATGAGCACGTTCTGTTCTCAAAAGTTGCACTCCTTCTTCTCTGTGAAATGGTAGACACTTGTGAAAGGCCCGTTTGGAATGAATGCCAATAAGCTTTCAATGAGATCGTACCTAATATGCTACAAGCGGCAGTCAAAAACCATCTTAAATAGTGATTCAAAACAATTTTGCTGCTAATTTGTAATGGTAACTGGCCTCACTGAATATAAAACACTCCCCATCACTTCAACACGGGCGTTTTTGCTGTGCAACTGCCTGGGGTCTGTTGGGTTGGCAGTCCTGCCACTCGAAGTCATCCCGAAGTCGTCAAGGGCCTCAAACTTACATTGCGTACACCCTAGGACCTCCCATGACTCCTCAACGCACATTTCAGGTGTTGATTCTGATTGATTTATTCATTAATCTGCCCTGCATTAGGCTACAAGCCCACTCTTCCTGCAGGAAAGATACATTTTACAAAATATCATGAATAAAATTAGTCAGGTTAGCATAAATAATAACTTCAAATATAACAATTTCTGCTTATTTCATAACTAATAACTAAAGTAATTAGGTAAATAATAATAAAAATAAATTATTATTTTAGATACAAAAATATACACACACACTTTACTGCACACTTCAATGTGTAAATTCTGAATGTTTCGGGGAGAAAAAAATTCTTTGGATCGATAAATACGGACGGTAAATAATCGAAATAAAAATAATAAACCGAAAAGCTTTGTCCCAAGGCGACGTTGCATTTTATTTATTTCGCGATACATTTCCCCATTATATCCGCCAAAATGGGTTTCATTTGGCACCGTGAACTTCCTTCCAGTAAACACTCCAACGCCATCTCCGGACTCGCTGAGCTACCAAATCTATTCGCTCATTAAGCGTTGCTTGGCTGGTTGCCATTTCAAAGCTAATTAGAACTTGGTAACAGACATTGGCTTTTATCGTGGGAAATAGAAGCTTCCGTTTTCAAGCCGGTGTATTTGAGGAAAATCTTGGGTCTTTCTGATATAAATTAATCTGAACGAAATTCTGGCTTCTTCTAAATGAAATGCCCGATAAGAGATAATTATATCAAGAAACCTCATTATTGACACGGAATGGTATCACGATGAACATTTTTGAAGATAAGTTCTTCATTCCTTCCGTAAAGGCCAACTGTACTGAGATTGTGTCCTTGAAAATTCTAGAAAAAACGATTCCAGCAACTGATAATTGAATAAATGAGGTCTTTTTTATACGATATGCCCGTTATGGCCGCTGAATATGATACGATGTATATGATATGTACAGGTCTCGAAAAAAAATTGATTTGCCAAACTTCCTTCCGTTTCAACATGTGTAGATTCCAAAAATGCAATGTCCGTCCACAGTCCGTCTTCATCCGGTGTATTGTTTGAAGGTTAATATGTGTTGAGAGAGGCTCTGAAGGAGCCGAGAAAAGGGTGGGTGATTTATGATTTGCGGGTTTTCCGAAGGACCAGATTTATTTGATTAATTAGGTATATCTAAGATGAGAAAGGAATGGAATTAGGACAGGAAGATGGGTAGTTACCTTCTTTGCGACGTAGTCGACACGAGGACGATGCGAAGTACCGGTACCGGCAGGATCTTCAGAAGTCGAAGTAGGTATGTTTAGCGCGAACTCGCGAAACGATAGGAAACGAGATTTTCGCGCACGAGAGTACCGATGTTTAAGGATGATACTCGGTTTTGGTTTTCGTTTTCACAATAGATCGTTGAGAAGGTAAAAATGGTGATGGATGATATGATGGGTACGAGATTACTGCAAGGAGGATTTGGGAGGTTACAGCGAACAGGTGGTTGTTGATGAGGGAATTCATCAGGTGATTTGATTTTAGGTAGATTGGTGTGAGAATAATAAAATAATGTAAGGTTAATTTCAAATTTAGGTTGAACAGTTATAGATTAATATTTGTATACCTGTAAGTCGTAAATTATTGATTAAATTGCCAAGTATTGGCGGTTATGTTGGCACCATTGATGCCTCTAGTGTTCTCCTATCAAATGTTGTGGTATGAGCAGTGTGCAGTGATAAGGGGATAAGGAAATGACCAAATATACGCAGTTCCACAGATGGAAATTTAGGTGAGTCCTGAACATAGTCCCCCCAATTGACATCTGGGGAACATGCCATTGTTTGTTATAGATGAAGATCTTGAAGTGATGCGGATATGGTGATGACTTACAGGTGGTTGTTGATGATAGATGGATGTCTTGATATGTTAGATAGGGAGTGGGATCAGCTTGACCACAGGTCGCTTGTAAAGCTTACCATGTGCAGTTCTGACTGTTACCACTCGGACCGTACCATCTTGTCCTGGATGGACTTCCTCCACAAGTGCCAAAGGCCATCTGCATGGTGGGGTATCTTCATTGGAGATGAGCACCACATTTCCAGGCTTTAGATTGGGGTGTTTCTTAGTCCACTTGTTTCGAGATTGAAGGCTGGCAATGTACTCGTCCCTCCAGCGAGACCAGAAGAATTTGCGTTCACGTATCAATTCCCAACGACTAAGGCGGTTTGATGGTATGTCAGAGTAGTCCGGTTCTGGAATTGCGGTTAGAGGTTGCCCTATAAGGAAGTGTCCAGGTGTTAGGACCTCTAGATCAGCAGGGCTGTCAGATATGGGCTGTAGAGGGCGCGAGTTCAATATGGCCTCCACTTTTGCAAAGATAGAGGATAGCTCCCAGGAGGTAAAGGTCTGATTGCCAAAGGCCTTGTAGAAGATCTGCTTGGTGGATTTGACGGCTGCTTCCCAAGATCCTCCAAAGTGAGGAGAAAGAGGAGGGTTGAACTTCCATTCCACTGAGAGGTGGCTGGTGTGATTGATGAAGGCCTGACGATTGCTGTCTTCATGGAACCACTCAACCATCCTTTGCAGGTAACCTGAGGCGCCCACAAAGTTTGTCCCTTGGTCAGAATACATGGTGGAGGGAATGCCTCGTCGTGCCACAAAACGGTCAAAGGTGTCCAGAAAGTTTTCAACAGAGAGTCCAAGTGCCATTTCGAGGTGAACTGCGCGAGTTGAGAGACAGATGAAGATGCACAGGTAGGATTTAGTAACTGGAGATTTGCGAAGGCGAGACTCTTTGCAGATGAAGGGACCCGCAAAATCCACTCCAGTGTGCATGAATGGTCGGATGGCATGGAAACGTGCAGCTGGTAGATTACCCATGTAAGGTGCGACTGTCTGCTTGGAGTATCGGGCACATTGCACGCATCTGTGCTTGACAAACCTCACTAGGTTACGCGCACTGGGTATCCAATAGGTCTGCCGTATAATTGCAAGAAGCGCTGTAGGGCCAACGTGGTGATTCTGGTGGTGATGATGGTCCACAATCAATTTGGTGAAGTGAGAGCGCGCTGGGAGTAGCAAGGGGTATTTCTTTGAGGTAGGCAGGGGAGAGTTCAATAGCCTGCCACCAACCCTTACCAGACCATCTGCGTAGATGAATGGGTCCAGGCGCCGAAGATTGGCCTCAAGGTCGTTTAGTGGCTTGTTGATGTAAAGCGCCGGGAAGTAATGATGTTGCACAAGCATGAGGCAGTGGTTATTGGCTAGTTTGAATTCTTGTGAGGAGAGTGGTCCAGTGAGGCGGGTGTGTTTGAGAGACTTGGGAATGGCACAGTTGTTGAAGAAGCGTTTGATGAATGCTACAACTCTAACAAGGCGCAGATAGGAGGAGTGTTGCTCAGTGTAGGTGATGAAGTTGTGGGTTGGTCTTACAACAATGAGGGAGAGTGCTATGGGTCGAAGCTCTGGGATCTTGTCAATTGGCGAGTTGTTGCTGAGGTTCCAAGTATGGATGGGGTGTTGAGCCCAAGCAGGTCCATTCCACCAGAGGCTGTGAGTTTTCAATATTGATGGTAGGGCGCCTCTGGAACCTAAGTCAGCAGGGTTTTCTGAGCCTTTGATGTGGTACCAATCCTGATGATCAGTTGAGCTCAAAACTTTCTGTACTCGTGAGGCGACCCAGGTCTGAAGAAGGTAGGTTGGTGTATTCAGCCAATTCAACACAACTGTGGAGTCGGTGAAGCAGTAGACCTTGGTTATATTCAGAGCAGTGATCAGGGGCTTCATAAAGGCAATGAGGTCAGCCAGTAGGAGAGCACCACACAATTCCAGTCGAGGAATTGTGAGCGTTTTGAGTGGGGCTACTCGTGTTTTGGCCATCAGAAGGGTCATGGCAGCGTTGGTGCCCTGTGGTGTTCTGAGGTAGGCAACTCCACAGTAGCCCTTTTCTGAGGCGTCTGAGAAGCAAACCAGTTCATAAGGTAAGTCAGATCTTGGTAGTGGTCGAGAGAGGTGAATGGTTGAGAGGATGGGAAGCTCTGATGAAAACTGCTGCCAAGCTAGGAGGAGATCTTGAGGTACCTCCTCATCCCAATCTAATTTAGCCAACCAGATCTCTTGCAGGACTCTCTTGGCATAGAATGTGACTGGTGCCAGGTACCCCAGTGGGTCAAAGAGTCGTGCAATGATTGAGAGAATCTGGCGCTTGGTAGTGGCTTCACTAGGTTGGGTGACATGGTAGGTGAAGCAATCTGTGTTGGCGTTCCACTGCATTCCCAGGATCTTGGTTATATTAGGCTCATCATCTATGTCGAGGAGGGTAGGGCCATTGGATGGTTGATCAAGTAACGGTGGATAGTTTGTGCTCCACTTGGCAAGAGTGAATCCAGCTTTGGACATAAGACCAATGAGCTGCCGTTTAAGCTCAAAAAGGTCTTCAATGGTATCAGCACCATAGGCCATATCATCCACATAACGGTGATGGGAGAGTACCTCTGCGGCAATTGGATAAGCCTTGCCTTCGTCCTCAACCAATTGTCGCAGCGTACGTTCAGCTTGAAAAGGTGCAGGGCTGGTACCATAGGTGACAGTAGACAGGTGATAAAGACCTGGCTCCTCGCTGGGATCCTTGCGCCAAAGTATGGAGAGATATGGCTGATCCTCTTCATCTATTAGAATCTGCCTGAACATTTTGGCTGCATCGCAAGTGAGAACAAACTTAAAGCGTCGAAAATGATGTATGATGAGTCGTGTATCGCCTTGTAACTTAGGACCAATCAGAAGGTGATTGTTTAATGATCCTGTTTCCGCTTTGCTACTGGCATTAAACACAACACGGAGTTTAATGTTGCCACTGACGTCTTCTTTGACAACTGGATGATGAGGTATGATGTACATAGGTGGTTTTTTAGCGGGAATCATATGGCCAAGAGACTCATATTCATCCATGAATTGATGATAGGCAGCCTTGAGTTGTTCATCTTTAGCTAGGCGGTTTTCAATAGAACGAAGGCGCCCCAGTGCTTGATTGTAACTGGGTTTGAGTGTTGGCGCGGCATCAGTCCTAAATGGTAGTCTCAGGATGTATCTTCCCTCAGGTGTACGGCGAAAGGTGTTTTTGAAATGTTCTTCGCATTGATGTTCTTCAGGAGATAGGCCAGTAGTCAGTAGAGGGACTTCCTCAATCTCCCAGAAGCGTCGGATCTGGTGGGAAATCTCATTCAGAGAGAGGAGGGAAACACTCTTAGCTGTTGGTGAGAGCTGTGATACCTTGCCCATGACTGCAAAGCCAAATACGGTGTTGATAAGGCGGGGCCCGTGCTCATGTAACACAATAGGCGCGCTAGTGACAATGTCTGGGTACAGGTCGCACCCCAGCAGGAATGAGATAGGACCTGGTGTCTGAAAATCAGGATCGCTCAGTTGATAGGACTTATAATCTTCCCACATTTCCGAGTCAAGTGTGGTCTGAGGTAGCGGAGGCGTGATGGACACAACCACAACAGCCTCAGTAGGGAATATCGCTGATCCTGATTTTGTTTGGAATTGGACAGGTGTTTGACCAATCACTCCACCCAGTACAGAGCCGTTAACGCCCGTTATGGAGGTTTTGAAGGCACGAGTAGAGCGTTGGAGAGTTCTAGCACATTCTGTGGTTATAAATGAGTGCTGCGACCCAGGATCCAACACTCCACGAAACCGATGGAGCATGCCTTGATTATCGCTTATGTAGGCAATGACTGTGCCCAACAGTACATACTGCCTAGGGTGGTGGGAAGTGCTTGCGCCAGCAAATGTAGTGGCTGATGTTGATGGTGGCTGGCTGGCAAGGCTACTAGGCTGAGAGGTTGTTTCCTTGCAGGGCAGGTGTAGAAATGTGCTGTGTAACTGTTGACATTCACGGCATTTGTGTGGTGACTTACATTCCTTTGTTTTGTGAAAGGGATGTAGGCAGTTCCTGCATCCTGTCCAGTTTCGAAGCATATTAACTCTCTCTGTAGGTGTTGCTGACAGGAACCTTTGACACTCCAAGAGTCAATGAGATCCCTGGCAGACGAAGCAGCACTTCTTGTTGGGTGCACTGCTTGTGGTTGTATCGGTGGTAGTGGCTAGGACTGAAGAGGTGTGTTTTGGTGTACTGAATCTGTTGGGGCGTCGTGGAGGTTGATGGGTGGTGGTATGCTGAGCGTATGATTGTTCTGTGACGGGGTTGTTCTGGGTGAGGCGAAGGACCTGGCATCTGCGCTGCACGAAGTCATGCAGAGCTCCGAAGGTTGGGTAGACAATTCCCGTTTGAGATATTTCAAACGCCTCTCGGGTGACGGGATCCAGACCCCTCAATGCCAGCTCAAACAGCAGGTACTCTGAAAAATTAGGGATGGTAAGATTCTTGAGGGAGAGAATATTTTCAGTTACCGCAGCTGAATATCTTAGTAGTGTTTCGTAAGAAGGCTTGCCCTGAAGGGGTTTGAAATTAATGATGTTCTGTATATATATTGCAGCAAGTTTACGCTTGTCATCATAGATTATGTTTAGCGCCGTCCAGGCTTGATCGAAGTTTTCTTCAACTACTTGGATGTGGCGTATTGTGTCGAGGGCAGCACCATCCAAGTAGCTCAGTAGATAATGAAACCTCTCTGCATCAGTGAGGGAGACTTCTTCGATTATTAAGGACGTAAACATTTGTTTAAACAGCGGCCAATCACCAGGATTGGCGCCGGAAAAAACTTTAATTTGAATTTTAGGCAATATAGCCCTAGAAGAACTTGCGGTAACGTTGGCTTCATGTGGGTTGATGGAGGGATTATGTCGTTCATGTTTTTTCTCAATGAGCAGAGAGTGAAACCCTTTTATTTCATAATACGCAAGCTTCACATTTGCCTGGTAGGCCTTTTCACTTGCTGTAGGAAAGGGTGTCTCCGCAGAGTGACATTCTTCGGCTTCCTCGTAAAGTGTACAGAAATCAGAAAAGATCTTGTCGACAACACTGGCCATGCCCATAAAGATATTTTGGTCTACCGGGTTCTTTAAGGATGACTCACTTTTCTTTTTAATGTTCAGGATTTCCTCTCCAAGAGTCCTAATTTTCTTGATAATTTTGGCGAGATTCACGGCCATGGTGGACTATATGATGTGAATGGAAGGAAGGTAAATTATTTATTGGGTAGGTAGGCACACAACAACCACTCACAAGAAAGGAGATATATAAACAAGAGATAAATTTATATGAACGAAAATTATTGTGTAAATGTTTGACTTTCGGTATGGTCGCTTTTCAAATCCGGCCCGAACTGACCAGAATGTATTGTTTGAAGGTTAATATGTGTTGAGAGAGGCTCTGAAGGAGCCGAGAAAAGGGTGGGTGATTTATGATTTGCGGGTTTTCCGAAGGACCAGATTTATTTGATTAATTAGGTATATCTAAGATGAGAAAGGAATGGAATTAGGACAGGAAGATGGGTAGTTACCTTCTTTGCGACGTAGTCGACACGAGGACGATGCGAAGTACCGGTACCGGCAGGATCTTCAGAAGTCGAAGTAGGTATGTTTAGCGCGAACTCGCGAAACGATAGGAAACGAGATTTTCGCGCACGAGAGTACCGATGTTTAAGGATGATACTCGGTTTTGGTTTTCGTTTTCACAATAGATCGTTGAGAAGGTAAAAATGGTGATGGATGATATGATGGGTACGAGATTACTGCAAGGAGGATTTGGGAGGTTACAGCGAACAGGTGGTTGTTGATGAGGGAATTCATCAGGTGATTTGATTTTAGGTAGATTGGTGTGAGAATAATAAAATAATGTAAGGTTAATTTCAAATTTAGATTGAACAGTTATAGATTAATATTTGTATACCTGTAAGTCGTAAATTATTGATTAAATTGCCAAGTATTGGCGGTTATGTTGGCACCATTGATGCCTCTAGTGTTCTCCTATCAAATGTTGTGGTATGAGCAGTGTGCAGTGATAAGGGGATAAGGAAATGACCAAATATACGCAGTTCCACAGATGGAAATTTAGGTGAGTCCTGAACATCCGGTTAGAGGAAAATACGGGTGCAGTGCGTTTTTACCGGCGCAGCTCATATGGTATTTGGCTCCGGTGCAGTTGATCACCGGTGCACATGATGCAGAGAGCGGTGCAGTTGACTAACCCCCACCTACCTATGTGCTGTTTATGGGATGTCAAAGGGTACCAACCAGCTCCTACCGTTTGTTTTTTCCGTTTAAAAGGGATTGGAGGTCCCTGAAGGTAAACTCAACCTTAGTTTCAAAGTTCACTACTTCATATATGTACAAATCTGAACATATTCGGGTTCAAAATGTACGTTTTTCAGTAGGTTTTTAGTTGTTTCGTTAATTTTCACGAGGTCGGGTGGTCCGTCATGTCCTCGTAAAGTTAATGCAAGACGATAAAGGATTATTCGATCTTTGGTGTGAGTATGCAAACCCTCCTAGCAAACGCTCAAGGCGTGCGGACGTACCAAATCCGGGACGGAACTAAATGGTTAATTTCTTTGCCAAATATACATTTTTACAGTTTTGTCTGTGGAAAATGCCCTTTCATTCGATTCGATAACGATTTATTCGTACAATGTAACCAATTTTGGCCACCACTTGCTCATTTTCTGAACTACTTCAGCTTGGCGCGCCTAGAAAGATAGATATTCAAACCCGCATAGATTGCCAGTCGTCTCGATCCCGGGTTAGAAATTAATTGCGCTCTAATTAATCATTATTGGCATCTGGGAACTAAGAATACCTATTTCTGCTTCTACAATGCCGAAAAACTCGTCAGGCTGGAAGTTTTTTGATCCAGGATTCACGTTGGATGTAATGATAAGTGCTTAGTTGAGATATCCATAGCATAGAAAGAGATGGTAAAACAGTCAAGACTGCCCACTAGCGGCAGTTTTACGTTAATACGTTTTGGAGACGTGTCTTAGAAATCAATAGGTTGTTAAAATGGTTATTCTCACTCAAAAATTGTACATATTTTTTCGTTTTCTTTCAGGCAATTTGATCAGAGCGTGGAAACGTGGCATTGCTGTGTTGACTGCGGGAAACGTCAAGCTCAGCCCTGATGAGAGGCTCAGCCTCGTCCACGGCTACGACTTGGAAATTCGGGACGTTCGTCCAGAAGACGAGGGCGACTACGTATGCCAAATTGCGTCTCTCTCACCGATGGAAATCACCCATACAGTCGAAATACTGGGTAAGCACGATCAGAAGAACAATTACGTTTATTTTGCATGTTTTTTTATTGCTTTTTATATGAAGAGCAACTGGTTAGTTTGCAGAGTTGATAGATAGGCACACGCTGCAGGGACGTAGACTAAACACTGGTGATATACAGTCAGACTTAGAGAGTAGAACAAGCTGTTGGCCAGGTTCTGGTCACTTGATCCCTTGGAGGAGCTTGAATTGCTCCTCAAACTTGAGAGGAAGCATCAAAACAGGAAGGAGGAACTTCAGTCGCTGGTTTGACAGCATGGGGCACTGCAGGATGGAGTGAAGCACTAAGTTGCCAACGTCTCAGCTAAGCATGAGACACGTTGATGGCACGATTCTCCTTGCCCTGAAACCAATCATCAGGATTAGAGAAGCGCTTTTGCCCAGCTCCTAAAGTTGTGTTTAGGGACGTGCATGGATGTAGCCAGTCTTGAAGAAGACACTTCTCTGGATGAAGATAAGTCTTCTAAGGTGCAGCTGATCCAGAGTCTTACCACTCAAAATACTTTGGAACGCGGTCAATCTCCCTTAGTCCTGCAGCTGATGTCAACATCATTTATCTTAGGCATGCAGGGCATCCCTCAGCTGCCCTAACCTGTTATATATTGAGCCATCTCTTGGCAATCTTGACAGAGGAAAGAGGCGGTAGTATACAAAATAGACAAGCCGCATGGACTGTCGCAGCGCTGCCTCTCTAGATACATTTCAATCTATAGGAAGTGGTAATGTTAATGAGGCTCGACATAACACAGCTTCCATACTTTAGAGAGTTGTGTCAGCCAATTTTGCTACTCAAACTTAATAGCTTCGTCGTTGATGTTTTCAGTCATATCTGTATAATGGTTGATCTCTTCTCTGACATTTTCTCTTTCAAGGTGTCCAGATTGAAAAACCAAAATGTCCGTCTGTCAAACGCTTTCCTGTTGAACCTGTGCAAGACTGTTCGTTATCCAGCAATGCCTATTACAGTCTTTCCTGAACATTTGGATATTCCAGCTCCATGGCTTTATGGGTTCCCCGTGCGACAGGCATCCTGCCTCCTTCAGGCGGTTGTCTGCTTGCGGCAGCTCAGGGTGGGCCTCGTGGAGCTGGGTTTTTCAGTTGTTTTGCTGCTCTGCTGTGACAACTAGGTGGCTGCGGAACAGTTATGCACTGCTTGGCTGCCAAACGCTGTCCTGTTGTTCCTGGTGCCACAATGCCTATTACAGTCTCTCCTGTACATTATTTGGTCAACCCTGTTCTAAAACTCAAGGTGCTCCATGTGCAACAGGCATCCTACCCCTACTGAGGGTGGACTTCGTGAACTTCTCGAGGGTTCTTTTGCTGCTCTGTTAGGCCTGTGACAGCCTGTAGGGTGTAGGTGGCTGTGCTGCCGTTGTTTAGTGCTAATCTGCCAAACGCAGTACCAGGAATTATCCAAATCCTGTGGCTCCATTCCGGGTCTATTATTCTAGAAATGTTTCAGCCCAAATGCTCGACACAGAAGCAAATCACAGGATAATTTGTATATATTGAAAGTGGTGACCCAGGTGAGTGGGGTATCATTTTCATCTGAATTTTGGGCTCACATCGAAAAAGAAGGACATTTTGAAGAATGATACTTTTTTAGAAATATATTGGTCCTCTTTCGGTTTATTATTCGTTTGCTTCTTTAAATAGTCAGTTATCAACTTAGAAAACCTCAAAGATACGCTTTTTCCACATTAACTCAACACAATAAACTATCATAGAATGATTTGCGACGTTTTCGATCATGCAAACGTACTCGTAGCACTGCATCCGATTTACATCTCAGACTCCACAACCGCAAATCATCACACGAGAGTGCCGGCAAACAGTGATCTGTGCTCTCGATTGGGGCAAATAACGTCACGAGTGCTCTCTGGATTTAACATCAAAGCGGTCAGTCCAACGTGGCGCAATTATTACCTACGGCATTGATATCCTAGTCAGAGGCTGATAGGCTATAGTCGATCGAACCCAACAGAACACGACGCTCAACAATTTATACTGTGATTTGAGGCGTGTTAACAGTGAGCGTTATTATGTTGTGATTCCTACATTGACCTTCGTGACGCCCAGTTAGTGGTTTATTTTGACATGAATTCTTTATTGATATTTTTGTGTACTACTTATGTCACTACTTATTGGTAACACAACCTTTAAATCGATCATTTGTATAGTAATTACCACAAAAACAGTCATAACGATATTCACACATAATTTCCATTAGATTTTGGTTGGTTATTCCTTGAATAATCAACCTATGTTTTCATGATAATGGTCAACCTCTCCGATTCGGCTCAAAATTTTTTTCTGGACGTTTCATGATGTCCTGATAAAAAAAGGTCAATGTCCGTCCGCCGTCCGCCGTACGCCGTACGCCGTCCATTGTCCACGCCGTTTTTGGTAGTAGAAAATGTTCTAAAAATCTGAAATTTGGGTCAGGGGTCTGTTCCCAGCCGAGATGGGTCCTCGAAACTTTTCAGCCCGATCGGACCAAATTTGGAGGGGGTAGGGGTCAAAATGTGTTTTTTGAAAAATGGATTTTCGAGATTTTGGGTGATTTAGGCGAGTGGGGTGTCATTTTCCACTAAATTTTGGACGCTGAATCCAATAAAATGGGTCCCAGAACAATTGGCACCCACTAGAAGAAGTAATGGGTCAAATTGGGTATTTATTACCCATTTTGAATATGTGTTTTCGGGATTTCTGCTACCTAGGCGTGTGGGGTATCATTTTCCACTACATTTTGGACGCTGAATTCAATGATGTGTGTCCCAGAACGATTGCCACCCACCGGAAGAAGTTATGGGTCAAAATGGGTATGTATCCACTCATTTTTTATGTGTCAGGATTTCTGGTGCCTAGGCGTGTGGGGTATCATATTCCACTAAATTTTGGACCCTGAATCGATTGGAATGGGTCAGGGACCCGCCACACCCACTGTTTCCCCCATTCGAGGAATGACCAACCCGTGTGTAAGAATTTGCAGATTTTTTCTACTTTCAATTCCATTTTCAATGATTCCCTTCTCATCATTTTATCCATCTGAAAGGGTCAAAATGTTGAATTCATGGTACAAATGGTTGAAGCACCAACTTCAAATATGGAAGAAATTGCGATTTTTAGGGACAGAGGGTAGTTAGTTCACATGTTTTGATAGATGGTTGCCCATTGCCCAAATCGCTATTCCGATTGGAGAGTTCAATTCTGGGCAATACTTTCTTTGAAAAATTATTAATTAAATGACATCTGCACGTTGATTTTTGTATTTCTTACTGGTTTTCTTGATTCTTATTGCATAAATTATTTTGTTTTCGACTTTTTTGCTGATTTTTCCCTTTAAAAATGAATAGCTCTTCCGTGAATTGAGCGTTACCGGAGCCCATATCTTGCGCCTGTTTGATAGCAGTTAGAGAGCCTGGAAACCAGCCTCTCGAAAATCCGTCTCGGTCGGTTTAGAGTTCAACATTCAGTGTAAAATCATATCTATCATGTCTAGGTCCCAATAAACTCACTAATTCATTTCCAAAATATAAGTTTTCACCCACATTCTCGCATTGCTTTAAGGTATGTGGGGCCGAAATGCTTTAGGAACAAACAAAACAAGCTTAAAAGAAGTACTGACAAAAAATGCAAACTGAATGATTCAAAACGGAATGTGTTGGCACGCACCCGCAGCAAATTTAAGGTAACATGGGTGAACAAACATGTCCACAATTTTTGAAACTATGCTTACTGATGAGTGCTGGCACATGGTAAAGAACCTTTCTTCTGTAACCATCTAGACTGCTAGCTCTGTTGCCTTAATTGATGTGTGACCAGGCACGCTAGGGTTCCTCAAGAGAAGGTCAAGGCAATTCTGCAATATACGCCATTTTCTGTTGTTGAGTCCCACCGAAAGTATGCCGTGATCGTTCTGAAGCCTTGTTTATTGGCTTGGCAGAGTGCAACAAGCTTTTTCCCGTTATTTGGCCTTCATAATTGGCATTTGTCTTGCAGAAGTTTGCCATGTCGTTGATAGGGTCGCCCGTTCTAATGAATAAATGGTACAAATAATGTGGTTCATCAGCTTCTGCCATTGCTCTTGGAGCAATAAATCCGACATAATGTACCACAAAATACGTAATTACTTGGATCACAGTTTGCTAAGGGTTTGGACAGACATTTGCACATACCCAAACAAAATGATATTTATTACACTTATTTGTTGTCAATTTTTATCTGTCTCTGTTTAAATCCTCGAGCCCTTTTCAGTTCTCCACGACCTCACCAACCTCTTTTAGCCCGATTTAGTCGCCTACCAAAGGCGTAAATTAGGTCAGTTTCGGTCGCCGGATCATTTTCTCACCCAGAATCGGCCTCATTCAAACCGGAAGGATGCGGCTATCGATCTTCCACCACTTCCGATAAAGCAACTTACCCAACGGTTCGAACTTTTTTCGACGGAAAACCCCTCGATTTTCTGTTCAGTGAAAGCTATAGTTCATCCTCAGTTGTTTCGGACGAAAACTCGAAGGCTCGATGGAACCGTCGTTTTATTTTAGAAATCTTCCGAATCCTCTTCCTCGCGATTTCTTTTCTTTTTTTCTTTCTCTTTCAACTTCTATGGCCTCCCAACGGAGCGGGCTCTCATGATTCATGACCCCACTTTTCTGAACGAATCTTATACGAAAAAAGAGAAAAGAGGGAGTAAAAAACCACAATAACTCTTTCTCCGTGGCCGAGCAATATTAAACTTTTAAAAGCTCGAGTTTTTGAATCGAGGCGACTATGCGGTGCAAAAACGGTGCCTGTCCAGGGCAGCTTCAACAGGTGGTGGAGGGCTACCACTGCCAAACTCAAAGTAGAAATTCACAATAATTGTTCAATAGTTTATCGAATAATTGAACATGAAAAGGCAAGTTTAGTCATCAGAAAAAGTGGATTTAGGCGAGTATTAATAAATATTAGTGAATAATATCATCAAGCGACGCTTCACTATATTTAGAGGTTCTGGATTTTGGATTCTAGACCTCAAAACATAACAAAACGTGAAATTTTGAAAACTGCGCGTGGATCTGAAGCTTTCTCTGTTCGGTATTTCCAATCGCAAATTCCCATAACGAACTAACGGCTTCAAAAATTTACCAACAGAAATCCTGCTCTTGCTTCGAGGCAATCACCGTACATTATGATTACAAATTTTAATTAGAACGTGAGGCGATTCGACAGCTCGTCTATGAGGTCGACGTTGATATTTACCTTGGGACGTCGAAGCAAAACTCCAGTGGGCAAACAACACGCTGTAGATACCTCGGTTTTATTGGATCATCCCTCGACTTTGATATTGAAATACCTCTGGCGTGGCAGGAGTGTAGGAGGGGTAGTTTCACCGATTCAAACCTTCTGCTTACCAACTGCGGCCGGATTGTCCGACCATCGATACAAACTTCAACTTTGATATTGCTCCTACAACAGATTGTTGACAATTAAGAGGACGTACAGATAACTGAAAATTGATCCCACGCCGTGGATCAGATGTTTAGCAATGGGTGTTAACGAAAAAAACAAGTAGGTATTTTTATTTTCCTAGCGTCAGTGAGGATAGTTGATTTGGGTCTGACCCATTGTAGGCTGAATCAGCAGGGACTGGTTCGAGTCAGTCCCTTCACTTTTGCTGAGTGGACTCTTCCCCTACCAGAGAAGACCCTTCCTGTACCAGAAAACAGGGAAGATCCTCATCCTACCAGATGTTACCCTCCTCCTACAAGATTAGGCCCTCTTTCTTCCAGAAAAGACTGTTCCCCTACCAGGAGAGACCCTTCTGCTACCAGAAAACCTTGAAGACCTTCTTCCTACCAAAGCAACCCCTCTCCTTTAAGATGAGGCCCTTTTTTGCCCAAAGAGACCCTTCTCCTACCTGTTCAGACCCCCTTCCTACCAAAGGAGACCCTCCTTCTACCTGAAGGGACCCTTACCCTACCAGAGGAAACCCTTCTCCTACAAGAGGCCTTCATTCTACCAGAAGAGACCCTTCTGCTACCAGAGAAGACCCTTTCTGTACCAGAAAACCATAAAGACCTTCTTCCTACCAAATGAAACACTCTCCTACAAGATGAGGCCCTTTTTGCTCAAAGAGACCCTTCTCCTACCTGTTCAGACCCCCTCCCTACCAAAGGAGACCCTCCTTCTACCTGAAGAGACCCATACCCTACCAGGGGAAACCCTTCTCCTACAGGATATACAAGGCCCTCATTCTACCAGAAGAGACCCTTCTGCAACCAGATGAGACCCTTCCTGTACCTTAAAACAGGAGAGACCCTCTTCCTACCAGAGGAAACCCTTCATCTACAAGATGAGGCCTTTCTTCTACCAGAAGAGACCCTTCATCTACCTGAGCAGACTCCCTTTCAATGGGAGGTGTGACCAGGGTTGTTAATATATTAGGTGATTCATTCTTAAGTCTGAATATATGCTCAACAAACTATCATTTTAGTTGGAAAAATTACATTTGTTGCTGTTGTGATACATTCATGGATTGGAAAATGCTCAATTAGACTTTGAAAAGTTATATAATGGCTGTATCTGGCGCTATTTTGAGAATGACTATAACTCCAGACTTGAGTGTTAACAAGACGAGGGCTAAGCTCACTACTTGTATTTTGTCTGGAGAAACGAGGGTAAAACTTTTCATGAAATGGAGATTTACTCACTTTGGTAAATGGCAGACCCACTTTCTCAGCTTCAAAAGACTGTTCAGTCGGTAAGTACTGTAGCCGAAAACACAACCAGCTCGTAATTTTCATCTCGGAGGAAAAGTGGAAAGGAGCTTACTTACATCTATGGGAGTTGGTACAATTTTTTATTTTGCTAAAAGGAGCTTTCATGGTATCATGCGAATTTCCAACAAGAGATCTCTTGAGAATAAGGTCGCTGCAATACGTGGAGAGGAAAAGACGGACGAGTCGAGGGGGCGGGAAAGTGTTGGAACAGTATGGCGGGTAGGGGGTGAAGGAAGCGAATTGCCCGTTGTTGCCTTTCCTCGAGTCAACACAACCCACCAAGCGTGAATCCATAAATCCCCTCGACCCTCTTTCGCTCGACCTTTTGAGGTGTTTCTCTCCCAGCATATATTTGGCTTCGAACAGGAGATATCTTACATTTTCATTCTCCAACGATAAGTCCCACAGCCACTCTCTTCGTGTAAGCGGGTCACCTTCAACAAGCTCTTGCCACACGAGCTCCACTCAGCTCTCGTAAATCAAGATAACTCCCTCGGTTGCTCGTTCCAGGTTGTATTTCGACCCGATTGAACCATTTGAAAACAAAACTCCTCCACAAATTTATTCGACAAATTGAGAATGAAACACTGAGGGAGATGGAGACGCATACAAGATACTCGCATTTGGCGGATGATGGATTAAAGTTAATCGCTTTTGGATGTGAGCAAGATGGAGCGATTCTGAAAGGTGTTGTACTGTGTCAGTTCGTGTACCGTCATTTTAGCGGCTACACGGGAACAAAGACGGGATTCTGTAAAAATGAAATAATAATATAGAAACACTAAGTTTATTATTTCATCCAAATGAAATAACAAAAAATCAACAATGTCGTAATCGAGAAAGTACTCCTCATAGAGAACTCACTTAGGCTACTACCATACTAGCGACAAACAAACAAGAGTTCACAACAAACGATTTTTTACATCACAAGTAGTATTTTCCTTAACCTTTCGGCGGGCACGCCAGCCAGGATTCTATGAGCGGGCTATTTCCCGGACCAACAGCATAAAGACTGATTCCGATTCATTCAGCGCCCAAAATTTAGTGAAAAATGATACCCCACATGCCTAGGTGCCAGAAATCTCAAAAACCCACATTCAAAATAGGTAGATAGTGTTAGATCTAGATCGCCGAAAATCTCGACAAACCATCAAAAACACGTGTTATTTATTGTTCTTTAGAGGCAAGGTTTTAAAGAAATGGGAACACACGAATCGAATCACGAACTTAAAACGGAATTTAATAGCTAAAACAAGTCCTCAAAAGTACAAAACAACACAATGGATCGAACTATTCACAGCCAAAATCTAACGGCGCAACACCACTCCACGAATTTCGTTACCAAAGAGAAAGGGCACACAAAAACACGGCTACCCAAATCGCAACGTAGAAAAATTCCAACCTGATACATTACTTTGAAAACCGCTCACACGAGCGCTGTCAGCGCCTAGGGCTTGAGTAGTTACCAACTGTTTCTAACATCCTCCCATCTAATTTTCAATTTTGAAAATTACAAATGGCCAAAAACAGGGAGTTTACAATATCTAGTGGGTTGGATGAAGCATGTCTTTTTCACAGGTCAAGCTTCAATGGCTTCTTCACTATACGACCACAGCGAGTCTCTCGTGGAGCAGAGGCTTCAGCTGGAGAGGGCAGGCTCTTCTCTTCACCTGACGAATCTTCTATGTTCTGCTCTGGTTCTTCATCACTGGATAGCGAGACATCCAGTACAACTTCAGGAGTAGGTCGCACAGGTCCAAAGACTTCAACTTCAGTAGGAGGAACAGCAACTTCTATTTCCAAAGGGAACACTCTCTGGAGAGGTCGAACCAATTCCCCTTTAGCTGTTTTCAGCAGCAGCACTCGGATGCTACCATCACTGCCGCGGACTACCTTTTCAATTTTGGCAAGTGGCCAGTCCAGTCTTTTAGCATCGTCAGAACCAACGAGGACAATCTCTCCCACAGCAGGTTCTCGAGTCCCTCGACGGTGGGTCCATTTCAAGCAGCCAAGGTAATCAGATCGAAAACGGGCTCGTAATTGATCTCGAAGAGACAGGCGATATCTTAGTCAGCGGTTGAGTTCGATGCTGTCAACGGAGTCACAATCTGGGGTTTCCCATGCCTGAATATCCCGGAGAAACATAGCTGGCGTCAAAGGCATGGGGTCTTTACTTGTTTCTGATATGTAGGTGATGGGACGGGCATTAACGTGGCTTTCACATTCGCACAGGGTCGTGTAAAGCTCTTCAAGTGTCAATGAGGCTTTACCCAGAATGCGCCGGAGTGCTCGCTTCACCGTCTGCACCATGCGTGCATAGAAACCACCCCACCATGAGGCAGATGGTGGGTTGAATTTCCAGCAGATTCGTTCCACAGCACAGGTCCTCGAAATCTCATCCCAGTCTTTCCACCAAGCAATATTCAGGGTCAGAACGTCATTTTGGCGATCCCACTTCAGACCTAGAACCGACGTCAATGAGTTTGTGCCACCATCTCGAGTGTACTCCCACCCTCTGAGGTTGAAGCCAACCTCTGCCATGGCTGCAGAGGCCACTTCCTTAAACCCAAGAACCTCTGGCCAGGTTTTGAAACTACAAACCTGATTGTCACATAAAAACTGGTCTTCATCTGTTGGAGCCAGGCCGCCTCTTTGGCAGTTGATTTTCCTATCATTCTGTCAAGGTGGTAATCGATCACTGCTGCCAACAGAAAGGGACTACAGGTGACTCCAAACACGACTCTGTTGTGTCTAAGAGTCGCGGTCTTGAAAACATTGGGTTCTTCTTCCTTAAAAGTCGTCAACAGGAATCATCGTCATCAGGGTGAACCTCAATCATCAGAAAGGCTCGTTCAATGTCTACAGACACACCAATTTGGTTTTTTCTGAAACCAATCAAAATGTCTGGGATTAGCTCTATCGTGTTTGGACCAGATTCCAAACAGTCATTCAAGGAAGGCTTTCCTTGAAGCCTCGCGCTAGCATCAAACACAGGTCGAATCATTGTGGTTATGCTCATCTCTTTGACCACAGGGCGGTGGGGGAGATAATGACCAGTCCCATTGTCATAAGCCATCTTCTTTGAAGCTGCAGCAAGCCGTTTCTCAGCAAGCTTGCGATTAGAAGGGAGGTCTAGCACCATCTCGTTCCATGGCAGTCTCACTCTGTACTGGCCATTGACAAACTCCACTGTGTTCTTGAAGTGTTCGAGGGCGTGGAGTTGTGTGCTGTGTTGCGCCGCCAGATTCAAGCCGCGAACAGCTCGACCCACCGTGATGCCCCGCACTCCCGAAGACCCGTCCCAGGCAATTTCATTCTCGTCCTTTTCTCCGAAATTTGAGCTGAAACTACAAGAAGCTTGAAGCGGCCGTTTATTTCAACCAGATCGATGGATGCCGCCTTAAACAGAGGTTCCAAACCACTGTAAACTTTGGTGAAGGATGCACAAATTACACCATGCTTCGAACAACGTACTACGGAGGTAGCCGTGGTCATGGTTTCACTACACTTCACGTTTACTCGAGACCGGTTTGAAAACACTCGCGATGGAACGGAAATTTCCCACTTTTCACACAGGGACTTGAGCACTCACAAAGTCCCGGACGATCACTTGCCTCAACGTCCTGTCACGGTCGCCAGTAATGTTATTTATTGTTCTTTAGAGGCAAGGTTTTAAAGAAATGGGAACACACGAATCGAATCACGAACTTAAAACGGAATTTAATAGCTAAAACAAGTCCTCAAAAGTACAAAACAACACAATGGATCGAACTATTCACAGCCAAAATCTAACGGCGCAACACAACTCTACGAATTTCGTTACCAAAGAGAAAGGGCACACAAAAACACGGCTACCCAAATCGCAACGTAGAAAAATTCCAACCTGATACGTTACTTTGAAAACCGCTCACACGAGCGCTGTCAGCGCCTAGGGCTTGAGTAGTTACCTACTGTTTCTAACAACACGATTTGAGAAGGAACACGAATAATACTATTCAAATTCATCGAAACATCGATATGTATGAATCGAACTGTAGGTACAACTGGAATGTACGCTCGTAATCAGAGTTCTTATCATTTCCGCGGCTTATAACTCCGCTATTTCTCGCATTTCAGCTGTGCTTTCTCTTTACACTTTACAAGTTTTTCTTGAAATCCCCACAAAAAGTCATATTTGGCAACATTTTTGGAGGACACATAAAGGAACAAATCATAAAACAACAAATTGTACGGGTTAGTATATACGCGTTTCCCTCGTATAATAAAATCAATGTATTGAACATTTTTTGGACATTCACATATTCTTCTTCGATACCCATTTTTAGTGGAGACCTCAAAGATGTATTACGCTATGTATTACGCTTCTTTCCCACTCGAGAGGAAACATTCAGGTAACAAATTGCTTCTACCATCAGCTTGGGCACATCACCGTTCTCATATCGTAAAAATAATCGTTTGTAATCTTCAAGATACGTGAAATTGCATTCAAGAATATAACGTCGTTTCCGTTGTAAAGCAATTTTTTTTTTTTTTTTTTTTGCTAAATATTTATTGCTCTGACGCCGAATTGTTTATTTTGCCTTTACATTATTGTCGGGGTTCATCTTCCTCAATGTCAAAGGTTGAGATATTTCTTCCTTTTGCTTCCTCCGGGCACTTTTCTCTGTTCTCTTTCCCTTTGTTCCAACTAGAATTTCTAATTTCTTTTACACTCTGATGTGGAAGTCTCTAGGTAGGGCCACAATTTGTATCGAAGCAGTTGTTATTCTATCTTGATAGATCACCAGTAAATTTATTCAGTTTCAACTGTAGTGTGTTTCACTGGTAGTTCTGTTGTTATAATAATATATTTCAACGACCCTTTCTCGTTCGCACAAACATGATTTTATAATCAGGTCATGCGATTGCGCACAATCGAACAAATCGGCGGGGAGGCAAAATGTGTTTTCAAAAAATGGATTTTTGCCGATCCAGGCGTGTGGGGTCTCATTTCGACTAAATTTTGGGACGCTGAATCAATTAGAATGAGTCCCCATGCTCCTGGTCCGAGGAATAAGCAACCCCTGTGACAGAATTTGAACCGTTTTTTTCATAGAATTCTGAATCTTTGAATGAAGATCCCCTTCCCCTCTCCTTTAGGGCAACCCTAACATTCAGGAGATTTTTAACTCACCCGTGGTTACTATCCTAAGATCGCATTTGTAGTTTCAACCCCTCCGAGTCCAAGGCGAGACCCAAGCGTTCTCCAAGTGTTTGCTTTCGGTTTTGTTCTTCCTCCCCCGGTTTACCGAAGTGCTAAAGAGGAAAAAGCCTTGAGAACCAAAGAAAAAGTAAGAATGATCGGAGTCTGTCAATGGCGTAATTTAAAGCTCGCAAAAAGGCTCGGCATGTACATTGTTAACAGGAGCGGAATGCTGGGGCAGCGTCTAGAGGGCGCCCTCCGCCCCCGAAGAAACCTTTGAAAAGGATCAATCAGCACAAAGAACCTGAAGCGGAACAAAGAACCCCAAAAGTGCTTTCTTCTAAGGTTCCGTCTTTTTCAACCCCCTCCCTCTGTTGTGCACATTTCTGAGCGAGTAACCTCCACCTGGCTCGATCTCTCGCTTCTACTTCCATCGTCAAGTACATAAAGCCCGTGAGTAAGTAAATACCTACTTCGCCAGCGCTCCCCTCCCCACGAACAATTGGTGAAGCTTCCCCTCCCACAGAGAAACTTTCACAGGAAGAACGAGGGAGAGGGAGGGAGAAAGAGCGAGAGGTAGAGAAAATAAATTCCTCAACAGTTCAAGTTCTTTCATGGTTCTATTCATATAAGGTGGACATCACTTCTTTTGCTTCTTTGCACTGAGAAGGATTTGGTCCTGGGTAAAAATAGATTTAGAAGAGAGAAAAAGAGATACAGCTTTAAATACAATAAATAATATAACCTCTAACATTCAACAACTAACTATACTCCCCCCTCTCTGACCCCTTATGTTTCCAAATTAACAATGTGCTTGTTGTGATGTAGTCTGGAGCAATAGAAACAGTTGAGTGACAGAAAAAATGGTGATAGCGTTATCATCTCACTGGGAGCATAATTGTGCCATGATTCTACATTCCAATTTGTGCCAACAATGGACTGAAATGACAAAACAATGCCACTTTTGGATTTGCCTCATTAAAAGTGAGTCTGGTAAACTAAAATTGTCATTTTCTCACTCTCTCCAACACAAATTCTCCACCCTTTGCTGAATGAGACTTTTACATGTCTGTTCCGAATTTAACCCATGGTCGATACAAATATCCATTCCTCAGGTGACAATTTTCTACGTGGCCCTTATATCTGAAGTCAAAGCCGACGGGTTCCCTTTTTGTTGACCATTCAAGTCGTTCCATTAGAAATGAATCACGCCAAAGGTGCCAACTGCACGTTGAGTCGACTTTTCAACGATTTTATAGCGTCTCACGAGTGGTTTGACCCTCGTCAAGAAACTGAACACGACGTTGGCCATTCAATCCGCTACATTGTCGTCGTAAACGAATTTTATAATCCCGTGAGAGATCGTACCGTGTGTGGAGGTTAGAGTCGAATAATTCAATACGAAATGAAACGCTGAATCGTAGGATATTTTATATTTATAAACAGAAATCCTCTAGAACCTTAAAATGTATAGATATCATGATTCTGCTGGTATAACATGCAAAGTATATCATCGTTACCGCTCCGGCGGATAATATAGGAACAAGGAATATAAGCCATCACTGAATCATCACGTTGGCAGTGGAGGTGGTGACTTGTGATATCAGTAATTTTGTGTTTTCTATGAGTGATAGTGCGTCACCCCAAACTAGTATATTTTGTCTGCCTCTATCTAACTTCCCAATGACGTTAAACATGGTATCTCTTATTATATTTCAATACAGGGTGTTTCTGATTCAATACAATACCATTCGATTTATCGCTATGTAATCATGTTGGAAGCGCCAAAATTTGAAAGTAGGTATACATTTAATGATGTCTAGATCAAAGATGTTACTAATTGTTCCATAATGATTGATTATTTCTTGAAGGAAGTGTATACAAATTGATTCAGCGTTCAATATCTTTAGTGGAAAATGATACCCCACACGCCTAGTTCCCAAAAAGGGCTCGAAAAACGAGTTTCAAAAATCACATTTTCAGACATGCCTTTCCAAAATTGGCCAACCTGGCTGAAAAGTTGGCATCGAGCCAACCTTTTTGATGGTGAAGTCAAAGTGCACCGATTTGGTCTCATTCATTTCAATTTCTTCTTGGCTGTTCAATTATGGATATTGTGTAGTTGAGTTTTGAAATTGAATCCTCATCGTTGTTTACAACAGCCTGAATCGCCGTATCATCAGCGAAATTCCCTTTCGTGTTTCCTTCATTTCAAGGTATCGCTGGTGTGGAGAAGATGCAATAGGGCCTAATACGCTCCCCTGTGGATCACCAGCATCGATCAATTGATTTAATTTTGGTTCCAAATTAGCACCTCCAAGTTTTGCCTGGAAATATGGTCGACATTTTCTGATGAATAGGATCTATTGAGTGCTGACGCGGCTTAAACCGCAAAATGGATTTCCAACTGATAACTGGCAAGATTACGGCTCCGTTAGGGAGTTTTTTACAGCACTGCCCCTTGTGGACATTTAGTAAAACTCCTCGATTTTCACCTTATGAGGGGGTTTCAAGCAACTACTCAAACAGATTTGAATGTCCCAGTCAACGACTGTTTTGAGGGTTTAACCGCTTCAGCACAACGAAGAGCTGTGTATACTTTTGCGGGAGCAGCTCTTGGAAGCCATGATTGAGCGTTTTGTGCCAGACTTTGTCAAACGTTTGTGTGGCGTCGAGGAAGATGACAGAGCATACTTTTTGCTCTTCAAGAGCATCTCCCACGATTATGCTTGTTTGATGAACTTGTTCAAAAACTTCAATACTTGGACTACGTTTTATTTTAGGATTTCTCTCAGTTTTATGGGTATTCGAGATGAATATAGCGGTTTGTTGATACTTCAGGCGATGGTGTTCATAATTGTTGATCTTGGTACGGATTCTCATGTGATATTGCAACATTTCCAACCATAATATCGTTTTTTTTCCTCTAAAGAGCTAAATAAGGAGAGAATGGGCAGACAGAGACCTGACAAGGTCACCAAGGTGGTCCAAAAAACACCCCCTCTGCTCAGTTGGGCTTTCCTAGACATCAGCCTGAAGTCAGGCGAGGGAGAGGGGTCCTTGTGAGTGGCAGCTCAATGAAGAGATGACCCATGTCTATGGGTTCATGTGTCGTTGATGGTTCAATAATTTCATTTTCATTTTAAATGTCCTAAAATTTGTAACCATTCGCGATTATCTTATTGTTGATGAGGATAATGGCGACTTGGTTGTCTTGAATTACGTGCAAATTCATTAGTTATTGGTTCTACGGTTGGGCAAAGTTTACAAGGCCGAACACGAGGTTCGTTTTAATAGTTCATGAAGACAACTAACACTTCTAGGGAACTGTTTCTGTGTGAATAAGAGGCTGACGAGATGGATTTAATATCTACACAATCCCCTCGCGCCCCAGTTTCTTTTTCTTCCTTTTAGACGGAGAAGCTAATAAAAATAATCCCTTTCCGCGTATTGTAGCTGGAAGTGAGCCAAAAAACGAGGGCGAGTACGACAAAAGAATACGAGGACAGTTCGCGAGAGTAGGGGCGGGTCGAGGTTTTTAAAGTAAATAGCCAATGAGGGGTCAAAACAGTTGACGTCAGGGTTTGCTCGCATAAAGATATACGACAAGAGGGGTCGGTATTCAATGGTTGGACGAGTTACGTCCCGAGATTGTAAATCGGCCAGTACACCCTTGAAAAGAATTTGCTTCCTAGGGTGACGGGGTTAAACGATTTGCATTTACACGATTGAAGAGCTCGCTAAATAAAAGTTTGAGAATTTCCTTTTCGCTTCACTGAGATCGTTTGTTCTCCGAGGGCAAAATTGTTGACAGTAGAAAGATTTTTCTCTAAAAAAATCAAGGGCGCGAGAGAATTTCTCCTCGCATGTGAATAGTGAGACACTTTTGGGGAAACAGAACGCTTTATGGCTAATATGATTCAAGGTTGATAATGTTACTTTATTTTTGTCGGGGTTTCTTCAGACATTTTCTTGAAAATAAATGCCCTAGGTATACATCCTGAATTAAGTATGGAAACTTCGGTTAAACGTATCCCGTTGTTTCTAAAATTTATGGGCTAAATGGTAAATGGCTGAACCCATTTTGAACTATAACCTCATCCAATGGGTGCCAATCGTTCCGGGACCCGTCTCATTGGATTGAGCGTCCAAAATTCTGAGGAAAATGATACCCCACAAGCATATATCGCCAAAAATCTCAAAAATTTCAAATTTCGTCCGATTGGGCTGAAATTGTTTGAGAACCAACTAGAGCTGGGAGGGCCCCTGACCAAAATTTCAGTTTTTTAGAAAATTTTCTACTTTCAAAATCGGCGTGGATGGCGGACATTTTTTGCTAATTTTGTTCTAGACACCTTGAAACGTTTGGGCCGAATCAGATTGATTGTCTCTTTGCATGGAAACATTGTTGATTATTCATGGAATAACCAACCAAAAAACCATGAAATTCATCATCTTACCTGCATTCCATACAATTGTTATACCTAAAGCTTGGAGAGTAAAGGAAGAAGTCCAATTATACGATACGTATTATACGAGAATTGCATCTGTTAGGTACATATTAACATCCTGGTAACGAAATAATAGGCTAAGCGACAAAACAAGAGAACGTAGGAAAGAAAACACGAAGACGGTTGTCACATTCATCATTGATAAGAAGGAGATCGCAGCGCCAAGAGTTGTAGTTCGGAACTGATAAGCGAGAGAGCGCTGAGAATCGTCAACTGTGTCCATGTTCCTGATTCTTCTGTGAGTGGTCCTTTGCTCTCACAGTTTATGCCATTTTAGACACTGTCTGGTATGTTCTTTTGAAAATAATCTACATTGAAATGGATCCCTTCTTCATTCTGTAAGATGCGTTTACATGAAAACAAGATCGAGCTAAGCAATTGAACATTTTTATTATTAAATTCCCGAACAATCAACTCGTATTTCGTAAACACGACCACCTTCTTCCACCCGTTGCTGCCGACTGACGAGTCCATCTTTCTTCCATCTGGGCGAGGTTGTCTTGGACGAGTCCATCATGCTTGGGTCTTCCCTTATGTTGTGTCCGCCCAACCCAAATCCTACAATTCTTATTCTGCTTCAGCGCCCACTGAGTTTGTTGGTTCCCGCAGTAAGTATGAATTGTTAGAATTTATTGTTTAACGTTGGGCGGTCACAGATTCGCTGTTTCGTCGTTCTGAGTAAATTAAATTACACTGCCTGATTCAAGCTGGAAGGTGCAGACGACCATTGGCTTGTACGTCTTCCCTTGCATCTTCTGTCATTTGTCCGCTGTAAATTCAAACACGTTTTGACGTGCCCGAATTGTGGCAATTTTCATTTTTAGGAGGGTGGCTGGTTCATACTCATCCATAGTGTTGCGTTCCGTTTGAGAAGTGCGCGCATTTGCCCCAAAAATTGTGGTGACCATTCATACTGTTGCATGCCATAGTGTGCTCACCTTCTTCAACTTTGGGTCGGCCTTATTAGTATATTCTGTGCTTGAGAATTATTTGTGCTGTTGCAGGTAAAAGCAGTATCCAATTCAACTGCATAGAGTAAAACAACTAGGGGCTAGACGCAATAAATATTTACTAAGTAGTAGGTACTTGACAATTATTTAATTTCCGAGGAAAAAAATATTTATTTACTAAAGACCCAAATTTGGGGGGGGGGGGGGGTAGGGGGCACAATCAGCGCCCTCTGGATGACGTTATGGGTAAAAATGGGTACCTATCTACCCATTTCGAATGTGTGTTATCGATATTTCTGGTACCTAGGCGTGTTGGGTATCATTTTCCACTAAATTTTGGACCCTGAATCGATTGGAATGGTTCTGGGACCCACCACATCCACTTTTTTCCCAATTTTTTTTACTAAGGACGATTAGGCGAAGCTCATCACATCGACGAAGGAATTTCTTGGCCCCATCTCTGCTCTTGTTCTGGCGATACCTACTGCTCCCACTGGGATCTTCATTTTCTTTTAGCTTCTCCTAGAATGTACAGATGGCGAATAATTGTTTCTGTTGTTTCCTAATATAAACATTCCTTGAGAGTAGCCTATTTCAGCCCACTTTTTTTTTCATTTGTGATCCAGCTCCTGTAGAGTGGGTGACGCTGGATATCATCCACCAAAACCTCCACACTATTATTTATCACATTTTGCAAATCACATAATATGAGTACCAAACAACAAGTACAGGACATGATATGAATATACACTCTTAGAACAGAAAATCGTCTGATAAAAACACCCTTATCACTATCACCGGCCTTCTTCTCCTTCCTCAACTGACCTTCTTCGTCTTCAATGTTGTAACGCCGATGTACGCAAGTTTTTGTGTCCAAAAATCAAATTTTTTCGAAACCAAATGCAGCTCCGCCCACTGAATGCAGATCAATTCTGATTGGCTCTTCTCTGTATGCGTATACTTGCGTACTCCCAAACGGATGAGTATGAACCAGTCTGGATTCTCAATTTCTCAGACCCAAGTATACTAAATTGGTCGAGGATATAATGGCTCATGTTATGATCTAGACAGTATATTTCTTCACTAAACACCGCACCTCAATTTATTTATTCTTCCCTACTGCTAATGAAACTAAACGGAAGAGCAGAACGAAAACGCGGATAAAAGTTTACACGAAGTTCATTTCGGAACGAACGCTGAACTGTGTCGAGCTTGAGTTCAGATGATCGAGTTAGAAGTTTGGTTTCCTAATGAACACGAGGACGCACTTTGTTCCCAACAGAAACAGAGGAGTCGCCGGAATATTCAGCGATCCTCTCGGCCTCGGTTGTGGTCTTCGAGGGCCCTCTGATAAGCCTTGTTATAACTTTACCTTGTTAAATGACATGAATATGGCATTCTCTTTGGTGTTATCAATTACTTATTCAGAACACTGTCTTACTGGTCTCGTTTGAGCGGGTTAGGTGGCTAGTTGGTAAGGTAGCGAAGAATACAATTTCTCAGCAGTGAGAAGTAATCCTTTTAATACCTGCTCGATGGCTGACCAATGTATACTAAGTCACCTACATACACGACTCTTCCACACTAAAGCTAATCTGATCTAAAGCTCCCGGCCCAAGAAATAAACAACCCCGTATTTTGATCTAAACATCATGACACCGATAAGAACCAGAGAAGCGAAGACGACGCGAGATAACCTGGCAGAGAACGGAGCATAGAGAAGAGATGAGGAGTTCACGAAACACGAAGAAGGGATTGGTTTTTCTCAAATGTATCGGTATCCACTGAATGTTTTACGCTAAATCCATAGCGAAGGGTGCCAGAACTACAACTAGCGATCCCATTCTTATCAATGATAAATATGGCGACCACAACATTCGTGTTTTAGTTGGCTATTCCTTGAATGACCAACATATATGTTTTCATGGAGAAAGTTGAAAATCTGAAATTTTATTCAGAACCCGTTATTGGCTCTAGTTGGTCCGCGAAACTTTCCAGCCCGATCGGACCATTTACTGTGGGAAGGGAGGGGGTTAGAGGTCAAAATGTGTATTTTGAAAAATGGATTTTTGATATTTTCCGCGATCTAGGCGTGTGGGGTACCATTTTTGACTAAATGTTAGACGCTGAATACAATGGAACAGGTCCCAGAACGATTGGCACCTACTGTAAGAGGTTATGGGTCAAAATGAGTACCTATCTACCCATTTCGAATGTGTGATATCGAGATTTCTCGTACCCCGGGGGGGGGGGGGGGCGTATCATTTTATACTAAATTTTGGACGCTGAATCGATTGGAGTGAGTTCCCACGCTCCTGTTCCAAGGAATAAACAACCCCTGTGAAAGAATTTGCAGCATTTTCTAATATTAACAGAAGTGACGATTTCCATGGAGGTGTATTAATTTTCCCCAATTAGTAAAAGCTACGACAAACAAGGGCTAGATTACAATCCAACAATCTCACAAAATTTTCCCCATTTCAAATTGGAGGTTTTAAACAGTAAATCACTCCAATTTGACGTGAAACTGCGATTTATGTTGACGTTACACGCATAATTTGGGCTTGGATGAATCCGTAGCCTTTAGTCGTTATAGTATCAGAAATGAATTTGCAATAAAATCAACTACCTGTTATTAGTTTTCGTCAACAAATCGTGGAGAAAATTGAATTGAACGAAATTAAATTGAATTTCCATACTTCATGTTATTTACTGAGCAAACTAGGTGGAGTTCATTCTACGAACAATCAAAGGGAAAATCATTTCGAGAACGATACCGATTATACCCTGAATTAATAGAGGGTTTCTCGAGTTAGTTATTACCTCGGTGTAAAAGGCAATTTGCACTTGAAAAACGTTAACGTTCGGCCCGTTTATATTCCGGTAGAAAAGACTGCCTGAAAAAGAGGATATTTACGGAAGTCCTCGATGGCGGTGGGTAAAAAGGATTCGAGAACTCAGCTAAGAAGCTGAAAATTATCTTAGGCAATAAACTGTTCTTGACGGTTAAGAAAGGGTTTATACTGCGGAGCGTTCCCGAAAATAGGGAAACTGCCGCTCTCTATAAACGCTGGAGAACATTTGAAACGATTTTTTTTTCTTATAAGAATAAGTAAACAAAAGATGAGATGGTCCGCTGAAGAAACAAGTAAACACATAACTAACAGTCGATTCTTTCAACTGCCACTCCACCAGACGAGAATTTGGACTTCATGAGAAAAACGACAGACAAATTCCGTTTTTATGAAGCTACTGGTTGAGAATTCATTTCTCATCTTGTTTATACTTCCACTTCTTTGCTACTACTTCTACTAATTAGCACCATCAGTGTGGGAGGCGTCTGGGGACGCCCTGTTTGTCATTTTGTCTCTGTAAAAGTGGGGATGTAGTGCCCCCACCACTTCTCTTACAGGGTTGTGAAACGAGTTGTTGTCTTTAGTATGGGACCAGCCATGGAAGTAAATGAAACAGTTTTCTCCCATAAACCAGCTCTCAAACAAGCCATAGAGGATGGTCATATAACTTGCAACCGTTACAAAATAACGTCATTCCAAAATGATCAGCGTAACTGTTACTCTATTTGAGATGTAATAGTGATGTTGTTATTTTCAACTTTGAAACTAATGGCCTAAAATGGAAGAAATATGAAAAGTAGCAAGTAAAATCTGATGGTAATATTAATAGCAACGCCCTAGAGAAACTAGAATAAAATATGGTGCTAACTGGGGCATGGACGCTGATGAAACATCTCCTGAAAACTCGATTTGAGACCAGTGATACCAAAGCCAAAGCCAAAATCGATATCCAAAACAGGGAAAAACCGCTTCAGTTAAAATTACCTAAGGTCAAGTCGAAGACCAACAGTTATTGACCTGCGTAATATGCTATATTTCAGTTTCAAGACCAAAACCACCCTCTCAACGGGTTATTATTGTCATTTATATTGTATGTAGTCCATCAATTACCTGAATTGAAAGCATTTTCAGGTCTTAGAAGCATCAAACATGACAGAAAACTTTGATAAGAGGAGCAAAACCAAGTGTTATGCTCTCCCATTTCATATGAACGCCACTATTCTTGAATCGTTAATTTATAACTGTAATTTCATGACGGTTATGGACTGAAAAATATCGTTACATTATGCAAAAGTAGCCAAGACGCTAATCCCTACTCAAATAAAAGTGATTCAACTATTTGGACAAGAGGCAACCCTGCTCTATACAGCAGTGTTGCCATCTCTACAGGCAAATCCGTGGATGTACAGATAATAAGAACTACTTTTTTGTGCCACGCTGCTGTTATAATATGCAAAATATGATTGCAAGAACAACAGTCTGTTTGTCAGAGGGTAGAAGTTTGTTCTCACGAACATTGCCTGAATTAAGTTAAATGTGGTAATAACCTTGGCTGTTGTGATGTTGGAGCAAGCCTAGAGTGCGCTGGAAGCTTTCTTTTTTATGCTGATTAGTTTATCCTCTTACTCTACAAAAGTTTCAGAAGTCTTGCTCTTCAATTCAGTGCCATGATACAAAAATAGCAGAACAGATGTGTACAGGTTTCAACGGAATTTGTTTTACTGATCTACGGCTTTCTACGGGTTTTTAGTACTGCGACTTACAGGGTTCTGGCATGAGAGGGTTGGTAACTCAGGTTCCTCACTTACTCACCAGAGCGCGTTTCTAGCACCATTTTGAGCTTCTGTTCTGTTGGAACACAGGCAGGCAGGCAAGCAAAATTTCAAAATGCTCTTTCAAATCAGTTTTCATTAAGGCAGTGATGTGAACGCCTTTTCTTATCAGCAACTGTTTCTATTAAATGTCGGCTGGGAAAGTTATTTTGGTTCAATTTTCAGCTTCAATGCTTTTGTTGTTATTTTGTAGAAATTTTCTCAGTTTTCCCAATAATTTAGTAACTTTAAGTATCGCAAAAAGCGTAGATTTCACATTTTTGGACGCCCTTTCAATAATCGATTTGTGTTTTATTGACTAACCTAGCAGTGTTTTTGTCAAACTGTTGTAAACTTGCAATGAGATCATATGAGGAATATTCGAATTAAGTGTGAGCATATGAGTCTTCCACGACGATTCATCAATCCTTGGATGCCGGAGACTTCAAAATAAAGTGTATTCAAGTTCACCTACGAGCCAATTGTTCAAACTAATCGATTAACGCGGGATATGAAATGGAATCACTGAATCACCACTTTTGAAAGTTTGAGAGGAAAGCAATTGTTCTCTCCTTTTACTTTATCTTTGTTCCTTGAACGTCTAATTGCGATGCGAATGATAAACCATAAGGAAGGTACTTTGAAAACATCTCAAACTTTGTGAAACTTCAGTATGTAGTTTGGAGATGGTAGAAACTCCGTTCTGTTCGCCAACGGAATCTCTTACAATAGAAAGTACCTACCTACCGCTTTCAACCCCCAAGTAGGTATCTTGCGGTGATTAAAATGGATGGGCTGACGCCAACGTGGGGATCTTCTCGCATTCTCAACCCTGGTCACGGATCAAATCAGAAGTCGAAATTTTCATACGACTCCGACGAAGTGGCCGCTTCTAATTTAAACGAGAAACGGTTAGGGGAGAGAGAGTTACAAAAAACTGATCTGTTGTAAAAAAAATTATCTCAAGAGAGAAATAAAGAATGAAAGAATATCGGGATTAAATGGCTGAAATGGAAGAAAGAAGGATAATAGTCGAATAAGTGGGCGAATTGCACATTTCTACAAGCTAAGTGTTTGAAACAAATGTCCAGATTGCACATTACTGACTTCACTAGCTGGTTTATAATCAATCTGTACCTACAGTCTCATTGCTGCCTGTGCGCAGGAGATCCACCGAAGGGGGCTCACCTGAACCAGGATCATCATACTCTCAGACAGTCAGGCAGCTTTAAAGGCCATTGCAGCCTTAAAGTTCACCTCAAGGCTGGCGTGGGAATGCCTTCAGTCCTTGAAGAGGCTCACAAGGAGGAACTCGGTGACGCTCCTCTGGGCGCCAGGTCATTGGGGTATTCGAGGGAACGAGGATGCCGACCTCCTCGCCAAGCAGGGGTTGGCGTCCTCTCCTATTGATCCTGAACCTTGGGTTGGGACCTCCAAGTGCTACTTGAACCAGCAGGTCAAATTGTGGGAGCGCTCACAAGTGGCTGCATACTGGCAGAGGCAACCTGGGCTCAGGCAGTCCAAGCTCCTTATCTCACCAAACTTAAAGAGGGCAAAGACTGTTGAGCAGGAGGGAGCTCAGAATCCTCACCTCTATGTGCACTGGCCACTGCCCTCTCAGGACAAGCTGGTAGTATGCCGCTGGTGTGCCAAGGAGACGAAGACAGCTGCTCACGCGCTATGCGAGAGTCCAGCTTTCACTGCCACTCGGCAGCGGATCTTCGGTAAAGGGCTTCCCAGCCCGGCTGACATCGCAAAGATGGCTCCTGACGAGATCCTCCACTTCCTTAGGGAGACGGGGATCTCGTGGGTGTTTTATTAGTAAGGGCAGCAATAAGCAAATTGGAAGAACGTTACGTCAATTAGCTTTTTGCCTTATAATTACCCCTAAATCGTGGCAGAAGTCCTGGGGATGGTTTTTATAGAGAGCTGTTGCATTCAAGTGTCATAAATGAATGGTATCTACTATTAAAACTTGAAAAATGATGCGAAAGAAAATTACTGCGTGGGGAATTTACCGTTGAATGATAGAGCGAACACGGAACCTCAAAGAATTTCCGGCGATGTACATAATTTATTGTGTATTCATTTATTCATGAGAATATGAACGAGCCGAATGAGTAATACAAATTATACAGAATCCACGTTTATCAAATTTCCGAACATAATAATTGTGGGAAAGAAGAAAGGAGAATGTACGAAGGAATATGAAATGAGGCCTTTGATGTAGCTGAGCGTTGAGTGGTATCTTGGTATTGAGGTGGTCTTATGGTGAAGAGGCAGGAAGGGGGCGTCGATGAGGAACTGTACGTGGATGATATTTTTTGCCGTGCGGCAACAGCAAAAAAGGCCAAGGAAGGCAGACGCGTCAAGAAAAGATGATAATTCAGAATCGGCAATGTGAACTGGGGGAAGCAAATATGAAATCTCCCAGGGTGCTGATGTAATATACCAAGTGTACACCGTAGAAAGATATTTTTGCTTATTCATACGGCACAAAAAGTCTGATTGAGATGCCCTCAAACAACAACTTAGCAACTGCAGTGAGCGCCAAGCCATGGTAGTCCTGAGATCGCCACCTACAGCGCTTTTAATATTCCTGAGAGCTCATGGTACAGCATGAGGCATTCGCCATGTGACCGTTCACCCAAGCAGAATGCCAAAGCGATGGGCAACATATTGACCACCTCAACAGTGTTGCTTGCAGCCACCGTGCATTTGCCAGGGTACAGTAGGAGCACTGAAATGCATTGAAAACAGATCATAACAGTTAAACAGTTGTTGAACTATTGTGATGTTTTTTACACCAATTTTCTTCAAGATTCTTTCAACACATCAATGCACAAGTGGCGGCAGGAGCAATGTACAATTTCCAACGAATCCGACCACTCTCCATCATGCCTAAGGTCCTTAAGAAAATGGTGGCCTATTGTATCTCCTGGGAATTTCTTGCATCCTCTGGAGTTTCCCATGTTTCTCTTCTTGGGTTTTTGTTGTTCCTCCTGGTCATTGGCACAGCAAGTCAGGCACCTTTTTCCTCAAGTTTGCTGACGACCTGAAGTTATTCCGTGTGATCTCCACAATGTCAGACTGCTACTATCTCAAGGCTACCCTCAATGCCCTTCTCTCTTGGTCTGCAGCAAGTAGTTCTTCTTTGAACTCTAGAGAGTGCTTTGTTATGTTGTTCTCTTGAATCAATTACCCTATCACCCGCAGCTATCAAATTGCCGAGGAGTGCAGGCTCGAGACCTCGGCATCCTTCCTGACCACGTTGACGCCATAGTGAGTAGATCCCTTGCAGGCCTTGGTTTCCTCCATTGAACGTCCTGTGGGTTTACCTCCATCAGTGCCAGTGTTGGTCTTCAAGAACCACTGGTTCTACTTGCGTATGATTCGTTGGTGTGGTCTCCCGTGAGCGATATGTGGAAGCACACGGCTGAGCAGGTGCAGCATCGTTGAAGAGAATGATCCCCTTGGGGTGAACTACCCCACTTTGCTGCCTTCTAGATCCCAAGGTTAATCGAAGTTTGAGACCAATGCCGTATCCCTTCACAAGTTGATCCACGGACGAATCGACACCTTAACCGTTGGAATCTTCTGGCCTTCAGGTCCCTCAGCCAAGCTCCCAGGCTGACCAGGTCTTTGCAGCGGCTTACTGGCCAACAAACGCCCACCACCAACCCCCTTGTAGGCTTTCATGAGCGACGAAAAGCGTGTTGGAGAAACTTCCTTACTTCAATCCTCCCCCACCCCTTATATTTAACGGGTTTTTGCCAATTTAGGCGTGTGGGGGTCCAAATTTTCCACTCGATTTTGGGATCTGAATAGATTCGAATGGGTCAGGGAACGATTGGCGTCCACCGAAAGTGGTTATGGGTCAAAATGGGTATCTTTCTAACCATTTCGAATAAGTGTTTTCAAGATTTCTAGTACCTAGGCGTATGGGGTATCATTTTCCACTAAATTTTGGACGCTGAATCGATTCGAAGGAGTCTCCGTGCTGTTGTCCCAAGGAATAACCAACCCCTGGAAATTCCCTTCTTCTACCACCTTCATATCCGTATTTGCCCATTACGAATGCCCAGTATGGGTGAATATTGGTATTTGTCCACCTTTTGGAGTCAATGGCGAGTGGAGCATCATTTTCATGGTAATTTTTGACGCTGAATCGATTGGAATGGGTCCAGGACCGTTTTCATTATTTAAATTGATTAGTGTAACGTCATTTCCTTATTACTTTTCACTCTTCCATCCTCCAAATTGGGCTACCTAAAATAATGAACCATTATATAATAATTTCCCGCAATTTCATGTAGGAGGGACAAGTAAAGACAAGGACATTCTAAGGCCTGAAAGAGCGAGGGCACATGATATTCGAGCTTTTTGATCATAAATTGGCTCTAGAATAAGCCATTTCCCGGTCTCTTGATCTGACAGAAGCGCTGGTGATTACGTTCGGCGTTAATCGATTTTCAAACAACCGCGGTTCCTCGAATTCATTTGACTGGCTGAGACGTGAAATAACGAAGTAATAACGTCTAGGAAGTGGTTGCCGGTCTGAAGTTGCCTCCATCCATTGTCTCTAAACGGAAAATTCTCTCTGACGAGCCTCTCGACAGCCACGTATGGCAAAGCGGGTAACGAGCAATATCTCATCCGTGCACCTATTAAATAGGTTTGCCCCCTCCTTGCAAGGAATATGAGCAATCACTTGGTAATTCTTGAGCGTATCGACCATTTCACCTTCAAGAGTGAGATTCTAATTTCCGCGCTAAGATTAGTTTCCGTTCTCATTTGCGGGCACCTGCTCCAATTTCAATTTCCCATCCTGCCTCGTCGTCAGACGCTACTGCTCGGGAAAGCCTGCGCCTCGATTGACCCTCAATCCAGTCGTCAAAGGGAGAGGCTCTGCAAACCAATTTTCTACGCTTAATTATACTAGGAAATCGCCTCCATAGTAATGAATTAACCTATTTTGAAAACGGATTGCGGCGATCGGTTCAAAACCCATCTTATTCGATTCGGAACCCTGAATTTAATGAAAACGCTGAAAATTCTTACACAAGGGTTGGTTATTACTCGGACCAGGCGCATGGAGACTCATTTCTTCAACGTGTGGAAAATGGGGGAAAGTGGGTGTGGTGGGTCCCGGACCCCTTCCAATCGATTCAGGGTCCAAAATGTAGAGGAAAATGGTACGCCAAACGCCTAGATTGCCAAAAATCTCGAAAACACACATTCGAAATGGGTAGATAGGCACCCATTTTGACCCATAACCCCATCCAGGGGGTACTAATCGTTCCAGGACAGATTTCATTGAATTCAGCGTCCGAAATTTAGTGGAAAATGGTACCTCACTCGCCAAGATCGCAAATATCTCGAAAATCCATTTTTCAAAAACACATTCTGACCCCTACCCCACCCAAATTTGGTCCGATCGGGTTGAAAAGTTCCAGATACAGGTCCCTGAACGAAATTTCAGATTTTTTGGAAATTGTCGTTCTTTATCTGAACATAATGAGACTGATTTTGGATTTAATTGGTGAGAACCTCTGGCGTGGAAGTATAAATTGATTTTTCAAGGAATAATGAAGCTAAATTACCCACATGCCAGGGTCTCCCGATCTTATCTGTTAATACGAATACATAAAACGAATACATTTCTGAATGACAAATAAACTGAAATCTAGTATGTTCCAGTTCGTCCGGTATTTCCCATTCTGCCAGGAATCTATATATGTGCTCGTTTCCCTTGAAACTAATTATTAACTGTATCAAAATATAACGTATTTATATGACTTTTCTTGTTTCAGTTCCACCGGAAATTGTCGAAGTATCTGGAAGCGGTCTTGTTGAAGTGAAAAAAGGGACTCCAGTGTCTTTGGAGTGTCGCGGAAAAGGGAATCCGACACCATTTTATCAGTGGTCCAGACGAGTAAGTACTCCATAAATCCTTAGTATTAAATGAATAAATAGAACGTGTGAATTAAAGTGTGGCTTTTTAATTTTTAATGTTTTTAACGCTGATTCACGTGATGATATGCGTTTTTTGATTCGAATCAACTTTTTGCTGAATTCGACCTTTTTCGATTGATACTGATACCGATGGTATCTTATCTTTGGTAAAAGACAACCGCGCATGCCCAGTAGAAGTTTCTCTCACAAGTATCTCTAGTGATTAGAACAGTCACTCTCTGACACAAGAATAGCGGGGCAGGAGCGAGGTGGAGGTCCATGAACGGCGGCGCTCCGGGGCGATTGGTGAGTTTTTACAATAAGCGGAGATGTAAAATGGAAAAAATGCAAGTTGGGGAAGATGTTGACTCAAGTTGCGTAATGTGTAAAGTGTAACCTTCCCCCCAGTGGAGACTCCCCCTCTAAAGGACAAAGGTTGAAGCTGACGATCCCCTAATGAGCCTTGTAACTCTCCGAGCGGAATGCCCTCCTGAAAGACGTCACCCTCCACCCCGCCGACGTCCACCTACCCGCCGCCGTCAACCACCCCTTTCCCCTCATTACCGTCCTATTGTACTACGGGGAACGCCGTTCGACAATGACCCTTCCTCATTCCACGGCGGAGCCACCTCCGCCAATTTTTTTTCCACCCGTTCTCGCTCTGACGAGGTAAATTGCTCTTATTAAAATTTATGAAATTTAGAGACTCTACGAGCAACAGTGCAGAGTAATCAAGCTTTTCTTGTCTCCCTACAGGGACGGAAATATCGCTTTAATCCCAACCGGAATGTGACCAGCACATTGGAACGACACTTTTTCAGGCCCATTCGCTTCATCCTCTCGACCTTTTTGTCCGTTATATTCGGTCGTATATTTCCATTACGATATCTCGTGTAGGTTGTGGCCGTGCTACGCCTCTGTGGACTGTCTAAATTACTCACAGTGGCTCGAACGAGTCAGCTTCCATCTGCTGTTTAAGTGTCCTCGAATCCACACGTCTAGTAGCTGGACTCATGAATAGGAAAAGATTTGATGGTTCGGGACACTACTTGCCAAACTATTAGCCATGATTCGTTGAATGAGAGCAATAGAGAGTGATACGATTGGTGAGTGCATCTACAGTCAACAACTCACCATTCTTAACTATTGAGTGACGATTAGTGAGTACGGTAGGCTCCGTACTGGGGGCACGCTACGCTCCTGTATACTTCCTCCACCTTTTTGTGAATAACTGAAGGAAGCAGATTGAACTGTCAGTATTGTAAGTACCGTGGGTTATTCACGCATTCATTTGTCCGCCCCTGAATGATTTCACGGCAACTTCCCCCTTGGTAGGGTTCATCAATAAGAATCCTCGCTCTTGAAAATCAAGGGGGAGGGGGGGAATGGGGATATGGAGAGAGGTTGCACAGGAGGGTGAGTCTTTTCAAACCGTTCCGTCACTCGAGTCATCCTTCATCATCAAAACGCCTCGTTCGGGGGTTCCCGCTCCACAGATAACACCCCATTCGCCTCCACCAGAAACCCCCTTTGCACCCCTTAAATCCCTTCCGACTCGCGCCTTCAGGCGGGACAAAGTCCACAACCCCAAAACGATCTCCCCCCCCCCCCACCACCCCGTTATGTGGAGGACTAGAATAATTCCCTCCCTCCACTCGTTTACTCTTCATCCATTCTTCTTTCCGCCCCTAAATGAGATGATCGATGAATTCCATTTTAGCCTTTTCGAGCAATTAAACGAAATTTAAGAATTTATTCGTTTTGGGGACCGAGAATGGATTTTCTTCCTCGTTAATGTTAAAAAACGCTGAAAAATTTATTCACAGGGGTTGATAATTCCTCGAACCTGGCGCATGGAGACTCATTTCTTCAAAATGGGAAAAATTTGGGAAATATTGGGTTTGGTGGGTCTCCCCAATCGATTCAGGGTTCACATTCAAAATGGGCAGATAGGTACTCATTTTGACACATAACCTCAACCAGAGGGCGTCAATCGTTCCAGGACCCGACCCATTGGATTCAGCGTCCAGAATTTAGTGGGAAATGATACCCCACACACCTAGATTCCAAAAAAGCTGAAGAATCCATTTATCGAAATACACATTTTGACCCCTACCACACCCAAATTTTATCTGATCGGGTTGAAACGTTTCGAGGACCAACTAGAGCCAGAAACGGGTATCTGATCAAATTTTCAGATTTTTATAAAATTATCTACTACCAAAGTCTGGCGTGGACAGCGGACGGACATTTGCTAATTTCTATCTAGACACCTTGAAACGTCCAGGAAAAAAATTTAGGGCCAAATCGGAGAGATTGACTTTTTTTATATGAAAATATAGGTTGATTATTCAAGAAATAACTAACCAAAAATGAAATTAGGGTGGGTTAAAAGAGCATCTCGAATCTCGAAAACCCACACATTTTGCCTCCTTCCCAAATACGTCCGCTTGGGCTGAAAAAGACCGAAGACCAACTATACACCAAAATGTGTATTTTGAAAAAAGGCATTTTTTAGATTTTCACCTATGTATCTCAGCGTGTGGGGTATCATTTGCCACTTATTTTTGGACGCTGAATCGATTGGTCCAGTCTTCATGCTCCTGGACCGAGGATTAACTAACCCCTGTGAATGAGTTTGCTGCGTTTTTGGTTGGTTATTCCTTGAATAATCAACCTATGTTTTCATGATAATGGTCAACCTCTCCGATTCGGCTCAAAATTTTTTTCTGGACGTTTCATGATGTCCTGATCAAAAAAGGTCAATGTCCGTCCGCCGTCCGCCGTCCGCCGTCCGCCGTACGCCCGTCCATTGTCCACGCCGTTTTTGTAGTAGAAAATGTTCTAAAAATCATGAAATTTCGGGTCATGGGGTCTGTTCCCAGCCGAGATGGGTCCTCGAAACTTTTCAGCCCGATCGGACCAAATTTGGAGGGGGTAGGGGGTCAAAATGTGTTTTTTGAAAAATGGATTTTCGAGATTTTGGGTGATTTAGGCGAGTGGGGTGTCATTTTCACTAAATTTGGACGCTGAATCCAATAAAATGGTGTCCCAGAACAATTGGCACCCACTGGAAGAAGTAATGGGTCAAATTGGGTATTTATTACCATGTGGGTGACTTCAGCCGAATAGACAAACAAACACATCGTCATATCCTGTTGTTTATAACCATCTGTTAACTTAGCAAACAATTTGAGCAGTTGCCTACAATTCTTTTACTGTCCGAGCTTTTTATTCGTACCATTCAATTCAATTTAATACAATTATTATAGCCTTCTAAATTACCTACGTTTCTCAATATTATATTAGTAAATTAGTGTCGTAGTGCCCCATAGAGACACCCATCTTGAATATGTGTTTTCGGGATTTCTGCTACCAAGGCGAGTAGGGTGTCATTTTTCCACTAAATTTTGAACGCTGAATCCAATAAAATGGGTCCCCAGAACAATTGGCACCCACTGGAAGAAGTAATGGGTCAAATTGGGTATTTATTACCCAATTTGATTATGTGTTTTCGGGATTTCTTGCTACCTAGGCGTGTGGGGTATCATTTTCTCACTAAATTTTGGACGCTGAATTCAATGATGTGTTGTCCCAGAACGATTGGCACCCACCGGAGAAGTTATGGGTCAAAATGGGTATGTATCCACCCATTTTTTATGTGTCAGGATTTCTGGTACCTGGGCGTGTGGGGTATCATATTCCACTACATTTGGACCCTGAATCGATTTTGGAATGGGCTGCGTTTTTTGGTCTTGAGTTAGTTGCTACATTGTCGGCTATTTCATTTTTGACAACAGCTCAAAATTGGTTCAAAAGGCTCTAAAATGCAATTAGAAAAAAAATGCAAATTCATTTAAAAAAATTTCTAAAATGAAATAAAAAACCTCAATTTTTTGCAAAAACTAATGAAATTATTAAAAAAAATTATAATGAAATTATAATGAACTTATAATGAAATTATTTAAAAAAATTAAAAATTATAGAATGAAGCAATGACTTGTACGTCAACATAGAAGCATTCTCTCGGGGACTTGAGATAGTTGCAATTCGTCTGATAGAAATGCCAGAGTTGAATGAGATGCTGGCAATGTGGGAAGGGGTTAGGGGAAGGGGGGGGGGGGGTTGAAACCTACCTCGTGCTAATTGACAGCCTGGAAACCTTAGGCTTGAGACCAAGTCCTGGAACCTCCATCCGGCATTGTTTTCCGCGCGGAAAAGCTCCTTAACTCTCGCCATCACCTTCTACTCATTCCGCATTTCCATAAATTATTGACGCTCTCTCCATGGAAAGCGTCGCCTACGGTTTTCTATTCCCTACACCCCCCACTCACTTCCTTTCGAGGATTTAATTTCGCACAAGCAGTTCTTAATGGGAACCATTCATCAAGTTTGAGCCTCCCGGTCTCTTGCATTTCTAAGCATCCCATTATTTTGGTTGTCCTTCTGAATCAACATATAATAATAACGAGCCCATTTACAGAACGAGAAAACAGCTCGAGACGGACAATAAACGTCTCATGAACTTCCAACTGATTCGAGTTTGTATTCTGCGCTGAAAAAATACCTTTATTTAAATTGATTCGTGGATTTGTGCAACTAGTTGAGCTCTACGAGTTTCCGCTGTTTCTACACATAATTTTCGCGGAGACGAGGCGCCAATTATTCAGGTCGGGTCCGTTGGGGTTTGTCCACATTCATGAATAACTGAGTTCCTTGTGTTACCGCCAGAGTAAACAATTTAACGACGGCCACATGTTACTTCAACTCACACCACGGTGAATTTCAATGAGCTGTCTATTTTCACGAAGGAAATACGGCAATACTCGCCCAATCTTGTCAATTTTGACAATGTTGATTTTGGCCTGATTTGGTTACAATTATTCCGAAATCGGGAAAATTGATGATTCTACTAGTGGTAGACTTCCATGAGCATCAACCCTCAAACTAAAAACTGAAGAAGAAGAGATGTTTATCATCTAGAAAAACGCTGCAAATTCTTACACAGGGGTTGGTTATTCCTCGGGCCAGACGGATGGAAACTGATTTTAAATAGATTCAGCGTCCTTAACCTCTTCCGGTGGGTGCCAATCATTCCGGGACCTGTCTCATTGGATTCAGCGTACAACATTTAGTGGAAAACGAAACCCCACACGCTTAACTCGTCAAAAATCTTGAAAATCCATTTTTCAAAAACACAAATTTTGGGCCGAATTGGAGAGGTTGACCTTTTGCATGAAAACGAAGGGAAACACCAGAAACAAGTCAGGAGAGCAATAAGACATCAGTGAGACAACAGAGATCGAGAGCAGGGTTATGTAATGCTTGGCCAACAGCAGGTTAGTCATTCTAGGATGTTGGCAGAGAGGTTGAGAACAGCGAAAATGGCAAACCAATTGCAGGAGCGCAGGCCAAACAGGGCAAGCAAGGATTTGGCATCAATGCGCCCTGAGAAGATGCCCTGCATGAAGGACAGGTCCGCGAGAGCCCAGAGGGCAAAGGTGCTGAGCAGGTGAAACTGGTGACCCAGGGCACTGCAGTCCACAACCTCATGACAAACCCCAAGCTTGAAGGCCAGGTGATGAAGGAATGCATGGTACACCCTGTTGAGCTTATCTGCATAGCATTCCTATGAAGGGCACCAGATGATGGAAGCATACTCCAGGTCATCACAATTGTCAAGGAAACAGGTCATTCATCAAATGAACAATACCACATGGTGATGGCTTCCCAAAAACGAGCTCTTAAATGAACTTATTACATGACTTGAGACTAAGGCATCCACACCTGTGGGCATTGCCGGATTGTCTTGTTTCAAGTAGTTAACTACTGTTGAGGAGGTGGTGGGAGAGTTTACTGAGCATCATCATTGATCTCATAATCTGCTCGTGTACACACTGTTCGAATCTGAGGCGCCATCAATTGCTGCGTCAGGCTGATGATGTAGAAATGTTGTGATCCAAGTTGGCCAGTTGCCAACAATGTCACTCTTATATGGAACAGCGAGCAAAGCAAGCAGTCATTGTAGAGAGTGATCGTAGAACGAATAATGAGATGTGCATTAGCAGAACACTGTCCCGACTCATTTCAGCAGTACTCGCGCATTGCTCTTAGCAACCAACGTGGTTTGAAACTAAGGACGTGCTTCCATTTGACAAAGGCCAGTTCTGAAAACAATGATCCTTCGTTCAACACTTCAGTCAGAAACCACCATCTTTGGATTGGCTCCACCATCTTCCGCACAGCTTTGTCTTTGTAGTCAATCATTGATGAAATGCAGAAAGTCCTCACTAACATCTTTTTATCCACGATCGAGCTGTGATTGGCTTTCAATGGCCACCTCCAATCTCGCAATTGTTAAGCAAGCCCAAGTCTTCTCCATTGATCTATTGGGAGGCATGGTTGGACATGTGATGTGGGTATAACTTGATGTATATTGCCCACACTGCAGCTATTGGCAAGACGCACACATGGTATTTATTATCATCCAGAGATCCAGGAGGGCAGTTAGTTCTTGCCAAGTCTATTGAGAGTCTCTCCATCTGTACCGAATATATTTTTACATACAGCGAAATACCAACCCACCTGGGAAACTCCTTTGGGCTCCTTACCCGTTAACGCTTTTCTTCAGGACGTCTTTAATAACGGGAAACGGCAGAGGTGGTGATAGCTGGCGAGAAAGTGGGTTCCCCTTTTCCTTCCTTCGGCGTATCTTTCAACGTTGAATTGCTCCAACACGTGCGTCGAATGGCCGGCTGGACGGAAAGTAAATCAACGCCCGTTTTTCTCCGCTCTCGTCGGCATTATCAACAGGGGAACCCGCGGACTTGAGGCGGTTTATTCCCTTTTTTCCTTCACGGTTTCTCAGGTCGATATGAGGGAAGTGGTGGGCGGACGTCTACATCGGGGGATGAAGAGCCTCTCGAGGAATTTCATCATTCAGTCCACCCTGGGTACTGGTTGCCTACCTAAGAAGAAAAAATGTATTCTCAAGGCAGCTGCGGATTCCAGAGCGTTCAGTTCTATCAACAACAAACATCAACAGAATGCTGACGAAAAGGCAAGATTGCGAAATTGAAACGCCATGGCAAAGTATGGGCTTAGGTCCAAGCACCAGCGGGCTCATCAAATATTGCCAGGAGCCAGGTGATTCCTGTTGCTAAGGCCAGCATTGCCAGGTGGTCAAGCATCTCCCTGGTCCTCAGTCCAACCAGGCACAAGACTTGCACTTGCTGCTTGTTGCTGGCGCTCTCTGGCCACTCTCACCTTAGCGGAGTGACCATTACAAAAACGATGCCCACTACGCTGCACAACCCTGCAGCCAGGCTTCAATACCAACTGAATTCAACACTAAAACGAGAGACTTGCATCAGAGAGTTTCCTACTTAGATCACTTTTCAATCGTCCCTCCGAAGGAGAAGCATAAGGAAAGATGGCGCAGACTTTGATAAGGGTTTGCATTCTAATAAGAGCTGGTACGGGGCAAAGGGGAACGCTCTAATATCCTTGAATATGGCACATTTCATCTCAAAATAACATCTTTTGCCGCTCTTATGAACAAACTGCCGCCTGCTGGCTTCTAATAATATTGTTCGTTACGATGGATTTGAGGGGAGAACGACAGAAGAACACTAGGCTGCCTCTTCCACCGTTGTATTGACGGGTTTTGCATTATTTACCTGTCAGTTGAGGACCCGACTCCCTGAGGCTTTGCTTTATAACATCAACCTTCCACCTTTCCTACCCCTCGACCTTCCCGTCTTTCCCTTTGGTTGCCAGAACGCGTTACGAGCCCCTAATATCAAAATACCGAGAGGCGAGACGGAGTTGCCTTTATGAAACGGAATCCGCCTCCGAGTTGGGGTTGAAAGATCGCCTTGGAAATACAATTACGTTTTCTCGAAACTCTCATTGTTTGAAAATAATGAGGTCGGATGTAGTTCGTCAGTCCGCAAGGACAAAATTGGAGGGATCGCACGTAACTTCGAATTTATTGAATTGTAACGCTTGAAATACATCGCATAAACTTCCAACTTGTAAAAACTCATCGTCAATCATTGAGACAGCAGCTGGCGTCATTTGTTTGATGATCAGTCAAAGAAACTAAGGAAGCTGGCGGCCATATTTCTAATTTAAAGAAGTCAGGTTAGTCAACATTGGCATGTTAATGATTCCCAGAATCCACGCTAGCATCATTGAAAGTCAAATAAAGTCTTGCTCAATGTTGAAAGGAATAGCATGAAATCTCCAATTTGCAGACTGCTGCCCATACAAGAATAGAAACTGTATAGTTTGAGGCAAAAACAGGCACTTAAGTAATATGGCTGTAGTAGAAGAGTATATCTGCAGTTCACTGAAATAGAAATGAGTTCATGATTTAATCTAACTATAAAAGGAGAAGCAAAACGGGGACAACAGTGTTTTATAGGACAGAAATAGACCGAGGACACCCGGGCTTACATCGGGAACACCCGAGACTCCTTTCGCGTCTACCTTCGTAAATACCCTTACGAGGCTGAATATTACATAAGACGCCCTGAGACCACTCAGGTTTGCTCCTACGGAAGCCGAACGCTGTACAACAGGCAGAGAAGTGACGTTGGGAGGAAGGTAGTAGTGTTTTTCAAGCAATCAACCTTTAGGAGTCCTGAAAAAATTATTTGGTTGACATTCTAGGTAGAACCTCGCAGGACGACGGATATGTACGAGGGAACAGTCTCATTTCATTTAATATTACATTTGGGGGTCAAGTAAAGAAATAGGGTTAATTTCGTGATGTTGTTGGCATACATCAACTATCGATATTGATTGTGCATTGTAAACGGGCAAAACTATGTCGCTCACGAGCTGTAAATTATCATAAAGTTGTAATCTAACTGTTAGACAAAGGCAATAAATCAGGTTATTTGTTTTTTCCCTTTGATTCTGAATAAAGGAAATATTAAGAAACAATGAGTGGTTAGCTGATGAAATGATTCAGGGGTCCAGACTCAAAAATACATACTATTCTACTCCCTTCTACCCCCCGAAGGGAGGGGCGTTTGGTGGAAGGCATACTGGTTACTGGATAGAAGTGGGTGAACAGGCGGAGGGGATGAGCAAGAAGCATTGGCTAGACAGTTGGAAGTGTGGTGGGGGGCTGAGGTGGGCAAGCGGGAGGTTGCAGTAGATACTGAACCTCTGAAGAATGAATCCCAAAAGTGATTCCTCCTTTGTTCACGCAGTGAACAAGTGACAGTTTTCTCAAATCGGAGAGACACAATTTTAAATTGCTACAGATACGTTATGATCAGGGATGGGTAACAAACCTCAAAACATCGATGTTTGACATTGGTAGTGATAAATATATAAATCATCGATGGCAGAGAAATGTCGGTGCAAAAATATCGATATTTATCAATCATCGATTATTTATTATCAGTTATTAAGAAGTATACCGGCTTTAGCAAGCTCTTCAAGAACGAAAAAGGATGGATTATTACGTTTAATATTCCGATATAAATACGAGAAATAAGAACCAAGAGTTCTCAACAAAAATTACCAGCAGAATCCATGATGTCTACTGCAAGTGTCACAAAAAACACAGCCATCTGAACAGGCAGTATGTACCTAGTTAGGGATGACTGAGGAGTTATAAAGCCTTGAATAATGATAATCTGTCTCACTCTGTTAATTGTTCAATTATCCTTAAAAATATGTGCAATATCCCAATTAGACAAAATGCAAATATTCATAATTTGAACACACAGTTCTTCAATACTTGGAGTGAGTGGGGAGTTGGTACCCCTGGGCTACCTCATGGCGTCACTAGAGCGGGTAGTGGAGTGGACCACAATATTTCAACAACACTAGTAAATAGTAAACAGAACTGAAATCTGAATCTTACCTTTTCTTTCGCCTATCGAGTTATCGACACGTAAACATGGATGTTTGAAATCATTGGATGGTTGGCTATCGATGCTAAAACCATCGATGTTTTCATAAAAATGATTCATAAACACCGAGTACTCGATACCCATCCCTAGTTATGATACATATTCCAACAATGGTAAACCCTCAGTAGTTAGGATGACAATAAATTCACATCGAAAGCACTTAACCCCTTTTAAAATACAGTAAAAAGTAGAAAAATGTGTTTATAAAATTTTTTTTTAACTTAAATTGAGAAATCCAATAGCGCTAAAAAAAAAAATAATAAAATAAAATAAAACAATATACATTTCATTGCTTTTGGCTTAAGAGTTGAGTTATTCTCAGAAAAGGAACTTAATTTGAACTGACTGATTTTGTATTCAGAGGAGGCTTTAGTGGTATATATTCAAACAAATCACGAAATCACCAGCAATACACAAATATGATGATCAATACATTATAGATTTGTTGCTGCTAGGCTCTGTTGGTTCAACCTAACTCTATTAAGGTGGGTCTACACGGGGACACTTTATTGCGGTAGAGCGAGAGCTAGAGCACTCGAGAGAAGTGTGCCCGTAGAGTAGTTCCGAGATATTTGCAGTGAAAAGGTGATCTGAGCCCTGGTCTTGTGTTATGTTTGATCTTGCTTTGTGTTTTTGTGAGTGCAATGGATGCGGAAGCGTTCAACACAGAACTATTCATTGATGAAATCGAAAAAGGAAGGTGTATCTGGGACATGGAGTGTCCAGATTATAAAAATAGAGTTTTAAAAAAGACTGCTTGGCAGGAGATTGTGGACGTTTTTGCAGAAGATGACCCAGGAACAGAAGACAGTTTTAGGTAAATATACAAAGCATAAGTAGCATTAATTAATTATAGACCTACATTTATTCAAAGATTGTAATACATTACATAAATAAAATTAAGGCAGTATGTTCCACATACGAGTACCACATAATTATTTGTAATATAATTCAGATACCGTACTTGTTGTATGGTATGAAAGACCGTATAGGTCTTTACGGTATAGAGTGCACTTATGAAATGAGTTAGTGTTTGAAATTCAATTCAACTTATTCAAATATTTTTTATTTCATTGTTGGAGGGTGCTCTCGGGCTCTAGCGTTCGCCCTCCTCTCTCGGCGTGTGGACGGCCCTGCAACTGCTCTCTGCATCAGTCTCGAGAAGTTTCACCTGGGTGAAACAAGTTGCTAGAGCAATGGCGAGTTTGAGTCGTCTGTCCACACTCGAACGGGGATATTTTTTTTGGATCAATAATTTTTTTTTCTCATAATGAAACAAGCAATTATTATTATAATTGAAATAAATGCTGCTATTATTGATGAATTCGAGTATAATATTTTAATTATTACTTCTTCTCATAAACAAGGACCGAAACTGGAGAGCAGTTTCTACCCCTGCTCTGGCAAATGAATTTGCCACAGATGCAAAAGAAATCGGAAGGAAAAAAATGGGCACTTTCATGTAAATGTCTATTTTAATAAATACAATATTATACATTTCTCAACATAACTTTGTCGCGAGTACATTAATTACCTGAAGCCAAAAATTTGAGCGTTAATGCTAATCTTTCACTAGGTTGTATTGACTTCCTCATCACAGTATCTTCTTTTTTTGGAGAGCCGTTATGACCGATATAAATGAAATAGATTAATAATAATGAATAATAAAATAATCATCTCTTGTTATATAAAAATACTTCGTTTTTTAAAATATATTCATAATTCATTTTGCAATATTCGAGTAACCTCTCATCTTCTTAAAAATAAATAAAAATAAAAAAATGAACTTCGTCTAGAGTATTTCTCGTATTTTGTGTTAACAGGTTTACTTATAGGTACATATATTACCTCAAATGTGTATATTATAGAGTGGAACAAAAATCAACGTCCTTCTAACAAATATATAAATAAATAAATAGGAACCTCCTGGACATGAGATTAGTACTTACATGTATGTGTTTGGCTTTCTAGTGCCAAGTAGGAGATGGCATTTTATTCTGCCCAGGGTCGGAATAGTGTTATTAGGGAGGGTGAATGCTATATAGTGGGTTTTGCTGAAATTCAGCTTCATCCCAAGTTCGGAAAGACATTTACCGACTTCACCCAAAACCCTTTCCGCCTTTTTCTTCACAGCATCCCAGTCCCGATCTGACACTATAAGTGATGTATCGTCGGCGAAGGAGATGCTTATCCCCCCTGTTTCTTTTTCCAAGAGGCAGTTCAAGTAGAGGACGAACAGAATTGGGCCCAAGCAGGTACCTTGGGGAATACCAAACGAACATTCCAGCGGTGTGCTTGTGGTTGTTCCCAGCTTCACAGATTGCGTCCTTTTTTCCATGTAGCTTGCTAACCATTTCACGAAGCCAGTAGAAATCTTAGTATCCTCAAGCTGGACGAACTCATATCGAATCACAAGAATCCGACAGTTGGAAGTTGGAATGAGACTGAGTGAACCCATCGACAGTTGGAATGAGACTGAGTGAACGAAGACGAATCTCCCTCTAGCGCAACTGCAAGAAAGTGGGTCTTGTAGACACTCTCGCAACCACTCTAGCGAGAGCACTGGCGAGAGCGGTCTCAGAGACTCACTCTAGCGCTCTCAGGGCTCATGGTGTAGACGCGGCTGACACTGATTACGTTATTAGTCTTGCTCTAGCTCTCTCCATGTAGACCCTCCTTTAGACTCGAACCTAATATTAGCTAGAGCTCTCATTAGTTTCAATAATTCTTTTTTATTCTGCTGGGTTATCTATTAGGGTTCCAGTAGGAGCGCTTGTGCTTTGAACTGCCCATTTAACATGATGGTTTGTGGATGGAACATGATGGATGGTTTCTTTCAACTTAGTGTGAACCTGCCATCTATTGGAGGTCCTACAGTAACATCTCCAGAGATTATTTTGGTTGGTTAAATATTAGGGGTCTTCAAGACAATACCTTATGAGTGCATTAGCGCTCCTATCGGGATTTCCGACAGTTAATAGTTGAAACCACCTCTTGATAACAGATTAGGCAACACTGCCATCTTTCATAGGTTTTGGTGAGATCATTTTTCCACTTCTTCTCATCATTCCAGTGACATTGCCTAAAATTGTGGGCTTCTTTCATTGTACGTTTCAGTTCAACTATATTTCTCTATATATCATTTCGGAATTCAACTAAATAGACTACCTTTTATCAACAAACGTTTTGTGAGTTATGTCCCCTGAAATTTCCGCTGTGGGGTAAGCTCACTTTCAGCACATGCTTAGTTCAGTTCACAATATCTGACTCATTCTGAGTCTCTTATTCAAGTAGTGTATCTGAATGTTATTTTATTGGTACTTTTGTGGTTGGACTGAGTGGCAACCAGCTGCTGCAGATGGTTGCGGGTACGCGGAGGAAACGAAATGAATTATGGTACCCCTTTTCTCTAATTTTATTCAGTTTTGCTTCGGCGTTCCCCCTCGTCCCACCTTATAATTGGCTGATTGGAACGATCCGTCAGAGTGAAATCGTTCTCTGTCAGCAGATCAAAACAAGCGGATCCCCTGCGGGTCGACAGGTAGCGGATTGTAGCATCAACGGCGTCTTGCAACTGACAGCACCACCAATTAAACTTCTGTTGATACGAAAATCTTTTGTACCGACACCGTACAACTGACATCATCCCAGCTTTCCGCTTCGAAGCCGTTGATGAAAACCAAATTAAAGCCAGTGACACGACGCGCGCACAATATGGAAATTCGCTCAGGGGAGCCCTGTACCGTTCGGGAGAAGGGGTTTTCTGAACACCCCTTTGTTCCTTAATACCTTCCGCGGGTAAATTCCAAGAGCGGGGTGGGATTTTCCCTACGTTGTTGGAAAAAGCTAATTAAAAAAAGCAATTATGAAGAGAAAACCCCGGGACGAAAGCTACGTTGAAGGGGATAACTTAATGAAAACCTCATATAATCCGGGTTTTATCCTGTGGATAACGTTGCAGCCGACTTCCTGTTCACGTTGGCGACTTCCCCGCCCACAATGACGTTCCCGATCGTTTTATCTCAAATTGCATGTAAATGAATGTTTGCCGTCTATACAGTGTTCGTCCATGGGAAGCTGATTACCCGCGGACGACGGATATGATTTCATGAATCACTCTCGCTACTAACGGTCACAAGCAATCATTTTTTCCCACGGGACGAAAGCTTGCTGCCTGAATAAGACGCCTAATAGAAAGAAATTTACAAGCACAATAAAAATCTTGCATCATTTCAGGGTACTCCACTGCATCGAAGGCTTACAGAGTACGGATGGAAGATGATCTCCTAATGCAGATTGCCTGAGATGTTATAGAATCAAAGAGGCCGACTAATCTGAACATTTTATGCCCGAAAGAATAGGGAAGGAAAAAAACCAAATTGACATTGCCACGGACAAAAAGTCAAATTCCACCTGGATTTAGCTGTAGAAGACAAGTCTCCGTGTAAAAAACGAAGACAATAATGACTATTGGGATGCCTGGGGATGGAGTCCTGAGCTTGATGATGCGGAGATAGGGAAAACAACCACTGGACAAATCAAGTACCGCAGTTTTTGGTTGTAGTAATCGTACACTCCTGACTCACAAGCAAACCAACCATGGTGATGAGTTCTTCATGTGAAGTGACTCTGCTGCTGTTCTTCGCAGAGCATATTGACCAGGTCGGCCAAGAAAATGTATCCTATTGGTTCCTACATTGAGGGGTTGTATGATTCCTACAGGTTGACGAAGGAGCTACCTGAAGATACATAGTACCATCAGCAGACAACTGGGCGTTACTGCAATTCCTTGTTGACGGTTAAGCAATTCCTTGTTGGATAAGACACCCAACGCCTCACCATGTGATGAAGAATTGGGCACATGGATGCTTATAGGATGCGTTTCTATTCTGTAAGTGAAAAGTTGAGTTCTTTGAAAATTCTCGTAAGATGAGCAATGCTGCGCATGCGTGAGACGCTATGTTAAGCGTTAAGGGTTCCAAGGAGGTTACCCCCTCCCGCTACCCTGCTTCTGGGCTTTTCCTCAAGATTATCATGTTCTCCTCCTTCTGTTACCGTCTCGCAGACAACTGATGCTCAGAACAGGATTGCTCAAGATTCTTGCAGGAAAACTGGACTCAAATGCTGAGAGAAAGGCCACCATTTGATAGTTAAGTACCTCATAATAGGAAAACCCATTTCAGAAAAGGAATCAGCAAATACGGGAAAATACTTGTTCGCGTTTCTTGCAGAAAACGTTTTATAATGGTTGTGAATGATACGAACCTGTTTCGAGGAAAGCTATTATTCCCGGGATCGAAGAAGTCAAACAAAAACTTCGTAAGTATTACGAAAGTTGCGTAAGTTTGCCATTATCCTGCCACCCCTCCCCCAGGAGGGAATTCGCGTTCCAATAGGGTGAAGCCTGAATGACAAAACCTTTCGCTGATTAAGAAGCCAGCGCAATCCCTAAAAGAAAAAAAAAGAACGGACCGACTACGGGAAACCAATTTTTATTCCTCGAGAAAGAAAGACCACCCCCTTACCCCCCAAACCGAAAAGTGAGGGGTAAGTGGGAAATCTTTCGAGACGAAGGAGTTGAAATGTGAAGTAAATCCCCTCGCCCTACTTCCTCTTCCGGGGAAAACCATCAAATATCATTTGGGTCAACGTCTAGCGGGAAAGTGGAAGTTTTTCCTCTTTACCCCCTCTCAAAAGCGCCCATCAGAGCTTATTGGGTTATTGAGAAGGGCTCGAAACAAAATCGTACGAAAGGTGGCAGCGGTGAACGTTTGGGAAAAGTAAGAAACTGCTAACTTTTCTCCTTCCCTGATTGGAACTACACGTGAAGACGAGAGAAAACGCCGTTCCGTCATTGGCCTTTCCTATCCTATTACGTCGCAAACGTCCTACCAAAACAAGTTGGATCATCTCGAGTGGACTGTTGTTCACCAGTCACTTCCGAGACCTTATTATATACCAACGTGTAGCGGATTATCAGTTAACACTCTTTTCCCCAAACTTGTGATGTAACTTGATCACAGAATAATATCGAGTGTTCAATCCAATTCTACAACAATACCACTCCCAGGTCACTCTTCCCTTTAAATGTATCAGTTTTATTATTTGACTACTAATTTAAAAAATTATAAATTTGATTAAAATTGTGTATAATATATATGAGTTGTTTGATGTATGGTAGATATTATAAACCTACACATTGCTGTTTAGGACACAGGAACAAACCCTCTCTACTACCTGATGTACCTACCCAAGGCTGTGCCTGAGGCCATATGGCTCATTACAGTCTATCCTCATCATTATTTTTGTACTTGATCATGTGGGAGCCCTGCACTGTGGCCCTATGGCTTCCTGTATATCATGCACTCCACCCTCTTCTAGCAATGGCCTGCTTTTGGCAGCCCAGGATGGCCTCTCTACCACCTATGCCATTCACCCACCTCAGCCACCCACTCTGCCCTCTCCTACTGTCCAACACTGGCCATCCTCTGAGCAGGACAGGAGACTATACTGGTCAAGAGGGAAAGGGAAAACTTTTGAAATGCCAAAAAACGGTAGCGACAGGTATGAAGGTTAGCCCTTGAAGGAAGCCATGGACGTCAGTAAAATGACCATTCCTGTATCCTTCCAAACTGTTACCGCAGGTGAGGGAAGCCCCTGGCCACTGAAGCAGCACTCAGGCAATGCTTCGTACGCCAGCCCCACCAATTGAGGTACGAAATTACGGCCTGAAGTAATGGAATGTTTGCTGGGGATGTGGTTGTGGCAAACCCTAGCCAGAGGGCTTCACTCTATGATGGTATCAAAAAGGGGAGGCCTGTGCTGCATACATTTGTGTAGAGTTTACCAACACAGACCGGCTCTGGGAGTTGAGATGTAAAACTCGGGCACCACTCTGCCTAAGTGGTAGAGCAAGCTAGAATGCACAAATTACCCAAATCGGGTACTTAGGGGGAGCAGTTTACTACTTCCTGCTGAATAAAGGGACAGTCATTCGGGCAGTAATGGCTGTCTCCTCGTTGCTTGCTGGGGGAGAGCATAACCTGCAGGGTGAGCTCTCCTATTAACTGTTACTGACTTTCTTGAATTGGGGTGAGAAACACATACAGAGGCCAACCCTGGCCTCTTGTATATCCCCCTATGTCCACACTGTGCTCCCTCTGGTTCTCCCCTTCCACCAATACACCCCTTCTAACCACCACCTGCTGTACATTCCCTTTGAACCCCACTCTCTCTGCCCATTCATGTGTAGTTCCCGAAGTTCTCTTTTCTGCCTCAGTACTTGGCTGTGTCAGGAATACAACCCCACAAAATGTTAGGTATGACAGATGCTTCCTCCAATGTGAGTCGGGTTTTATAACCATCGAACTACGTTGGGATGAATTTGTTCTAGCATCGACCATACAATTTCTGAAGGTGAACTATTGTAACCATCCTTGTAAACTGTATTCTTCTTCATTCCAGACAAATACGACATGGCCTGGACTCAAGCCGTACAATGGTTCCGTATACTCGATGGGGCTAGCAACCAGGCACATGGCTGGCAAGTATCAGTGCATTGCTTCAAACGGCGTTGGCCACCCTGCCACGAGGGAAGTCGACTTGAAGATTCTCTGTAAGTTTGCTTTTTTACGCTTACTTATTCTTGCCAATGTGTCTCCAATGAACCAATGGATTGGTTCGCCGCCAAGGGAAAAATGTTTTACAAACCAAACATATTCAAAGTTCAGTTAGGCGCGAGTTCCTCCCATTAATTCTAAACAATTCTCTTGGTTTTTTTTTCTGAAGAAATGGGAAAAATTATTTTTAAAGGCAAACATTTTTGCAAATTGTTTCTAGAACCATCTCTTTTGGGCGTGGCATCTTGCTCATGATGAATTTTAAATTATTTTGATTATTTTCAAGGAATATATCAGACATTTTCCGTGAAATGAAGAGCATTATGGAAGGTTTTCCGGCGCGTTCAAACTCTTGTTTTCTGAAAAAAAAAGAGAAGCTAGCAGGTCTTGTTACTATATCGCAACGAGGCCTGTACGTAGGGTAATGAGCCATCGTTGGACATCGCTCACTCGGTGGAACCCCATCCACAACCCCCTACCGTCCCGCTACGGGAGCTCATTACATAGCGCAACGAGGAAGTAATTCAATGGGTCGACAAGATTAATTTGGACAACCTGTTGAAGAATGGCTTCCACCCCAGGTGAATAATGGGCCGCCCCATCCATAACCTCCCGCCAAGCTCGTCGCATCACAATATGGCCCTGGCACCCCAGTCAGGTCTCACCACTTCCCATCAGCTCGTTTCGAGAGAAACCTGAGAGCATAATTTTGCAAATTATTGATCCATTTAAAGGAGTGAGTCTAACAATTATCACAGTTCAGGATTTTCTTGCTCAGACGTTCAATTATCTACATTTTTCTGGCATCTGTGATTTGATTTGTGCTGAATAAATCTTCGAGGAAACACATATTATTGATGGCTGTTTAAATAAATAGCAGCTATGACTGAGAAAATTGATAGTCTCGTAATGCCAAAAGTAGGTACTGATTTTTGATTGTTCAGTGGAGAGAACCCCCCTTCTTCAAAATCCTTAGATATCTGTGGGCCACCAACTTACAAATTTGTGACCTCCTCATTCTCTATTTCTCTATTTTATACTATTGGACTACTACATATTGTAAGCCTCCAGGCTTGCTGCCTCCAGAAGGCCAGAAGGGAGAGAGCATGCGCCAGGATGCGCGCGCAGCTCCTGCCCAGACGTCGCATTTGGAGTGAGCTTCTTCACTCATTGCTGGGGCGCCCAACCTGTCGGAGTCATATATTTTTGTAAGTGCATCTCACTCAGTCCATCCTGGCTTTGTCCTGTGCTCGCTCTGAAGTGACCTGCTACCGTGCTGAAGACGACTGAAGCTGTAACATTGTGTTCCCCATTAGATAAAGGACTCAAGTTAATTAAGCCTCGCTGCATACCTTTGGGACGCCGTTTTCGTCAGCCAGTATTGTTGCGCTTGCTCATTAATTGTATATCATGTATCATGTATTAATTGTATTTTTATGCTCTACATGTTGTCTAATGTACTTTGTCAAATTACTTTGTCCTATATCAATTATTGAAGACTAGGTTGGAGCATATCCTCCTTTGCAACGTGTCCTTGTCTTTAATTATAATTCATTTTGTTTCAATGTATTTCATGCTCATCCTTGGTATCCCTAATTAACGCTCAGTCGTAAGTCTTGGACTTACATCCCGTATACTCTCGCTAGGTCCCTTCCAAATTCTCCGAAGAAACCCGAATTAAATTATAGTAAATTCAAACACATTTTAATTCGAGAGAGGCTTACAATATTATTACCTTTTGTACTATTTCTCTGTTGGAAAGCTCTTGGGTTAAGTCGAAGGTTGAGAGGGGATGGGGGTCTCCAAATCTGACCTTTGAGGGGGAGTGTTATTTGAATATTTACAGCTCCTTAATCGATTGTTTCATCATCCAGTGAAATTTATTTGGTACTTTAATACGAAAATACGAGGGGCTCTCCATCATCCACAACCATCTACCTGAGACAACTGTACTCCAAATTTGAATTCTTCAAATGCAGCTCTGAGAGGTCTTGACAACATCATTTATTTCTCTCCTTATGGTAATATTCTTGTTAGAAAAGTCTTCCACAGGGAAATCGTACCAAGAAGATTTTTTTTAAATTGTATTAATCTGAATTAACATCAAATGACCTTTGAAACATCAAAACTGGCAATGTTCACCTCTTTTGAATCATCTGTTTCTGAGGCTGTATGAGTTGAATGAGTGCATCCAAAGACCTTGGAGATATGCCTGTTACAAGAAAGGTCCACTTGGAAAATAATTATCTTGGGAAGTGTTGAGGAAGTTGTCCCTGTGAAAAAGTATAACCTCCATCATATTTATATTTCCCGCCCTCAGGGTAGTTCAAAAAATGGCCACCAGACAGCATTGTCCCATGCTACCCATCAGAGATACTGTGTGGTGTTGACTTTGTCACATACATGATCATTCAAGGAATAACCAACCAAAAGGGGTGTTTATTTTCCACATATCGATGGCATCATATGATAACCACGTATCTCCAAAATACCAAAATTTGCAGGAGAGACAAATAACTGTGCAGTTCTACCAGCAATGTTAATTTCAACTTCGCCAAGGTTATCATTTAGGGCGCTAGAGAGCAGGAAAATGAATATTCCGCCAAAATTTGAATTACAGCTTGATGAGATACGAGGTTATCATTCAGAAAATCCTACTTTAAGAAAAAGGTCAAAAACTGAGATACGAGGTTATCATGTGATGCCATCGATATGTCCTTTATTCAGTTTTTCTATTTTCAGAGAGGTTTTTTCACTAGGTGGGTGCGAATTCTTGTATTTTCCTTTTTGAACCTAAATGTGTCAAAATGTCAACTTTTCCACAAATCAACACCATTCATAACAGATTGATTATATTTCGTGTTGCCCAAATGGGAAGAATGTCAGTGCTGTGCAGTTGACGCTCTCTATAGTTTTGAGTAGTGCGTCGACGCGGACTAATGCATTTTTGGTATCATTTTTGACTAAATTATGGATAGTAAATCCAATGGGACGAGTCCCGGAACGGTTGGCGCCCACCAGAAAGGGTTATGGGTCAAAATGGGTATCTTTCTACCCATTTCGAATGTGTATCTTTGAGATTTCTGGTACCTTGGCGTGTGGGGTAACATTTTCCACTAAATTTCGGACGCTGAATCGATTCGAGTGAGTCCCTATGCTCCAGGTCCGAGGAATAACCAACCCCTGTGAAAGAATTTACAGCGTTTTTTGTATAAATTTTGTAACCGTGATTGCTCCGCAGATTTCCATATTTGCTTAGGGGGTGAAAAGTGACTAACGAGGCGATTCTGGTCCCACTAGCGCTTTTGCGAGAAATATCGCCGATACTACGCTTTCAGCAAACCCCGATTTCGTGGAATTATTCACATTTCTTTCGTTATTTTATACAAACTAACTAAAACTGTACTCGTATAAATGGGTAATTGGGCCAAAAATCCCTGACTTTTTCACATTTTGGAACACGATCCCATTTAAATTGAATCAAGCGAAACTCCTTGTAGTTATTCTGTCCTCGAATCGCATAGCCCGTCCTCCTCGATTCTTCGAATTCTTTCCTTCCTCGCTTTCGCGAATGGGCAAGAATGGGACTCGCGCCAACCCCCTTGCGCCATCAAACTTGCGAATATTGTTCTTTCACTTTTCTTTCCAAAGGAAAATAAATTCCGAAGGGAAATGAAGGGCAGTTGGACGGTGTCTACGAATAGATGGGGAAGTAAAAATGGAATGCGGTTGGAAAAAAACTCGCCGATGTATTTTTCCAACCTGAACCTCCGTTATGGGGTCTTTTTTTTATTACCTCCTAAGAGATTTTTCACCGACGCCCTCATTTTCACGGGTTTTCCGAAGCGCTCGCTGAAATATGTGCTCTGGAACCCACTGCGGAGGACGGAAGGTGTATAGCTTTCATAATAATTAAAACCTCAAAACGGGCATCCAACCAGTTATATTCATTCTAGATATGATTATAAGGTCGGGGAAGTTGCGGTAATCTCTTCAAAAAACACCAAATTAACGAATTTACAACCTCTTTCATGCATGTTCTAATTCCACTAATGGATTTATGGGTGTTAATTGGGTTTTATATTTTTGTTAGGCTTTGCAACTACACATGCCTAACATACTTGGTGCAGTGCCCACTTTCAATGTGAATTGAATGTCATTGTGAATCCAGTTTCACTGTGGATGAGGAGTGCCACATCAGTTTATATGGGGGGGGGGGGTTGAGACCAGAATGTTCTATGAGGAGCCTAGGATGGAGAGAGCAACTACTACCACCCCAACCCCCACCCCCTCTGCTACACCCACCTGCCTCTCTATCTATTGCCACGCCTACCTCAAATGACTCCTACCCCACCTCCCCGGTCCACCCCAACTCATCCTAGAACCTTCTAGCCTCAACTAATGACCTCTTTTATTTGGTGCCCTTGTACGCCATTTTTGGAGTGAATCCGCGGTAACATGGACATTTGAATTTTTTGTTGACTCAGTAAAAAGACCTGATCAGGGAAACACCATGAGGAAAATAACGTGTGAAGTGTGGTTTTTCCCAAATTTTTGACGCTGAATCGATTCAAAAGGGTTACAAATGAATTGCTGCACATTGGAAGTCCTTCTCATTCTATGGGTCCCAAAGGAAATTTTGAAAATGGGTGGGTAGGAAATTTTTGGAAAAATAACTCAGATTTGCTTTCAAAAACAAATGAGATTCACTTTGAATAATAACCCATAGTGAAATAAGTTGCAGAATTATTGACTCAGTGAATTGGTTTAAACCGCTCAGAATTCACTCAGTATTTCTTGACTTGAAAGTAATTAGTGATAATGAAATCACGATGATTATCATACTCCAGACTGTAAGCCTCTGAATGAGATTTATATTCTCCTACATGTCTAGATTACTACATTTTCCATCCCTCGTTTAACTCAACCACGCAAACTCCTTTGATTATTACACGATCATCACGCGTACCCTCTCACCATTTCGCACTCTCAGCGCTTGAGTAATGAGCTCAATTTAACTCCGAAGATCCACACGACGGAAATGGGTTTCAAGCTGTCGAATGCTTGGCAGGTAATCTTCATCACGTCGGATTAAGTCGCGGCGTAGTGGAAGTTTTGTGTCGTGAGTGAGCCACGTAACAAGGATTAGGAAGTATATGATGGGTTTACAAAATCTCATGGGATGTTACACCTCACTCTTGGCTGTCCTGACGAAGCAACGGATGAGACAGTTGAATGAAACGGAATTAATTAAGCTAGTTGAAGCTAATCATCAGTGATGTGATGGCCACTATTGATTCGAACTGTTATTATAATTATTTGATTAATCGCATTGTGTGATAGACGTGGTGGTGATCCTCGAGATAGGGAGGATCAAAATCCAACATGTCTATGTAACCGTGAATTAACCTATGACAGAGGCTCAGTTAGAATTAATTTTTAAAGTTATTTACCTTACTCAATTTAATCTCAGTGCCCATTCAGAATTCACAGTCACTTATTGCAGCCGTGTAGCCAGGAAAGTACCTTCATAGCCATGCTAGTATCTTATCAGAGAGGTGATAAACATAACTGCTGAAACTGCGCTCTAACGGCAGTCCTCGACAACATTCATTCCCCTTATTCCAACACTACCTACAGAGTAATGCGAGTTGAAATAAAGGATTCATTCCTCCTTTGGCCATATTTTTTCCAACCTCTCCAGATAATAGAAATGTTTTGAATGTTACTAGAAACATAGCTGGGAAAATAAAACCTTTTTACGACTTATGGTCGCGTGTTGACATCGACCGATTTCATCGAAGGTAGCATATTATATCGATTGTTAGGAGTGCATACCCTGATTTAACCCTCAGTAGACCACGTGGATCGCCCAAGCCCCACATACTTTTTTGGGTATTTACAATAATTAGACCGTATCATTTTCCAAAATAAAGTCATTTCACAATTTCAAAAGTCCAATTGAAGGGATAGTTAATGTCAAAAATCCAGAATGGTTGCATTGTAGTTTATGGGTATTGTTCATTATATTTGAATTTGAAATTAGTCATTCAAATAGAAACAAACATGATAAGTATTTCAAACATCAATGAATTTATGCAAATCAGATTCATACCAAATCTGCTATGTTCAAGTTTTACATAATATGATTGAGTTTTACATATCTGAGTACAGATAAGAGTCTGGTTTGCAGATTATTATCTACATCATCTTTTAACATTGTCAACAAAACGTAAACTTCATTATAACAAATGGACAGTGTATCCAAATTGGACTTCAACATTATCAACAAATCAATATTTACCTCATTTGCAAAACTACATCCTTCTCTTCATTTCCTATTTCTTCAAGTGACTGTTCACTTTCTTGTCCCAGCAGCAAAGCTCTGATAAGCTCCTTCCCTACAAAACGCTGCAGATTCTTTCACAGGGGTTGGTTATTTCTCTGACCAGGCGCATGGAGACTAAAATACATCGATTCAGCGCCCATAACCTCTTCCGGTGGGTGCCAATCATTCCGATACCCGTCTAATTGGATTCAGCGTCCAAAATTTAGAGGAAAACGATACCCCACACGCCTAGGTACCTGAAATCTCAAAACCACACATTCAAAATGGGTAGGTAGGTATCCATTTTGACCCATAACCTCTTTGGGTGGGTGCCAATCGTTCTGGGACCCATCTAATTGGATTCAACGTCCAAAATTTCTGGAATGAACAATGGAAATGAAAGGGTCACTGGCCTACACAAGCAATGCTTTCTCAGGTAATGCTGGGGCAAAACTGAAAAGAAGGCTACTTTGCCACACAGTCTTGGGATGCAAGATGGCGTGAAGGTGGAGAGGGAAAGGGGCTGTTGGGGCTCGCCTGGACCCCACGTCATCTACAGAGGGTTAAGGTTTGCCAATTTCATTATTACTTTTCTTGTTAAAAGCTGACCAGCCCTCTCCTGAAACTCTGATGTTGCAAGTCGTTATAAACATCAACCATTTCTCATAGAGCGCGCTCTCTAGCGACAATTTCAGACTACCGAACAAAAGCGAGAAGAAATTCTAACGGAACGAGCGTGGGAAGTGGGAGATATAGGAAGATAAATCTCAAAACGCCATTAGTTTTCATTTGTTGGAAACCTTTTTCTCTTTCCCTCCGTTTCATCTGGCCCTTCGTCAATCAGTCCAAAGCGCCTTGGCAATCCGTCTCGAGGTCCTCTTTCCCCTCATGGCCTTTACAACTGGAGTATTTTTCACGCGGGCCTTTCGCCCTGATGACAATCAGTATCACGATTGTGGGTGAGTAACAAGAAAAGACAAAATTCACGACTGTATTTAAAAATGTGTTCAGGATTCCGGTTTTGATTATATCTGGGCGTTTCAAAATGTCCAGATCAAATGTCCGTCCACACCGACTTTGGAAGTAGAAAATGTTCTAATAATCTGAAATTTGGGTCAGGGGTCCGTTTCTGGGTCTAGTCTGGCTGGTCCTCGAAACTTTTCAGACCGATCGAACCGAATTTGGGCGGGGTAGGGGGCACCATTGGCGCCCTCTGGATGAGGTTATGGGCAAAATGAGTAGATACCTATCTACCCAATTCGAATGTGTGTTTTCGATATTTCTGGTACCAAGGCGTGTGAGGTATCATTTTCCACTAAATTCTGAACGCTGAATCCAATTGAAATGGGTCCGCCACACCGGCTGTTTCCCCCATTTTCCCGATGTTGAAGAAATGAGTCTCCATGTGCCTGGTCCGAAGAATAACAAACCCCTGGGAAAGCAAATGTTCTCGTCTTCGTAAAAATACTCGGTAAATGAGTACTAATTCACGGAAACGTTCTACGTGTTGGAATTCGTACGAAATCTTACCGTCCAACGTTAATTAAATTTACTGTCATGACTCCGTAAAGCTGCGTTGCTGCTTTATGTCTTCCTCAGTCACTTCCCCGACAAATTACAATTTAGCGAGAAACGTGTTACTTCTTGAACGACCTAATAGCATCGATAAAGTGGTTACACAATCTTCAGGCAACGGTGCGATTTATATGAGAACGTCGTTTCCTACTCGTGTAATAATATCTTGCGTCATTCAAAAGGTTTCCCCTTAATTACGCAAGAAGAGAAATTAAAATATCAAAGTTTCAATGCTGGAACAATGTCGGTAGGTGTTGAGAGAAGGCCGTATGATGGGGAAACCCTGCTACAACCTTCAAAGGAGAGTTTGATGAAGAAATTTCTTTGGGGCGGAGGTTGGCAGGTAATTGGCAAGTTCAGTGGCCCGTATCTTTGTGGGTATTTTCGAACCGTATAAGGGTGGTAACAAAGGAAATTGTAAGAGTTATCGTCGTTCGATCTGGAAATTGTCGCCCTCAAAACTGTTTTACACCGGTGAAACCAAAATCCAAAACGTCGTTTCAAACATAGGCGCATCCTTGAATAATTCTCAGGAAATTTGATCCGATTATACACACGTGGAAGGTCTCATGTAAAATTTGGGTTTGGAGAAATAACATTTCATGTTGGCGTAACTGATTCCAGACTGCCGATCTGATCACTTTTGGAACTTTTTTGGAATCCATCCGCTAAGGATTTTCGAGATTTTTGGCTATCCAGGCGTGTGGGGTATCATTTTCCACTAAATTTTGGACACTTAATCGATTGGAGTGGGTCAAGGACTCTCCACATCCACTGTTTTCCCCATCTTCCCCATGCTCCTGGTCCGAGAAATAACGAACCCCTGTGGTAGAATTTGAAGCGTTTTCAATTAGGTATTATCTTTAGAAAATCAAAAAATACTCAAAATAATCACCTAATTAAAAATCAAAGTGTTCACTTATGTCTATTCAAAATCCCCGTCCTTCGGCTGGGCTAAAATGGCTTCTGATATTAATGCTCAAAAAAATCTGAAAATTCGCATATCTATTTGTGCCATTATTTGTTTTCAGTCCGACTATTCCAGGCGGGGGCCTGTTATGGGTGTGGATGGGTATTTAGAAAATGGGTTTGCGAGAAATTTCGGTTTTATTATTTATTTCCACTGATTTTCGGACGCCTTTTGCCCTCATTTAAGGTTAAAAAAACAATGTTTCTCCAGAAAGTTGTTAAATTTTTATATCACTATCTCCCCTTGAGCAAATTTTTTTGGAAAAGGCCTTTGTGAAACACTCTAATTGGCGCTTCGGTAGCACAGGAATCAATTACAGGGGTCCCCCCTAATACGACTACCTAACCTGCGCCTAAGGGTTGAAACATTATCTCACCGCTTCCTATTACAGCAGTGGTGAAATCAACCTAATCTGATGGATAGGGGGTCCATGACGAGACAACTGAGACACGAGTTCGCAGCCCGTACGAACATTCAATCACGAATGAAAGCTATACCTACTCGATACAAGAATTATGTGGATTAATGAAGGGAGCAACCTGATCCGCAATCAATTGTTTGGTTTCAGGCAAATGCACTCAACAATCCATCAAGTGCAATAGAAAGTTCTGTTCAGCCGTGTCATCACACAAGCATACGCGGGACATCATGTTCTCTCTGAAACCTGGAGGAACTTGCTTGGTCATATGCTGGATTAGACATTCAGTCCAGGATTTCTGTACGCGTGAGGATGTATTATTAATACCTAAGAAGGTTGATCCTGCATAGAGGAGTGTGCTTGGCTAACTTTCGCATTTCCTTTGTTCTTGTGACTCACCAGAAACAAGATGTCAAGGTAGCTGTGAGGCCAGGGTGGCTGAGGTCAATGAGGCATCAGTTCCTGGGGCTCGAGAGGTTACAGTTTTAAGGATACTGGTTTGAATCCAGTACCCCCAGTGTGAACCCTATGTTGTGACGCCAACTGAGTACTGGTAGAGCCATCCAAATACGCTTGTCCAGGGTCCTCACTCACTAGCGTGTCTGCCTTGTAGTGGTTTGAACTAGCGTTCTATCTCCAATGTAAGAGCATGCTGGCAAGAGCTTTCTAGACCATCTGACATCCCTTCTTGTAAGGGTGGGCACAAGAGACCCTGGCAGCGCCTAGGAGCAGCAACTGTCTCACAGGGGAAAACATCACTTCCTGCTGACCCCCAAATCAGGAAATAAGGGCCACTAAGGACAAAGAGAACATTGAAATTTGTGTTCAAAACCGATTAGTATTGTGGAGAATCAGCCATGAGAGACAGAGATTTATGTTTTCTATGGTAGAACCACCCTATTATACCTTATTATATTGAAGAAAAGAGAGTCCCAGGTATCTCATCAGATCTTTGGATTCAACACCAAGATCACCTTATCGGATAACCTAGCAAATTACACTAGAGGAAGCATCCCTTACTCAACATATTCCATGCAAATGCGAGCGTTTTGAAGTAAGTACCACATTGTCCAGCCAGCTTGTGAGAAGGGAACTGCAAAGCCTACATAAGCAAGGGATGGTGAGAGGGTGATGAGGGGAATGATGGTGGGGTTCTGGGGGAAGGGAAGTTCTGGAATGAGCCCAGGATGGACTCCTGGCGGGGGGGTAGGCAAGAGGCCAGGAACTAACCTAACTCATTTGAAATTGCAAATTATCTTGCGCTTGGATCTCATCAATGCCGGGCACTTTCACATTTGAAAGAAATGAGAATATCAATATAATTCATAACCACAATTACATGAATAACGCCAAACACTCCTAAAAATTAATCTCAGCTACCGAAAACCTCTGAAAATTACCACCCAGATTCCGAAAACCTCTGAAAATGAACACCCAGAATCAGGTGCACCAGGAATAATTTAATCTAAACCATTCTGGAATAACATTCAGCGTTTTACCATGTCATTTTTTAATATTATGTCATACAAGGACCAGATGAATATGATATCGGTCCAATTTGGAGTAGGAAAGATGGAAGAATTTTGAAAGGATTATTATAATATCGCTCTTGGTGAGCTATGTTTGCTTCGATGGAACTTAACGTTTTAAGCCTGGATTAATCCAGGCCAGCTGCTAGTTCAATGGGGCACTATGCTCCTCATCAGCAGATCGATATCAGTCTATCAGCGAGAGACTGAAGACCTAAATGCGAATAATGTTGAATCTGCATTTACATTCGTTTTTGTTCATTTCGGTGCTTTATTCATGATCGGATTTATGAATTGTACTCGTATTTGTATTGATGAATATGAATACGCACATGTTCGCTATTTGGTTTGTGGCGTTATAATGATTACAATGTAATTATAATATTAGCTGTTTTTTCTAAGTTGAGCATGTTAATCAGATTCAAAGTTAGAGAACGTGTCTACCTTCGTGGGGGAAGAGGTTCTTAGAGTAAGATGCTTAGTAAGTATTTGTCGGTAAGTTGATGGTTGCTTACGCAAATCAACCCAACGTGGGCTGAAGAGTTAACTTAACTGTAGTCACCTCATTCTACGAAGATCTCTTCGACGATAGGCATTCAGCCAATCTGTAGACAAAGGCGGCACCCGGTAGATCCTAAGTGCCCTGTGCGAAGGGTCGGGAAACGACTCGGAATAGCTAATGGTGATTTGTCGTCAGGAACTTCCTCAGGATCTCCTCTCCCGTCGCACCTGCCAGAGAAGGAGAAGGAAGTTGCAGAGTTGGAACAAGAGGTTCGCGGGGCTAATGTTACGATTCAGCCCACTAATGACGGGCCGCGGAGGTCGCAGATCGAGGTGGCTTTGCCGGGTGCTTTGTCGATTCTGCCATCTCCTTCTTAGTTCTGTTCACTTTGACACCAATCGAATTCCGAATTCCTGAGCCGAAAGGTAGAGCTATCTCGGCGAAGATCTTCTAAGTGGGCGTGACATTCCCCTTACCGAAGGAAGGCCAACATTAATCGCCACCACCTACCAGATGCTGATGGAGAGCTGGAAAACTGAAAATTTGAAAAATAACACTGACACGAGAAATAGTTCTAAAGGTGCATTGGCAGAATACTTCTCCGAACTTCTGAATAATGATGGTTGGATGAGAGCTGCACTTTATAAGAGGACAATTCAGAGGTTTCTGAACCTACTTTGGCAAAAGTAGAGATAGCCATTGGAATGCTCAACTACAAAGCAGCTCATGAGGGTCTATTGCCAAGGAATGGGAATGATTGACCGAAAAGATGCATAAACTGAAGACCTGGAAATGAATGATTATGCCCAAAGAGTAAAGACTGCAGTAATCGTGCCGTTATTAACGAAAAGGGATAATTTATGATACTAAATACCGGATAAGAAGTCCTCTCATGTATTATTACCAACAGATTAAGTCACAAGAGTGGAGGAATTGTTACGAGAATACCAGTGGAGATTTTGATTAAATACATCGACGAAGGATCAAAAAGTTGTACGCTAAGAATGACTATAAAAAGGTGCTATATTCAGATTATTGCATTTGATTTACCCGCTTAACTCAAAAAACTAACAAAAATTACACCGAGAGCCATAAGTACTGGAATGAATACCAAAGGTGAACTATTTTGTGGTACAACGGAAACCAAAAAGAGAAGATTCGCTATCAACTTTTCTCTTCAATGTGGGTTTTTGATGCTGGGGTTAGGAAATGTCCAATAAAGGAGGCAGTATTTTCAAAAGGACTTGTCTCAATCATTCGCAGATGATGTAGACGTAGTGGCGACAACAGAGAACATACTGAGAGGTAATATGGACTTGGATTTGGGTAATGGCTGCAGCGCAAATAAGGCTGGAAATGAGTGGGCCAAAAATGTTAGTAACGCCAAGAGATGGAGAAACGTAGGTACTGGATTTCCACGGTTTTGGTAGGGTAGAACTGTTTGCATACATGGGTGGCTAAGTGACGGAAAATGATGAAATGACTGCAGAGGTTCAAGAAAAGAGAGTCTAGAGATTTGAAGTGCTCTGCTGTGTTTTTGGGGCGCTGTCAACTTTGAGAGCCGAGCCACCTCAGCTTCAGCAGCAGCTTGATACGCTGGGGTTGGATCGTGGCTTGCTCGGGCAATTATTTTTGGGGCAGTGGTCAAGGCAAATCTACTTACTCTGATATGGCAACTCGCTGGTACGAGCACAGGTTGGATTCTGTTATCTCGAGGCACCCCGTGCTACCCAACACCCAGACGCATCCTATACAGTTGTGCATGCCAAGGTGACTGCCACCCTCGTGCTGAATATACCATTTGATGGTTGCTCCGAGTCATGTGTATACCCCTGGCTGCTTGCCAAGAATGTGTAAGGAGTGCCTCTTTTCTCTGTCAGGATTGCCAACAACTGGCTCATGATATAGCTGTTGTGGGCATCTGGTGAATGCCCAGTGGTCCTGGGTGCCTCTGAGATGGAGTTACCATCAGCTGCAGGACTAATTGATTGGCCAGTGAGTGTTGCACTGTTGCAAAATCTTCTCAGATTTGCCCAGACTATGGATCGTCTGCATAGACGAATTAAAGAATATTAAGCATATTTGAGTTCATTCCACGTCGTTCCGCATTGTATCATTTCAAATTCAGCGCCGGGGAAATACCCGGTCATTAGGAACAACGAAGTCGCTTATGAATTAACAGGAGCAGCTATTAACAGTGATCATTAGAGCGAGATGGGCGAAGGAAGAAGGAAAGCAAAATGGCAAGGAATGGCGGGACAGGGTTATAGGGGCGTCTAACTTCTTAGTGGAAGAAGTTCTCGCGCTTTCTAATCTAAATGGAAGATAGGAAGCCATTAGGGTCTATAAAACACCTCTGACCTCACTTCCTACTTATTTAACTAATTTAACTCGTCTCGAGGGAATTGTTTTCAGGTAAGAGGAACAACTTGGGCGATGATACCGGTTACCAGAGGAGTAGTCGTAAAACAGCAGTCAGAAGTTGCCCTTGTTGGTTAAAAGATAACCGTCGGTCGTTCATGCTGAACACCGTTGAGATGATATGGAGAAATGTGAAATTACCAGAACCTCAACGTGGTATTTTTTTCATATTTTCAATTTATTTTGTTACTAGCGTGATAACATGCTTCAGGTGGAATCCAAATATATGAAATTCCTTTTTTCACCCTTTAACTGGCCTTAGTTGGTGGAGCAATGTCGGCATAAAGCATCTTAAGGTCAGGGGGTCTCCAAGGTTAGTTTACATGAGAAAATGAGATCCATGAGTAACTTATCCCTAGTGACGTTCTATCAGACACACAAGATGTACAGTTCAAATCACTTTGTCTGTAAAATTCCCTAAATCTTCAGCGTGAAAATGGTACCTACTCATTATACTACCATTATATTAAACCATTTATGTGAAGGTACTGGCTGGGGATACAATTGTCGCATTTTGGAGAGAGCTCCAGGGCTTCACTCATTGCCAAGGCGCCCAACCAGGCAGTCGTTGTCGAGGCGCCCCTCAGAGCCAAGGCGCCCAACATGTCGGAGTCATATATATTTTTGTAACCTGTCGTGCAAGTGCAACTCACTCAGTCCATCCTGGCTTTGTCCTGTGCTCGCTCTGAAGTGAACTCTGCTACCATGCTGAAGTCAACCGAAGCTGTAATATTGTGTTCCCCATGAGATGATAAAGGACTCAATTTAATTAAGCCTCACTGTGTACCTTCGGGACAGCATGCCCCCTCCAGTTTTCCCTTTGACGTCGACGCCGTTTTTGTCAGCCGGTATCGTTGCGCTGTTCATTAATTGTATTTCATGTATATCATCATTTCATGTATCATGTATTAATTGTATTTTATGCTCCACATGTTGTCTAATTTACTTTGTCAAATTACTTTGTCTTGTATCAATTCTAGCCTAGGTTGAGGCATATTCTCCTTCGCAATGTGTCCTTATTTTCAATTATAATTCATTTTGTATCAATGTATTTTATGCTCATCCTTGGTATCCCTAATTGCTCAGTCGTAAGTCTTGGACTTACATTGTGTAACCTCTCGCTAGGTCCATTCAAAACCTCCGAAGAAACCCGAATTGAAATTATAACAGATTTTAATTTGAGAGAGGCTTACAACTCAAACGCAACGATTTGTACAAGAGATTAAGAGAATGAGTCAAGGGTTGTGTCTTGGGGAAAGGAATGGGGATGTATACGTGTATAATCCAATCCCTTAGGTCGGTCAAACTACTAGGTTGGTCAATATACTAGTACTAGGTTCGTCAACCAGTTACACCCCATATTTTTTTCCCACTGTATCAGTATCAACACTAATATTGTATAGGTAACTCTCTCTCTATAGCTTGTTTCATGATTCAGTTAATTTGGATATAGATGTAAGAGAGTTCCACATTGAAAAAAGGTTAGTTATTGTTTAAAAAATTATATATTTATTTCGATTAATATAAAATTAGAGGTTAAGGTTAATTTGTTATTGTTTGGCTATTGGCTTTCAATGTATCAATATAATAATATATCGATATAAATAATCGATACTGATAAATATCGTAAATCGTATTAATACAAAGAAATATCGATACACCAGGCCATATCGATACACTTATATCGATACATTGAATTTCGATGTGTATTGATACGCTGTATTGATACACCGACCTGTATCGCCCATCACTAGAACAGAACAGAAGTAAGGGTAAGGCTAGGTACACACGAACGACAAAAATGTCGTGTGTCGTGAACGACAGTTTCACGGTCATTGCAGTACACACGTAGGCCGGGAATTTTCCCGTATTCCTAGAAACCGAAGGAGTGGGGTTTTCCCCTCACTCGCTTTTACTTTGATTTAAGTGACGGGAACTTACCGTACGTGTGTACTCTTCCATAAGCAAACATGGACTGCTAGGCCGATGCCGGGAAACGACCGATGCCGGGCTAGCGGGTAGCCCTCGTCCCGGCACCCGTTAAATTCCCGCACTGTCGGGAGCCGTCGCTCGTGTGAACTGCGCCTGGAGACTCATTTCTTCAACATGGGGGAAACAGTGGGTAACGGACCCATTCTTATCGATTCGGGGTCCAAAATTTTGTGGAAAATGTTACCCCACACGCCTAGGTACCAGAAATCTCGAAAAAACACATTCGAAATGGGTGAATAGGTACCCATTTTGACCCATAACCTCACCCAGAACATTTTGTTTGCGTCGGAATCACACTATCAAACTTCTAACATTCTTCCGTTTAAGTCAAAATATTTCCAGTGTCTTTAATGATACACTGCCTTAGACGATTTTCCTCTCCACGTTCGGTAATAAAGACTTGAATCCTCGAAAAATAAGACATCACCGGAGATGACAAAAACAGCAAATGTTCGCGAGGGGGTGAGAAAGTACGTGTTCGTCTCACAGGTCGAAAGGCAGAACAAACAAAACTTTTCGTGACCCTCTTCGACGTCTCCTTTTTAGTTTCCTTTTTCTCCCGCACTTCGATTTCTTTCTTAGGTTGACGAGAGACAATGTAGACAACTGTACGCACATACGAAACTCACACAGGCTTTTTCACAGTTCACACTGAGCTCGTTCACCACCTCACGGCCACCAACGGGGAGTTTTTGCCTCGTTGTATTTGGATCCTCGTTCGCCTTCATCGAGTTGACTCCTACAATTTACTCCCGTTCTTTTTGCTTATATTCTTCCTTTCAGAGGAAATACTTGAGCCAAACAAACGCGAACGTGGGAGGAATCACCTGAAAACCAGTATAAAAATCCGTTACAACTATTGCTATTTGGTACTTTTCTACTATTGCGACTACTATGATTCGTAGTGCTCACGTACCGCTGATTTTTTACATAAAGACAAGTGAAACATTGGCTGTTCTACATAAATTAGATATTGATGAGCAAGCGTACCAACGAATATCTTCGGGTATTTGGTTATTACAATCGATATCGAGTGATAAGGGGCTTTACAATGAGCCCAAACACGACTGTTGTATGATAAGTCAATTGCAACTTGTTGAACCACCCTTGAATAATTTTTGATAAGTTCTTTCTAATCATTGGTACACTATCAGAGTTGTAATTTTGGGTAATTGTAATTTTTAAATATACCGCAAAAAATACCATACAGGTTAACCTTGCAAACTGGAACCTCGATTTACTTATTTTGTTGGCAACAGTGTCATGGAGTCTGTGGAATGAGTAAGGCCGGGTACACACGTTGAGGATTCCAGAGAGGATTCCGAAGAGGGATTCCTCTGAGAAAAACCTCTGAGGCGGCCGGAGCCGGACGGAACATCCACACGTACGGGAAAACCAGGAGGCTTCAGCCAGAGGTTTTGACACGCGAGAGGCCTTTCGAGGAAAACTGTGAAAAAATTAACGAGGAGCTACGACCACTGTGACGATACTCGAGCGATACCTACAACCGATCAGCGATCACCTCATCCACACGTGAAGGAAGGGGTTCAATTCCGGGAACCGGAATCCCGGCCTCAGGTGGCCTTTCCAAAAATTGGAAAGGCCTGGCGGCCTGTTCGGTCCGCCTCAACTGAAGGCCTCGACCCGTCCACACGGTCCGTCGGCCGGAGAGGAATCGATCAACGAGGAATCCTCTCCGGAATCCTCAACGTGTGTACCCGGCCTAAAGGGGCTCTTATCAGTGAGCTGATTATAGGGTAAACTCCCATATTCTCCCTACTTATACCTATTACAATGTGGTATTGCTTCTTTCTGTCCACAAATGGGTTTTTTGGAAGTTTATTCAACCTGCATACATCAAAAGTAAGGTTCATCATGCCATCACACCAGAAATCTTGATTTATGCTGTCAAAGCTGGTAAGGAATAATCAAGTTGTTTAAGAGCCAGAAGTTGAATGGTTTTGTCAGAAGGTTCTGCTATTGTTTTTAATTTTGTTTGTGTCACTGGTTTGCACCTATTTCGCCCCTTTTTGCTTCAAAAATGGATACTGTTTTACCGGGAACAAGATTAAACACTTGAGTGTGCCAAACAAGGTTTGTAATCAGGAATAATTATTCTTAGCCAACACAAGACCTTTTACACACAAATAACAATGCACAAGCGGCCATAGATAACAACAATGGAAGGTTACGCAGGTTAGCACTCAGGCGGCTCACTTCTTTATTTTAATGCAGATCTAGGTGTGGCTCCTGAACTTGGCAATTGAACTAGATTAATCCAATTAAATATTTAGAACTAATGCAACTAATGAACTATTTTGCATCAGAGATTGTAGGGGATCTGGTGATCAGACAAGGGCGCGCTCCATCGGCGGCTGTTTGCAGGTTCTGCGGGTAGACCTTTTCAAGATTTCTGCTACCTAGGAGTGTGGGGTATCATTTTCGAATACTTTTTGGACGCTGAATCGATTGTAAAGGGTCCGGGACACGCCACACCAATTGTTACCCCAACTTTTCCCCATGGTCTATGCTTTTGAAAGATGTAGGCGTGTGGGGTATTGTTTTTCGCTGACTCTTGGACACTGAATCGATAGTAATGAGTTTCCATGCCCCTGCTCTGAAGAATAACCAACCCCTGTGATTTTCCTGGCATTGCATCCTCCATAGATAAATTCAATGCGATATTGTGGTTTTATTAAGGGATTATGGTGTGGGGGGGGAGGGTTGGAGTGCAGCGTCCTCCAAAATCCGATTCCATACCAGGTTATTACGTACCCAGTAAAGCTGTTTTAACGGGCTACAATGAACTAAGGACGACGTCACGGCGGAAGTCATCCAGGGAAATAGTGGAAAGCCGGCGCTAAGTCCAGATAAGGGGATGTTGAACTAACTTTCCGCTTCATGCCCTTTTCGCTCGAGGGTTGACCTCATCAGTCACCCACGATCCTCAACATCCCACAAAACCCACAATGATACCTCCACGTTTTGTCCGATGAAACGTACCATTTGACGTCAAGAAGGATTAATGTGATCTCAAACTGAATGTTCTTTATGGAGGTATCATTATTGAGAACTTTAAACGATATTCCTGATGACAATGAACTGAACGCGTGCGCGGCGAGGGGTTGCGAATATGCAGGATGTAACCAACGTATTCTTGAACTATAATGACAATTTGTTGAGCTTAATAAGGTAATGAAGGTCTTAATGCGTAAATAAAGTGTCAGTTTTGTTGAGAGAATGCCTTGATGATTGATTGATTATCGAGAAACATAAAATGTCCTTTTTCCAACTTCACAGAAACAAAAATGGCTGGGGAGAGTACAACCTGGTTATAATCCATAGGTACATTTTTTTCTAATAAACTTATTGATGGACTTTAATGAGAGTTTGGTAAGTGAAGTCCAATCCCAAGTAAAGGCATTCCAATGGGGAACGAAAACCCACTAGTGAGCGAATGGCTCCGATGGGCATTTCACGTTTGCCCTTCCTTTGATCAATCCGGAAATTCGAGAGGTAGACAACAAAAGAGCCGATTTTCAGGCAAAGACTGGGCTTTGGAGTGGTTGATAGCGAGGAGGGTTGAAGCGGTATTTTTTTAAAAGGCCACTGATATAAATGGTCGTGTACGAAGAAGGTCGAAAGAAAGATCGATCCCTGACTTCACACAGTTCACTGATTAAAATAAACAGCGTGTGCGCGTGGTATTTACAGCCGGTTCCCATTGAAGAGATCCGTCGATAGCTGAGCACAGGTGGTGGCGCTAATGAAGATACGAGAAGAGCAGTTTTCAACGGACGAGCTCCAAGGGCTTTGTGCACGCGAACGTTCAATTGGGTATCGACGATCTTATTTTCTTCACGGAAAGTGTACCTCCTGCGGAAAAACAACCGACGAGAGCTCCGCGAAACTACTTGGGAACTCACTTTCCTTCACGGGTAACCTCTTCTTCCTTCCAGTTATGGGTGACTGCTACAAGCTTCAGTCCTGATGGCCCTCAACGTCAACCAGAAAACCCCATCTGTGTATGAGTGGTTATTCTTGATTGGCGCAACTACTGCAGAGAGTGTCTATAGTTCGAGATCTTGGCATCCATTCATCCAATCTTGAATCCGCTAAAACGGAGGAACTCATGGAGGAGCTGTGACTTGACAGAGTGGAGAGAACAATCAAGTTGGTCAATATGAAGAGACGAGAGAAGAACACGAAAAAGTTGGCTGGTCAGGAGTGGCGGCACAAGGGTTGGTGGAGCATATCATTTGTGAGGGAAAATGGTTCTGTGAATAGTTCAGGCTGCCAAGAGTTGAGACCAGGAACGTGGATGCCAATCTGAGCAAGACAAAGGGGAGCATCAATACGGCCAGAGAAGAGACCGTGGAGGATGACAGTCAGCCATAGTATGACGATTGGCGTGCCTGGGTAGACGGAGCTCGGATAAATAAGCATCGCGATCTAAGTTGCCACGCTTGTTGTCACATTGAATGCCACGTATCGGAGAAACATCCGATGCACCCTATCCTGGTGGTCGATGTGACAGTCGTTGTGGGCGCACACCAGGATATGAAGGATGATTGAACATGTTTGAACTCACGGGTGCATCTATTGACTAATTCAACCGTATAATTCTGAACAATATGCTCAGAGAATGAAAGGTGGTGATCAAGGATCACACCCAAATCCATAATTGAGGACTGCCTGGAGAGAGTGGTACCAGCAATGAAATATTGGTGAAGCAGAGGAGACATTGGTAGTATGAGGAGATTGCACATTTAGAAGGGTTCAGGGACCATTGGAGGAACACCAGCGATTGAGAGCATCGATAAAGTTGTGAAGTGCATCACAATCAGGCTCGTCGTCAATGCAAGCAAAAAGCTTGAGGTCATCCATAAACATCAGGATTTTCACACCATGGAGGACAGCACACACTTCATTGATAATGCGCATGAAGAAGAAAGGACCAAGGTGCAAACCCTGTGGAACGCCTGACATGGAGCTGCATTGACCCTCACTATGGGTACCCTGTTAGTCAAAGAGCTTCACAACCATGACAAGAGAGAACCAAAGATGTCAAGAGATTCCAATACGGCCAATATCGTACATGTAGATCCTGAGCTGATGACTTACTTACTACCCAAGGTGAGCCTTGGCTTCCATGACAACATTTTTCCAGTCCTCTCTGCACAGCGTTCTCGTTCTCCAGTTTCTTATACCATGAACAGCCAGGTCCCTTTCAACATCCTGAATCCAATGTTTCTGAGGTCGTCCCCTCCTCCTGGTGCCATACTTAGTTCCAAGCAGAGTCCTTTCTGACATTCTTAGCTCGGCCATTCGTTCTAGTGTCCCAACCATTCGATGACATTGAGCGCAAACTCCTGGAACGTGGCGATGTTGGTGACAGTGGAACGATTATTTAGAAATCTATGCTGCTGCGGGATCATATGAGGAGAAAATGCGTGGCAGAGCAGAGCGGCAACTAGCTTTTCAAACAGCTTGTGTATGTTGGAAGAGAGCTAATGGGGTGGTACAGGCTAACGACAGTTGTGCCCCTTTCTTGAAAATCGTCGTGACAAATGCCATTTTCCAGAAATCCGCTAAAATGTTATGACAATTTGATCCCTCAACAATTTTGCTGTTGTTGCGCGCAACCAGTTCAGCGAGCAAAACGCCATAATTGTCAGATATGTAGTGGATGATGGTTAACTCCACTGTGGTAGGCACTTGTGAAACCCCCCATGCAGAGGTTCATGAGGGATCAAAATCACACATTTTTGATCTTATAACCCGCCAGTTTTCAAAATGTTTTGTACCTCTAGTTTTGTTTCAGTAGTCTTCAAGTGCCCAATGATTTCTACAGTATGCGAGTGTGTAGTGAAATGGATAACAGGAAAATGAAATTGAGAAAGCCTGAAGGGCTTTTGAAGCTATGGGGTTGATTTGTCGGAATAAAGCGGACTTGTAAATTGTAACTTGACCCTCTAAAATAATTGTACCGTATTGATGATTATGAGGGCTTCGTAACTTAATCTGGATAGAGGGGATTAAGTTGCAGCTTTCCTAGTCCGAATCGGCCACCACAGAATTGCATGTGAGCTGATTACAATTGACAAAATTACATGGCTACATCAACCGGGCATGGCCTGGACAGTTTAATCAAGGCAAGATTGTATCGCTGCGTCTCTATTTACACGAGGAAAATCCCCGCGTTGCCCTGGGGGAGAGTCAGGAGGAACGCTGGGAATCCGAAGTGACGACTGAATGGAAAGCATTTCGCTAATTGTGCTTAGTGAAGCCCTAATGCATAAACAATCCACCCCTATATTTCATTCCAAAGACGGGACCGAAGCTCATCTACATATTGAGCAAATAATTACTGAGGAGAGCTCACTGTTCCCGGTAAGACTGGTTCGAATTTCCTTAGAAGGGGAAGCAAACTGCTGATTGTTTCGAATGTTTCCGGATTCGGCCGCAACAAGTTTACTCGGCGCTAATGACTGAATGGACCCGTCCTTGGCAGTCTGTCCGCGTTTTGGGGTTAGCTCTTTTTAAAAGTTTGACAAGCTTGTTCTCGTCTGTTCTATTTCTTCCGCGTGCAGGCGACCTCTTACAATAATTTATGATCCACTAAGGAGTATTTTACTCCATTGTGCTGCCTAGAAAATTATGACAACTAAAAACACTCCTTCTCTCATGGATTCGCCATTCGCCTCGTTTGATTCAGCGTTCTAAATTCAACAGGTATTTTTTGGGGGCTCTGCTCCAACCAAACAAGAAGAATGTGCCAAATTGTGCAGGATGGGAAAACATTGCTATCCTCATACTTCTCCTGCAAGCAGCGAATTGAATGTGTCCTTCAAACAGTGAATAAGTTAACCATACCAAATAAATTACGGAGTTCCTCAAGGGTCAGTACTCGGTCCTCTGTTGTTCCTTGTATGTATGAATGACTGAATCATGTCACCTGGTCGCTTTTGCTGATGTCACAGGAAATGTGAACAGTTGATCACCATAAGAAAATTATATAAAATTTTATAATTAGATGGCATCATATGATAACCTCGTATCTCCAAAATACTAAAATTTGCAGGAGAGACAAATAACTGTGCAGTTCTACCAGCAATGTTAATTTCAACTTCGCCAAGGTTATCATTTAGGGCGCTAGAGAGCAGGAAATGAATATTCCGCCAAAATTTGAATTACAGCTTGATGAGATACGAGGTTCTCATTCAGAAAATCCAATTTTAAAAAAGTAATCAAAAATTGAGATACGAGGTTATCATGTGATGCCATCTATATAAGTTCATGTGTTATCACTTTCAGAACGTTTGCTGTGCCACAGGCTAAGTACTAGGACCTCGACATCGATAGTATCGAAACTTCAATGTTTTTCTCCCAATATTATATACTGTAGCCTCGATACTATCGATATGTCGATGTTCCTTTATCGTCAATTCTATTCTTTTTTGGTTGGTTATTCCTTGAATAATCAACCTATGTTTTCATGATAATGGTCAACCTCTCCGATTCGGCTCAAAATTTTTTTCTGGACGTTTCATGATGTCCTGATCAAAAAAGGTCAATGTCCGTCCGCCGTCCGCCGTCCGCCGTCCGCCGTCCGCCGTACGCCGTCCGCCGTCCATTGTCCACGCCGTTTTTGGTAGTAGAAAATGTTCTAAAAATCTGAAATTTGGGTCAGGGGTCTGTTCCCAGCCGAGATGGGTCCTCGAAACTTTTCAGCCCGATCGGACCAAATTTGGAGGGGGTAGGGGTCAAAATGTGTTTTTTGAAAAATGGATTTTCGAGATTTTGGGTGATTTAGGCGAGTGAGGTGTCATTTTCCACTAAATTTCGGACGCTGAATCCAATAAAATGGGTCCCAGAACAATTGGCACCCACTGGAAGAAGTAATGGGTCAAATTGGGAATTTATTACCCATGTGGGTGACTTCAGCCGAATAGACAAACAAAACACATCGTCATATCCTGTTGTTTATAACCAGCTGTTAAACTTAGCAACCAATTTTGAGCAGTTGCCTACAATTCTTTTTACTGTCCGAGCTTTTTATTCGTACCATTCAATTCAATTTAATACAATTATTATAGCCTTCTAAATTACCTACGTTTTCTCAATATTATATTAGTAAATTAGTGTCGTAGTGCCCCATAGATACACCCATCTTGAATATGTGTTTTCGGGATTTCTGCTACCTAGGCGTGTGGGGTATCATATTCCACTAAATTTTGGACCCTGAATCGATTGGAATGGGTCTGAGACCCGCCACACCCACTGTTTCCCCATCCCGAGGAATAACCAACCCGTGTGTAAGAATTTGCAGCGTTTGTAGTTGGTTTTCGTACGAAGTTGGCCAAGTCCCCTCTGGGCTTAGTGGGTGATGAAGTTTTTCTTGTTATATATGCGCTGCTCGTAGAACGATAGTATCTTGCCGATGGCGGTAGTAGTTGAGTAAAGTGTGGCACATGAATTTTTTTTTTTTTTTTTTCTGATTTACATTACATGATGCTATTTGTTTCTTGATTCGACTCAATTTTTGCGGAATAATGACTAAAATTCGTTTCTTTGAAGTTTTAAACAGTAACAAAAACATAATACTTATCAGTTTATTCAAAGGTCCCCGTAACGGCAGCTTACTTACGCTTAGATTGAGATGATTTTTCACTTGATCACTAAAAAAAGCTTCAATCTTCCATTTATACATTTTTCATACAGATCTCGAAAATAAATCCCTAAAAACGGACGTAAAATATACAAATTCCAATATACAATTCTGCAAATCTCCAATCCTCCAATATACAAATATACAATTCTGCAAAAAATTTAGTTGAATCAAGAAAGCGTCACGTGAATCAGGGTTGAATAACAATGGAAATTCATATGTCACACTTTGGAGTCATCCACTTTTTGACAGTTTTGGGGGTGCGCAACTTTGCGTGCATTCGTTTTAATTGTTTGAGGGGTCAAATTTTCATAAAACTTTGGGTAGAACATGAATTTGCACGAAAAATTGGGGTAAGAAAGTTTGTGCCACGCGCATGGTGGCGCAAGTATGATTTTTGAGATCCCTGCAAAAAAAATGTGATGATTCAAAAAATGTGATGATTCAAACAATTCAAAAGTTTTTTTTGTTTACTCCTATTTGAACAATATTAGATGCTAGGGGGGAGGGGGGTACTTGTGGGAGACCCACTATATCATAGATTCATGTTTGATATCACATTGACATCGATGGTGGTTCTGTTAATGTCTCATCACTTCCAAGCACCCATGTGACTTATTAAAATTTTTATTATTTTACTTTTAAATTTTTTGTTGGACATACTTGTGTGACATATTTCTCTCTCACTTCGACAAAAAATGAAACTTATGAGAAAGAACAAGTGGAAAATATGAATGATAATTTTTTGACCCTTATTGTAGCTGCACATAGGGCATGGTTATTTTGTTGGTTTGACCTTCAAATGACCTTGACCTCATGAAGGTCAACCAACACCGGATTTGGATTCAGCATTCTAAAAAACCTATGTCTGAATTTTTTCAGATTTTTTAAGCAATATTTTCTACGTTTGACCTTCAAATGACCTTGAAAGCAGATCTGATCTGATAAAAACTGGCAATAGATTTGAAATCAGCTACCCAAAAAACATAAAACCCCGCAGGTTGCTTTCACGGACTTTGCCTTTTTTTTGTAGGGTTGTGTTATTATTAGTTTTTCAATAATTATTTCTTTATGTTTCTAATATTAGGCCGAAATATGGTCAGATTACGTGGGCTCACAGGATACGAGTTAAGAGGTAGATTTTGGGTTTCGTTGTAATCACTGTTCAAAAATAAGTGATACCGGTACTTGTTATTCTCGAAACGAGCACTTTTTGTGCTGCTGGCACTCAGGTGTTGAGGTATAGGTAGCCAGACTGGTCGGAATTGAAGTTCGATTTCCTCGTTGCCTCGAGGCATCTGGCTGGAAATACCAGGTGAACCACAACAAGAGGAAATGGGGCTAATTGGACCGGACAGCTTCATTATCGACGGAAGGTTAGCCGGGAATATCGTGGTTCTCTAATCGGCGGGGGGCTACATATCACACGCAAACAACACCCCAGGGGCACTCGTGCCGCGTGGGTCGCCCCGCCAACAACATGCGCTCCCTAGACCGTGCACCCCGCGATAATACCCTCCGCCCCTCAGTCATCGCACTTCCTTCTGCACTGTACCGTACCCCGTTAGCCCTCCGTCATCCCCGGCGCCGCCCATCCGGTGATTCCCTCCCTGTCACGCGCAGATTTGCGGCTTCCCAACTCCGTCGGGACTTCAACCATTGCGAGATCGGCGGAGCCGTGCGGTGGGGCCGCTCGGTACACAGCGAACGGATACACCGGCGCTAAATAGCCGCCCGCGGACACAATGGTGCAACCCTCACGTCCGTAGTCATTTTGCCCCTTACGGCGGAATCGTACACTCATTATAACAAACTTATCAGCGATGTCACGTCATATAGTTGTCCACACTTTGTATCACGTGATAGAACGCCGGTGCCCTACGAAGTGACAGGTGCCGTCGGCGTAGCCCTAAATGAACAAATCCCTACAGTACCTATTATATATATATCATATGTACATCATACATACATATATTATAATATAATACATACATATTATGTAAACAACCCTTTTATGACGTGACGTGACTCCCCAGATCATCACATGATAGCACGTGATGTGACAGCGGTGGATTTTCACATTTTGTTCTGCTACCCTATGTGACATAGACAAGAGACAAGTGGGGATGAACCCTCGGCAATATATAAATAAAGTGAGTAGGTAAAGAAGGAACTTGAATTAAATTGAATAGAATAAAATTTATTTCTGATTAAAGGAAAAAAAAGAAAGAAACGAAAGCCGATACTTCTCAGGGTATTCTTGTCACAGGTATAACCAGAAGACGATAAATTGCAAAAAAGAAAAAAAAAATTAGAAAAGGGGAATTAAACGTTACTCGACTACCTAGCAGTCTTTGTTTTAGCTGCTAGCTAGCACAGATACATACAGCTACTATACAGATTTTACCTGTTTCTGACGGCTGTGGAAATTAAGAATTTAGAATTAGAATTAAGAATACTAGAATTTTAGTCCTACCAGTTTGTTGGGTGGAAACAGATGGGGCGACGGATGGCGATAAAAGGTAGACATAGTATTTTTGAGTCGTCCTTGCCACGATTTTCTGGGCGACAGGCAACAATTGACGATAGCGGTAGAGCGGTGACCCAAAACGGTGCAACGGTGACCATCCACTTGATGAAGCAGCACGGAATTTAAATTGAACGGAAAAATAAGAGCACCCAAAAGGCAAAACTGGGCAAATGGGAGAACAAAAGCGAGATTGGACCGGTACAGTACCACGAGGAAGCTGATAAAATCGAGAAGACGCCAGTTGAGGAAAACTTTGCTCAGGTGGCAGCACTGGACAGATCAATAGGTGGCAATTGATGAGATACGGAAGGCAGCGAAACCGCGCTCAGTTTGAATTGGGAGGGAAGGCGAGAATTCAAATTTTTTCACGCCACACCTTATAATGGCTTCTGGATTTCCAATCGCCATTATTCTAGGGACTTCCCGCATTTTTCTAAAAAAAACTTCTGTTTTTAGATTAAAATTTGGATAAAGCAAGGGAACAGCACTTTTACCTTCAAAAAATATGTACTCAAATTGTCTTTTTTCGACCCGGAACTCGATCTAGAACGCAAATCGATTCAGTGTCCGAAATTTAGTGGAAAATCGTACACCTAAATCGCTAAAATTTAAAAAATCCATTCTCAAAATACATTTACCCGTACGCTGCCTACGTTATGACCAAATAGGTAAATACATTTCAAGGATTAAATACATTTTTCCTTCAATCAGCCAAGAATTTCAATTCGTCAAATTTGCCTCACTCTGCCTGGCTTATTGTTACATAATGAATTCCTTCATCCCCTATCCACCTCCCTTCTGTACAAACAGTGCGAAGGAATCCCTCGGAGTCCGTCTACATTCCGTCCTCTTCCTTCGCTCTTTGCTCATTCCAATCGATTCAGCGTCCAAAATTTAGTAGAAAATGACACCCCAGACGCCTAGGTACCAGAAATCTCGAAAACACATATTCAAAATGGGTAAACAGATACCCATTTTGACCCATAACCTCTTCCAGTGGGTGCCAATAGTTCTGGGACCCTTTTCATTGGATTCAGTGTCCAGGAATTTAGTGGAAAATGATATCCCACACACCTAGATTGCTTCCCATACTAGTATGAGTCTTATCAGTTTTACATATATTTACTCTAAAAAAAACATCAATTTTGTCCCAAAGGCAAACAAAACTAAGTTCTCCTCCGGCGCTTAGTACCTCTTTTGGGCGCTTTTATGGTGAACAATTCCTCATTACCTGGCTGATTATAATTTGGCCTGTAATATCACGTGGAGTACATTATTAACAAGAAAAGGACAAATTTATACGTACCGAGGCCTTCTAGGTTTATAAATTAATGTGAAGGACAACAGACAGACGCGAAATAAAACACATTTTTTAAACAAAACGCGAAAACCCGGCCTCAATTCATCTACTCGTCCTCTATTACTTTTCTTATCGTAAAATGGGTGGGGCCTTCGTCTTCGTCTTATTGTTCTTAATTCTCATCTCAAAGTGGCGCTGTTTTATCCTTGGCGCATTCACTCTCTTTCTCCCTCCTTCCTTTCCTTTTTTTTCCTTTTTCATCAGGAGAAAAACAATCTCAGCCTCCTCTTAGGCTTCTAGAGCCGCCGCGGTTTATAAAAGCTCGGGACGGAGTTGGTAGCTTTTAGTCAATTCCCTCGGAAACCCATTACAGGGGAAGAGGGAAAAAATTAATCTATTTGCGACGGGTGTGTTGGAATATCGGCGCCTCGGGGCTTCCTGTTTCTTTCGAGTCGTTCTCAAGTCGAATATTTCGGTATTCATTTGCATCTCGATCCAGTCGGGACGATTTAATTGAAAGAAATCGTCACCGGATTCGTCGAAAAAAAATAAAAACGCTGCAAATGTATACACAGGGGTTTGTTATTCCTCGGACCAGGCACATGGAAACTAATTTGAATATATCTTTAGCGTCCATAACCTCTCCCAGTAGGTGCCAATCGTTCCGGGACCCGTCTCATTGGATTCAGGGTCCAAAATTTAGTGGGAAATGATACCCCACACGCCTAGGTACTAGAAATTTTTAAAACCCTTTCGAAATAGGCCGATAGATACCCATTTTGACCCATAACCTCATCTAGTGGGCTCCTATCATTCCCGGATCCGTCTCATTGGATTCAGCGTCCAAAATTTAGTCGAAAATGGTACCCCACTCGCCTAGATCCTAAAACCTCCATTTTCAAAAAAACTCATTTTGACCCCAACCCTTCCCCCTCCCCAAATTTGGTCCGATCGGATTAAAATATGTTTTCATTAATGTTTTTGCTCACAATTTTTTCAAACATTTTGTTCCTTGTTCCATGTGTATTTTTGTTATTTTAAGTGTTCAAGGGGTAAGAGATTGTTTTATTGGTATAGGTAATTTTTAAATTAAACATTGATGTTTTTTGGTCGATGCATTTTTAACATCGATGTTTTAATATTACTCATTGGTGTTTGGAAACATTGATGTTTTGTGGTGAATGTTGCATCTCTGCTTCCAGGACCACCTTAACCTTTCAATTTCGAGCTTCTAACCTAATCTATTATAACGATTTATGTTCTTTGTAAATAATGTATTACAATCGTTCACTCAAATACACTGTCCTCATTCACACACTTACACAAGGCACAATACACAATACATGATTGTAGCGGTTGTTGCACTAATTTATAACACGAGGCATCTGTATTTGGGCTCCAAACTGCCCTCTTCCTCGGTCCCTTTTTATGCTGGCTCCCTTGGCCAAGAACCTTCTTGAGTCTTCCCTGGTTCTGGGAACTCTTGTTGTCTCAAGCAAACGGGAGGGTTCCAGCCCTTTTCAATATGATGCAGGAATGTTTGAGAGTGATCCTTAGCCCTCCACGTACCATTGACCTGGTTGCCCAGGAGACTGATGTGGGTGTAATCTCGCAACACACCGATCAACTGAGAAAATTCTACACCCAATTTTGTAGGACAACCCCTCATCGTTAATAGACACACTCGCTATTGACATAGTCAGCAGGTCCCCAAACAGAGATAAGAGATAAGAGTTCCTGCATCAACTACTATCAATCATACTACAATCATCCTAACCTCTATTGACTATTGTAGTTGTAGTACATATTGATTCTTTGCAGACTGTAATCGATCTCTAATATGCACCTACCATGAAGAATCGATGAAACTGGATTTTAATCAATTCTACCAGACGATTCTGGTACCCAAATTCAACTTTTCAGATTTTTATTCCTTGTTTAGGTGCCGTTTGTACCTCTTTTCTTTAGACGCACCCCTGACAGCAACAAGGCTCTGTAATTAAAGTTATCAATAGCTGGAAAACTGTATTTTGTGTTTAATAAACGCTGCACATCCCCCCCCCCCCCCCCAAAAAAAGCACCCATTTTTAACGTGTAGTTATTGACTCATTAGTACTCATTTTCGGTTCAGAAATCTTCTGAATCAATTCAGTATTCAAAATAGATACAGAAAATGATACTCCACACGACTACTTCTCGAAATATAATTTTCAAAATACGCATTTTCACATCTGGCTTTCGTTTGCGGTGATCGAGCTTAAAATGATTTGGGCTTAACAAGGATTCAATCGGAGTCTGTCTGCCGTCAGATATATCGGCCAGGAAAAGGGTATAAACGTGACTTGAAATCTACTTGAAATTGTGTTGAAATCACACGGAAATGAGAAAGGTTTAAGGTTTGGAGACAGAAAAAGACAATATTTGTCGCGAATACAACTTTGTCATATTCCATCAAGAAAGATACAACAAAATACCTCACACGTCTGGGTTATCAAATAGCCAAAATATCAGATTATTCGAGATATGGGAGAATAATACTCCAGATTGGTTTATGAAAATGTTTGAATTGACCCAGAAAATGGTGTGAAATAAAAAATGAGGGAACTGAATTTCACAAATGAGTTTGAGAGTTTTTTGAAAACCTCAAGCGTTTAATTTTTTTTTTTTTTTTTCTTTTGAAGGTTGAAGAGTTGAAGTGGGTTTTGAACCGATCGGGTAGGCCACAATGTTGGCCCTAATTAAGTTTTTCCCTATTTCCTCATTTTGTTGTTCGAGCTGTTGTGTATCAATTGGTCAATTAGCACCACAAAATGACAACGTCAGTTACCTGTTGTCCGTTATAAACAATCCTGATCCGTTGTACGATTCAGAATAAAATCATCGAAGGCAAATTGTGCCAATAACCATTAAAAACGAATGGCGATCAACCTGAACGAAAGCCTCAACCGACGTTAACTTTCTATAAAATTATCTCGCGACCGGCGCGTCAGAAAACCGTCAGTTACAGCGAGAATTTATCGTCGAACAAGAGGTGGAAATTCGAAATTACCGGCCCAAGGTTCGAAGTGTCGATGGCAGAATCGAGGAATTAATTTGAAAGTGGGCCTTTCGTTCGCCTAATCAAACTTGAGCGGTACCGAGCTTTCAACACTATGAACTTGGTCTCTGGATGGCAAAAATATCTGGCAAATAGTTACCTAAAAGTAAAAAGATTATTGTAAAACCACCATTTCCTACGTCATATAATCGATTATAAGGGAAAACACGCCCCTGACGTCGCGAACACTATTGTAATAGGAGAATGAGCATCCTACTGCAACATCATTTCCTGAATGTTCTCTCTTCATAAAATTCAACTAAACAAATTTTATTTTTATTGTTTCAGATCAACCTGAAGTGGTCATAGACGAAGACTGGGTTCATACGGGAATCGGTACCCGAGCTGTCCTCACGTGCACAGTCTACGCTGAGCCAGCCCCTGAGGTAAGCAACGGAGAGTCGCTTCAGCTACAAAACAGTCAGTTGTTAGTAGTTCTTATTATCAGAATCAACTCAAAATGGTCCACCATCTTGTCGTCAGTTCATTTCTGCTTTTTGCTTGAGCTCCAAACGGTTAAAAACAGAAGCAATGAGGCTCACGTACGGACACAAAAAGGGCTACAACAACCACCTCTTCTTTGTCACACTGAAGAAAATTCATAATATAGAGTGCAGATATTTATACGTTTACTTTGGCGTTTTTAATGAAGATTTATTGCGCATACTTGAGTAAAATTCAAGGTTTTCTTCAAGTATCTATTTTATCAACAAATTAAATTGAGAGTACGATAGGGTTGTTGGGGGTAAAAGTTACCAGTTTGGGCATCTTATTTAGACCCCCATTTTCACATTTTAACGGATGGCGAGTATGGAAACATTAGCCTCATATACCGATTTTTCGATTTAAATACAAAATTAATCACCATGTATAAAGTTGTAGAAATACGTTTATTCCAAAAATTGTAAGAGAAATATCGACAATCCTATTTTAAAAATACATGGCAAAAATTCGGGAGAATAAAATCACAATATTTAACCCGTATGAATGACTTGGATAAGAGCCTATTAGAAAATTGCCCTTTCGACCATTTTCGTTTAGTCAGAAAATGGACTAGGGATGCCATTCTTCCGCGTACAGAAGGTACCGCAATGACTTGAGATTATTAGTCGGTTTGGTTTGACCTTCCATTTTTCACAAAGTTCCTTTTCAGCAGGTCCTTTTCATCAATCTATATTTCGACGTTTTGTCGGCACCTTGGCCGGCATCACCAGGTCGCACAACTCAGTCCCCCTTTACCCTAAAAGGGCGTACATATCCATCGTCAGGCAGCAGTAAGCAGTGATAAGTAGCTTGCTACTTCTTTAAAACGTCTCTAAAACGACCAAGCTTTGGCTTTGGCTGCCAGAGGTCAAGGTAGTCCATGGTTCATCAATGCACGGGCCTTTTCAAAGAGAGCCTGGATGAGTGGCGACGGTCAGTTCATCATTCATTTAAATAATGAATTCAAATGAAATGAGACAAAGCTTCAGTGAGGGGCATACTATATGTATCCATTGAGGGGCAAGAGTTACCAAAGGAAACCTGTGGAAACTTTTGCCTCACACTGGAACATGGAGGCTCATTTTAATCGATTCAGCGTCCGAAATTAGTAAAAAAACGATACCCCACACGCCTAGGTACCGGAAATTATGAAAACACACATTCGAAATAGACAGATAGGCACCCATTTTGACCCATAACCTCATCCAGTGAAAGCCAATGGTTCCGGGGCCCGTCTCATTGGATTCAGCGTCCAAAATTTAGTCGAAACTGGTGTCCCACACGGCTAGGTTCTCAAAAATCTCAAAAACCCATTTTCAAAATAGGTAGGTAGGTACCCATTAGACCCATACCCACCTCGAATGAGCACAAATCGGTCCGGGACCCACCTCGATGGATTCAGAGTTCAAAATTTATTGGAAAATGTCACCCGACACGCCTTGTTCCCAAATATACCCGAATAGCACACATTCCCACTCCTATATTTGGTCCTAAATCTAGGTCCGGACGGCATACTTTGCTGAAAATCTCAAAATAGTGCAGTTTATGGGAAGTCATTTTTGAGCTCAAAATTCTCAAACATCACTTTTCTAAATGTTTGTTTAGGTAGTAGAAAATTAAAATTAAAAAATTAAAAATTAATCTAATTTCGTAGGAAAGTGTGAAAAACCAGATCTATCTGATTTCCGTACTGATCTTACAACAAGTTCATGCAATTTATTGCTTACTGGAGATATGCTATTCAATGCAGGAGGAAATGAGGAATAAAGTTGGCTTTCAGACGCGGTAATAATACCTAGAAAGTTCTACTTCACCAGCATATCTTCAAGTTGTAGTATCCGCGCGTCTCATTGAATCAACCACCCTCCTATGGCGCCATCGTTAGAGAGAAAGCTTTTATTTTACCGCATAATAACACTCACGGAGAAAAAGCAACTCCCGAAGAGAATTCCCAAATGAGAAACTCCCTGACAAATATGAAGGGATCTCATCTTACTTTTCGCTCACATTTAGAGAACCTATGAGTAAATATGACGATTTAAAATGAAGATAGAATTTTTCGTCCACATTTTAATATTTTCCTACAAGATACGCCTTCTCACACGAGAAAGATCCGCCAAATACAATACAAAATGTCATTTCATTTCTTTTTTTTAAATTATTATTGAACTTTTTAGGTTAAATGGTACAGAGGGAACACGCTCAGGTTAGAAGTCACCGACGATCATCAGACCGAGAAAAGGGGAAATCGATACAACCTTATCATTCAGAGGGTGCAGCTACAAGATTTGGACGATTACGAGTGCAGCGCGTCGAACGGTTTTGGGAAAGACAAAGCGGGATTGATCCTGTCAGGTTTGTACTCGTCGTTTTCTAAAAATTCTTAGAAATGAGCTCATCCTTCGAAGAAAGTCGTGGATTATACGGCAATTTGGTTCTACAGGTTGCGGCAGCATAACTTCCTTTTTTCAAATCTTGACAAAACACATTGTGCAATCGATTTTTTGGACAGTGCGCATGCAAAGTTGCGCCACCCCGAAATTCTCAAATAGTAGATGCCAGTAAACTACTGTGTGACACATGAATCATCATAGTTTTTTAACGCTGATTCACGTGAACGTTATGCTATACGTTTTGGGGGACACTCCGTTCACGCACAAATACTCAATGTGTCACGTGACCTCCTCGAAATTGGGCAATTTCCAATAACCTTTATTCCGAGAACCATGCGTCAACTCGTCATTAAGCAACGGGAACCTTCGGTTGATTAATTTTCTGTGTGGAACAGCAGGAGCGAGCCTGGGATTGAAGGCATTTCCACGCCAGCCGTAAGGTAAACTTGAAGGCTGCAATGGCCTTTAATGCTGTCTGGCTGTCTGAGAATATGATGATTCTGGCGCAGGTGAGCCCCCAACGATGGATCTCTGGCACACAGATGGCAATGGTAAGGACCTCTGTCTGGTAGACAGTGCAAACCAGCCAAGGGCGGCAGCCAGTGCATATCCCGCCCCCTCACCCCCAGGCCAGCCCAACCACCCACCAGCAATCCATCAGTGTATCACTGCTGTGAGCCCTAGAGAAACACGGGTGAACCACCCTCCCAGCGCTGTCGGTCATGAATGATCACTTTCATTGGTATGTGGAAGTTGGTCTCCTCTGGCACTACATCAGAGACTAGGGTAGACTTGTCAACCTTGACCCTGTTTAGGATTTCTCGATTGATATTTAGTTGGAAACAAATTGTTGCCAGGACGGATCCATCTCCCTGTTATGTTATGAGAAGTATTTTTCTACTAATACCCTACTTGGATTTCAAGATTTGACAGAAACTGAAAAGAGATTGGAGATTGAAGCGACCAAATTTACTTTACCTTTATTTAAATTTCACTTACAAAAGATTTTATTATTGAACAGGAAAACCACGCCAGCCCGTGTTCAGAAGCTCAACAGTGTCCAAATGGCGCGACGGCTACAACATCACTTGGTCAGTGTTCAGTTACTCGGCCATCGAGGAGCATCAACTTTTCTACAGGAGAAAACAATTTGAAGGCCGGTTGGACACTAACGTTCAACACGAGAGGTGGGGGGTAAGTGTAAGTGTTATCGACAACCAACAATTCCTTGCAGTATAACTAAAATTGCCACAAAAAGTAATAGATTGTGGAATGAATATCAATGTTGGTGACTTCATTGATTGAGTTCAAGTGATTGTGCATAAATGAATATATGTACTTGTTTATGATGAGGTAAAGCAGAAGGTAAGGTAAGGAAACCCCTGGCCTAAGCTTCTAAAATTCAGCCTGGCCATTCCTGTTGACCAGAAAATATAGGATCCCCTGCTCCAACCATCTACAGAAGGTTCACTCAGCAATAAAACCTCTCCCATGGTTCACAAAATGCTGGTGGTACAAGGCATTTGCTGCCAAAATGTCTGTGGCCTACGGTATTCTTTAGTTGTTTTATGGACAGATGTTCTGTATACCGATCTGTTTTTGTAGGCATTGCATCTTTCTGTACTCTTACTGACTTGCTCCTAATTGAGATCCTTATAATGGTAACTGCAGATTCAGCACCTCCAATTATTAGAAAGTGAACACTTTGATCATCAGATTACTAGAACTCACTGGGTCTCATAGCTCTTTTAGAACAAAATCAGATGGGCAGATTCCTTTTATAGGAAAATTTTAATAAAGAAAACAAGGAGCTCCAAGAAAAGCTCTTGAGGGGGCGTCAGATTAGAGAGACTAAATCATTAAAACACAGCCTTCAGAGTAGGTAGTACCTCTACCTAAGGGTACCTCAAAAAGTATGACGCCTTGCATAATGACAAGCTGTTAATTGTGAAATAATCCTTAAAAATATGTGCAATATCACTATCAAGTAGAATACAGATATTCATCCCTAGATCAGACAATTTCACAGTGTAAGTTGGTACCCCTGGGCTGCCTCACATCCAGTGACAAGCCTACCATGGCATCACTAGAGGAGAGTAGGTAGTGGAGTGGGCAACAATATTTCAACTGCAATATGATGTACCTAAATAGTTATCACAACTTTTCTGATGGGCTGGTTGTTAGAGGAACATAATAAATTTATGTTCTCAATGTATGTATAACACTGTATTATGGTAAAGAGCAAGGAACTTTATTGACAGAAACGAAGTACATGTATGTAACCAAGTTGAGAATGTCCTGCCAGACACACTGATGTAATAATCTGTTCAGATTGATTACTACACAGTCAGCAGCAGTCAATATCAGCAAGAAAACGATTAAAAGAACATGGAAGAACCTCAACTTCCAAACAAAACAGTTCACTTGCAGCAGAGATTTGTAATTGTACTTGCATTCTGTGAGTCAACAGTTTCATGAACAACTTTATGGTGGGTTAAGACGAGACAAGACCCATCAAATGTTGATAGCTGATTGGTCTAGATTTTGGGCACCCCTGCAGTGCTGCCAACAGTGGTTGACCACTGCACTACAAACAGTGGGTTCGTTTTAGGTTTGTTCCAGGTTTGATGGACTGCAGTACATACCACCAGTCAAGCCCTTTTGAATCATAGTTTGGATTCTGTGGAACACTATTCCAGTTCGGTTTTATGTTCACGTTAACTTACTACGTTTTGTGTGACTTCTCAGACCTCTAATATGTCCGTCATTGCAATGTATGGATCAACATCAACACTCATCTTCCACCTGCCAATAATAAGGTCAATGAAGTGAACCAGCTGTGGCTCTGTAGAGTTCAACACTGCTAGGTGATAACAACCAGCACTTTGCTTGGAGGTTTAGGGAATTTCACCTTAATCTCTCTAATTAACTCATGGCATTGGATGTGTGTTATTGGGAATCTTCGATATAAAGTTGATAAATTATGAACCAGGTTTGTAATAAGCATCTCAGTTGACAACAAAGCATTGCATGATAGGAGCCAAGGAAATCTACAACTTGCTCCACCAGGAGTGCTAATTTCACTGTAGACATCTCATAGGTTCCCTGGATAAGGGTTAGCCATGTATGTGACTACTGAAGTCTCTTGCAATGACAAGATCTGAGGATTTGTCCCCTAATTCCTGACAATAAGTACTAAGCAAACTTCAGAGGACCACCCTGCGAATGTTTAAGCGAGGATTTTCTGTTGTGTGAGAAAGGTAAGCTTTGGCTTGAGTTGTTTGGTTCGCTCGCTTTTCCTGGTAGTTAATTACACAACCCCTATTGTCTGGAAGAAGTACCTTTGATATATCAACGTGATGTTCTCAAAGATTAAAATTTAATGATAAATGCAATAATCTCCAAGTTGTTCGCTAATCTTGACTTTTGGTCAGCATATTCATTGGGTTCCTCTGTCAAATCTACACCTAAGTCATTGTTCTTTCCTTTTTTTTCTATAGAAAAATTTGACTTACTACAACGTTCGAGAATGGGCAGACGTCTCAATCGCCGTACAACCAGACTACAAGAGGGCAGATATCACGCAAGAGATGAGCTACATGATACTTGGCCTGGAAGCAAACACTCAATACGAGGCCAAAGTGCAGGCTCGGAACACGTTTGGTTGGAGCAAAATGTCTGAAATTTTCTCATTTTCTACCAGTGCAGAAGGTAACTAAGTTTTCACTTAAAGGTACCTGCGTACTTGCATAATTTTTCATAAAAATAGTAAATTAGTTAGCCATGTTATAGTAGATGGATCTATGCAAAATGGTTCAAACATTGGCCACCATAAAGTCTGGTTGCAGTGCAGTTAGTAGCTGTCCTAAACTGTACGGCACTTTCAAGAGCATGCGCAGTTGTAAGCCCCCAGGCTTGCTGCCTCCAGAAGGCCAGAAGGGAGGGAGCATGCGCCAGGATGCGCGCGCAGCTCCTGCCCGGACGTTGCATTTGGAGAGCTCCAGGGCTTCACTCGTCCAACCAGACGGTTGTTGTTGAGGCGCCCCTCAGGGCCGAGGCGCCCAACATGTTGGAGTCATATTTTTGTAACCCTGTCGTGCAAGTGCATCTCACTCAGTCCATCCTGGCTTTGTCCTGTGCTCGCTCTGAAGTGAACTCTGCTATCGTGCTGAAGTCGACCGAAGCTGTAAATTGTGTTCCCTATGAGATAAAGGACTCATGTTTATTAAGCCTCGCTGTGTACCTTTGGGACAGTGTGCCCCCTCCTGTTTTCCTTCGACGTCGAAGCCGTTTTCGTTGTTTAATGTGCGCTTGCACATTAAATTGTATTTCATGTATATCATAATTTCATGTATCATGTATTAATTGTATTTTATGCTCCACAACATGTTGTCTAATTTACTTTGTTGAATTACTTTGTCTTGTATCAATTCTAGCCCACGTTGAGGCATATTCTGCTTTGCAACGTGTCCTTGATTTCAATTATAATTCATTTTGTATCAATGTATTTTATGCTCATCCTTTTATGCTCAACGTGTCCTTGATTTCAATTATAATTCATTTTGTATCAATGTATTTTATGCTCATCCTTGGTATCCCTAGTTGCTCAGTCGTAAGTCTTGGACTTACATTGTGTAACCTCTCGCTAGGTCCATTCAAAACCTCCGAAGAAACCCGAATTAAAATTATAACAGATTTTAATTCGAGAGAGGCTTACACAGTGCTGTTTTAGTCGTTCTCAGAGCACGAGTTCAGTACACTCCCTTCCAGTTTTGTGTTTGTTGAGCACTAAGAGCACGGTTTGGAGCAAGTACAGAACTGTGTTCTGCTGCACCGGATTTTCTCCTGAACTCGGAACACCTGCTCTACTGGAATGATAAGGGATTTCTTTTTAATCACCTCTTGTCACTCTTTCATTTGTGGATCAATATTGTTTCCTGCTGTTCCCATTGCGTTTCTGTCCTTTAAAAAAATGAGTCAAGTGTTAGGAGCAACCAGCTAGGAATGTTAAGAAAAAAAATCAGTACACAACACTAACAGCACCAACCTTCTTATCACACACTGGTTGGGTTGCTCCATGAAGTAGACATGGGGATAGGACAACACAATAGTGTTTTACTCTACACTACTGGTACCATTACTTTTGAGAACTCGCTATTTTTCAACCATGACTATTATAGATATAAATGCTATAAGATATAAAAGATACCATTTTTTGTTTTAGTTCCAATAAACTGTTTGTTCTCTTTTCAATGCTTCAACTTAAAAAAAAAAAAAGGAAAACTGGATATTCAAATATGTTTGCCTTGACAAAATGCACTCAAAATTCCACTCAGAATTCCAGAGCCAAGCTGCGCTCCTGTTGGAAATGGAGCTTAGTTAAATAATTCTTCTGGTAATGTTGTATAAATGTCAAGTTTGGTCTGTACAATTAGGTAGGATAAATGAAACCTCATCTCGATATCTCATCATGATACCACATTCTGATCCAGCTTGCCACCAAAAACAAATTTTACCCAAAATGTAACATGCATCGTTGTTCCAGCCACCTATTCAATTGAGAAGAAAGTACCAAAGTGTAACTGCAACTACAATGCATATAGCGAAAACCCCGACATTGAGTCTTCAACTCACAACATAACCTCCTTTTCTAGTTACATTACCCCATCTTCACTTTCTTCATTAACACAAATATTCACTATATTTTTCCTTTCTTTTAGGAGGATATTCATGGGAAACGCCTGAAGTGTATCATCCACATGGTAAGTAGATGCAATACCCAAACCAAACTGAGCCAAAATTGCATGTATGTTAGAACCCAAGTGCAGTAAAGATATAGAGGAATTTTTTTAGAAGTTTTAAATCATTCATTTTTACCAAATTGTTACTTCATGGCCCCTTATACCCTATTTTGACCTATAACCTGATACATATTTGTGTTCAATGCTATGATACAGTGTTGGTTAACTTGTTTTTTGCACAGACAATGAGATCCGAGACATGGGAGTGACTGCTCTTGGAAAGGCACCAATGACACCTCCTCTTGTCACCATTTTACTAACATCACTGCTGGCTTCAACATTGGCTTATCACAGCTCAGCACAACCTTGAATCAAAAAGAGCTGACAGGTCGCCACTACCCATCACTAATGGCAACGCCTGAACCATCCCAAATTGAACAAACTGGCCGCAACTGCAGCCTATGATCATCCAAAGATGGTTTACACTTTTCAAGATTCATTTCCCAGTGGAAACAATTGTTTGTGTGTTGACGTCCCCTTTCTTCCTCACTGTGCGCCCTCACCTGTTACCCTGTGAAGGGATGAAATTTATGAGAAAAACGTGTAAATTACAAATTGATGCAGGGTTTAATGATATTCTATAACACTCATCCGTGATATATTCAACCAGAGCACTACAATCAATCTTGGAAATGAGTGCGTTATCAAAGAGCTGAACTGATTTGTTCAACATCCAAAAAGAATAACACAATTGGTTTGGAGAGGGAATTTTCAAGAAATATTGTTTCAAAATACCTAATAGGAGACTCTTAAATGGCTAAACACAGCATAGGTGGCATTTGTGTGCCAAGTAAACATGAACAGAAAACAATCTGAAAACATCTGATTTCATTGTGAGAGATCTTGACTTATCAAAAGGTGGTTCAAACCTCTGGCTGCAGTTTCAATAGATATGAAACCAAATCTCTTTTGAGACAGCCAGCAAGCAAGGACATTTTGCTAACTGCCAAAACCTTCTTTCTTTCTTTGACAGCAGACATGAGGGTTAAAGACTGGCAGAAAGGGCACTCCTTGACCTGAGCAGTACTTCAAAGCAACAATCAACAAGTGAGTTGCAAATCAGACCACCAGATAATGGTCAATTGGTAGACTTGCTAAAGAGCAGCAGGTACATCAAGATGGCGGCTGGACTAGTTCTTGCCAAAGCCCTTCAAGGTACCTCCTCAACCACATAAGGGTTGTTCAGTTCTCCAATGACACTCTCAAAAAACGGAATGTGTCACTTGATTGAAAGTCAAACACAAGAGCCAATCTCTGAATAACATTGGAGGCACTCAGTGCAATTGTTGATATAGCATGCAATGCACATCATCTTCCCAACTCATATAGAGGATTCCTGCAGGCACTTCTGACCTTAGCTGAACTTGCATCGTTGATGGGGGAATAAAGCACCATAGTTATGTTTATAGATTATGCAGGACATCCCACAAGTCCTCCCTCCTCCCTCAAATCGTAAAAAATGGGAGTACGAAAAAGTTTATATTCTTTTGCAAGGATCTCAAATATTATACTTGTTCACCCAGCGCAACTGCGCAAGTTTGCGCAAATGACACTAACTTTCTTATTTTAAATGAGAACCCCGATTTTGTTATTGCCAATTCGGATTTGACCCGAAATTTCATGAAACTAATCCTTCAAACCATTTTTTCTTTACTGCGCGCAACCGGTTCAGCAAGCATGCCAAGTTTGCGCAACCCCAGAAATGTCAAATATAGGATGATGGTAAAATGTAATGTGTGGCTCGTGAATTTGCATTGTTTTTAAACGCTGATCAACAAATTGCTATCCGTTTCTTGATTAGATATCATTTTTGGGGAGTAATGACCACAATTCATTTATTTTGCGTAAAGAAAATCATCTTTTTTAGCGCTGGTTTGCACATAAAATATCACAGGTTTAAGTGTTCTGTTAAACTCTCCGTCTATTAAAAATATAAATTTCAAAAACTTACAAAACTTAATATTTTATGTGCAAAGACGCGCTAAAAAGATGATTTTCTTTACGCAAAATGGACGAATTTTGGTCATTATTTCGCAATAATTGAATGGACTCAAGAATTGGTTAGCATTTCGTTAATCAGTGTTAAAAACAATGAAAATTCATGTGTCACACATTACAGTTTACCGTTATCTACTATTTGATAATTTTGGGGTTGCGCAACTTAGCATGCTCACTGAACCGGTTGTGAGCAATAAAAAAAAATTGTTTTAAGGATAAAATTTTCGGGAAATTTTGGTTAGAATCCGAATTTGCAATAATAAATTGAGGTTCTAATTCAAAATAATAAAGTTAATGTCACTTGTGCAGGGTTGCGCAAATATGATATATTTAAGATCCTTGCAAAAAATATTCAAGAAGTTGTTTTTTGTTTAATCCCATTGGACAAGCTTTCTTGTGGCCGTTATGTATCTCACTTGCTGTGGCTAGTGTCCATGTACACCCTTTATTTTGTCAATAGAATCATTTTAGCACGTTTACTTGTCACACTGTGTATTGTCCAGCCTTCTAAACGTTAATATTAGCTTTGAATTATGACAATACAAACAAAATTGGTCTTTACAAAATAACTCGTACCTGCACGCACACATATTTCTCAGATGTATCTCTGATCTTTAGTACGACGATATTATGCATCGTTATGTTTTGGAATCAACCGATCGACTTCCTGTGATTATTCTGGAAAGAAGATTGGCTGCAACCCTCGCAAGCGTTATTAGATCCTGGCCTCACATGTACCATGAGCCACTCAGTTTTCCCAGTGTGGGCCACCTTCCTCATCTGCGAAGCACCACCGTTTGAAGTTACGAAGCGCCGCACAAGTTTTGACGTCCTTCAGTGATTTAAGTTATTTTTGAATGGAGTTTTGAAAAGACGTTAACCATCTTACTTGGTGAAACTACAAATCTCGTTTCGTTACAAAGTGTCAAAGAAGAAAGAAATCAATACAACTTAAAACGAATAAATGTTTTGGACCGCGGCCCACCCCTTGCCAAAAAGACAGGCTTGTAGGGATGCTTGAATAGTTTCTTAGAGGTAGGTGGTCACAAAATCTATCTTTGGAACTTTTTTCCGCGGTTTCACTTGACATTTTGGACTTATCGTTTTGGCGACTCAGCGCATCAACTCGGACCGCTTATGCAATGGGCCACCGACGGTTTGTAAGTTGTCGCTGCCCAAGTGTTCATCCTGTACATTACTGCTACCCCCTACCTCACCCTATGCCAGCCCAAACAACTGGAAACTTACCTGTTCCTTCATGTTCTAATACTCCTTTATTTAATCTTATTATCTCGCCTTTGAACTATACACCACCACCATACTTCCTTTCACCGCCAGACCCCCATCGGCTTCGTGTACAGCGAGGAGGTCTTCTCCGCTCCCTATAGATATCTTCATCAAAGGAGAGGCTGCAATGGCCTCCCTGAGCCTAAATGGAAGGAACCTGGCGGGAATCAACCCATCGAGGTCATACAACAATTCTGAAGAGATATACACACCTCTACTGATATGTGTGGCAGATTTCATGCCCAGAACTCCCTCCAAACCCCATTGATATAAGTCGTCAATGACTTTAGGAGCAAAGGTTCATAAAATGCTGTGCCAGTGACCTGATTCTGGTACCTGATGGTATCCAGAATTGAAACAGAGACAGGGAAATACACCTCCGTTTTCCTGGCCGAAATTCTGGCAATCAACGCATGTGCCCTGAAAGGCAACAGGGGAATGAGGGTCACGAAAAAGCAGATGAGCTTGCCAGGAGGGGCTCCAGAAACACCCTTCGTGGGCCCAGAGCTGACTGTAGGTTGCACAAAAGTTTCCTTCGGAGCTGCCAACAGGAAGACGTACGAAAACACTACGACAGAGTCGGAATATTGAAGGACACGTCCATATTGAGCGTGCAGTGGCAAAAACCCACCCACCCATCACTCACCAAGAACCCTACTTAGACTTAACTGCAATGACCTAAAAGAGCGATAGTTGCCCAACTAACTGGCTTCGGTTCTCTAGTTTTCATCTGAACCGTGTAGGGGTGACTCGACAACCCATGTCAAGACTCTGTGAGGACAGCATCACGGAACTGCAACTCACATAAATGTTTTCGCAGTTGCCCCGCACCTCTAACATCACCGCTGGCTTTGCAACCACTCCCCTTGAGAAGCCTTCCCGTGCTTCCAGTTTGGGTCCCCTCAAACCCCCTCTCCCCCCAACTTATCAAATTATTGGGGTTTCATGGTCTAACAAAAGGCAGTCAATGGACACCACTAGGCCACCCCGCTTTTCTGCTTTTGGGGCTCCCTCAAACCCTTTCTCTTGGGTGCAACACCCACCTCTACACCCCAAACTCCACTTGGGATTCTCACAATGGCATTTCGCATCTAACCAACTCCCATTGTGCTGTTTCTGTAGCTTTGTCGTATTACTCCCTCGATTGCCCAGAACTCCACATCCTCACCAGTCATATAGGAAGATAAGAAACTTCCACAATATTGGAACGAAAACCAGGTTACAGGCTTTATTTACAAAAGTAGTGCTATTTTTAAACGTTTACTCGTAAAATATGGCTCCTCCGCCAATACCGTTACCGGCACAAATAACGCTCTTCATTTTATTTCTGAATTTACACACACATGTACAAGTTTTGACGATGAATTTCCACAATAGTACCAGTTTTAAGGACAAGAACGCGTCGTTACGTGATGAGAAATAGAAAACACGTTAAAATTGACATTCATTTCAACAGGTGTATGTAATAAAAGTCTTCGTACAAACACAGAAGCGAATAGCTTATTTGACTACTATAACGAATAACGATTATTTACAAAACGAAGGGACGATCTAGTTGAAGAGCTGAACTAACTTGATTAGGTGAACAAATGCAGGAGGCTATTCTCAGATTTGTTTTCTTTATTAGAAAGTAAAAACCGTGAGAGGATACTTAAACATGTTTGAATGTGAGGTTTGAATTGAGTTTAGGCCTGTGCGTATAATACTATTCTCATGTTTTCTCCTCAACATTAGATCAAGGTATTCGTTTCGATTCAAACAAACAATAAAGTAGTGTCTTTCCAGAAGCCATTTACATCATTTACCCTTAGAGGAATTGATTAGTGGTCACACTTCTTGTTTGCAGCATAAACCTAACCACAATGCCATAACAAGGACCCTCAGATTCTGTGGAAAACTCGAGGCGTCCAGTGAACGTAAGTTTGCACACTGTTGAGTGACACATATGACAACAGGTTCAGGTTGTGGCTCTTGAGTAGTCAACGTTGATGTAATGTCATCAGTCAACATATGCAGATGCAACCGCAAGCAAGAGCCAGCCTTTGAATGAGCTGCGTAGAGCCCAGCCAAGAGAAAGACCAGTTGTGACCGAGTATAAAGGTTGTCCATGAGTCCCCCCTATCTTAAAA